>OY821520.1:185609757-186104757 GCA_963682025.1 Cordilura impudica | reverse complement strand
ATAATATAATATAATATAATATAATATAATATAATATAATATAATATAATATAATATAATATAATATAATATAATATA
The DNA here is from genome assembly GCA_963682025.1 of Cordilura impudica. Taxonomy (NCBI): domain Eukaryota; kingdom Metazoa; phylum Arthropoda; class Insecta; order Diptera; family Scathophagidae; genus Cordilura; species Cordilura impudica. The sequence goes on along the minus strand of OY821520.1, from coordinate 186,104,679 downwards.
ATATAATATAATATAATATAATATAATATAATATAATATAATATAATATAATATAATATAATATAATATAATATAATATAATATAATATAATATAATATAATATAATATAATATAATATAATATAATATAATATAATATAATATAATATAATATAATATAATATAATATAATATAATATAATATAATATAATATAATATAATATAATATAATATAATATAATATAATATAATATAATATAATATAATATAATATAATATAATATAATATAATATAATATAATATAATATAATATAATATAATATAATATAATATAATATAATATAATATAATATAATATAATATAATATAATATAATATAATATAATATAATATAATATAATATAATATAATATAATATAATATAATATAATATAATATAATATAATATAATATAATATAATATAATATAATATAATATAATATAATATAATATAATATAATATAATATAATATAATATAATATAATATAATATAATATAATATAATATAATATAATATAATATAATATAATATAATATAATATAATATAATATAATATAATATAATATAATATAATATAATATAATATAATATAATATAATATAATATAATATAATATAATATAATATAATATAATATAATATAATATAATATAATATAATATAATATAATATAATATAATATAATATAATATAATATAATATAATATAATATAATATAATATAATATAATATAATATAATATAATATAATATAATATAATATAATATAATATAATATAATATAATATAATATAATATAATATAATATAATATAATATAATATAATATAATATAATATAATATAATATAATATAATATAATATAATATAATATAATATAATATAATATAATATAATATAATATAATATAATATAATATAATATAATATAATATAATATAATATAATATAATATAATATAATATAATATAATATAATATAATATAATATAATATAATATAATATAATATAATATAATATAATATAATATAATATAATATAATATAATATAATATAATATAATATAATATAATATAATATAATATAATATAATATAATATAATATAATATAATATAATATAATTAAATAAATTGTATATATTTTCTTTTAAGATTTATGCTTCGGCTTTGTAAAATATATATAATTTTCTTAATGTTGCTGAAGATCTGTAGACAATACCACGATCTCCTAAACAATAATGTTCTTGCAGTTAAGTATCTAAGTAGTTATATAAAATTCCTATAAATTATTAAAAATTATTAAGTATTTAGGTATATGTAAATTGAAATAGTAATCGTATTTTAATAAACTTTAGGTTTAAGTCTTAGTAAATAGTAAAACTTATAAAAACATATTGTATAAATTTTAGAACAAAAAACATAAAACAAATTTTTGCTAAAAAAAAAACTATTCCTTTATTAAAGCAAAAACTTAATGAAATTAACGCAATAAGTTTGTAAAGATAAAGTAGCTGTTTTGTAATTGAACTTTATTAAATTACGTCCGTAACTTTGTAAAATTAAAGTAGCTGTTTAAAAATTGATCTCTTCTAAGTAAAAAGTTAATCCCTTAGTAAAACCATAATACTTAGTGAAATTTGCTCAGTTTTAAATTTATTTTTTTTTTAACATAAACTGGGTTATTTGTAAATTCTAATTAGCTATTCACAAATTAATCTCTTCTAAGTTAAAAGTTATTCCCTTAGTGAAACCATAAAACTTAGCTAAACTACTAAAGTAAATTCCGTAAAGTTAAAATAGCGGTTCAAAAATTGTTCTCTTCTTAGATAAAAGCTTTTCCTTTAGTAAACCAAATTATTCTAAATTGAACTAGCTAAAATTAACTAAGTAATTTTGAAAATTTAAAGTAGCAATTGAAAAGTTAATATTTTCTAAATTAAAAGTTATATCCTTAGTAAAACCAAAAAACTTAGTAAACTTACCACAGTAGCTCTGTAAAGTTAGTAACTTTATAAAGTTAAAGTAGCTGTTCCAAAATTGATCTCTTCCAAGTAGCTGACTCATAACCATACCAGCATTTTATTAGTTTTGAAATTCCCCGTTAACATTTTGAATACAACCTTAAATGTGACTAATGTTCAATCACTTGTGATAACAGTTACATATAATTTTCCACCAAGTGTAAAATACTCGAAGAATCCCAAGCACTACGAAAGTTTAAAAGTAAAACCAAATCCACTGTAATTAATGAAAGTTTCGTTCACTGTACAAAATTCCAATTGAATAACATTATCGAATGGCAAAAAAAAAAAAAACAGAGAAATTTGATTTTATTCAAAAAAAAAAAAAAAAAAAAACAAAAAGCCTGCGCAGTGGTGGCAGTGTTTTACTTATAAAACTCCTAACACTAAAAAGTCCGAAATTAATGAAAATTTTGAATGACAAACCAATGAAAAAAAATCGCTTGGTCTTGGGGAATTAGTTTATGCTAGTAACAACGATAACATCTAAACTTATAAGAGAACGTAAAGATGAAGACAATACTGAAGTTGATCAATATTTTTTATTGTGTATGATTTAATATATCAGTCCACAGCTACTACTCCATTGAGTCCTGCAGCTAAGTTAAAAGCAAAAATTTGTCAAAATTAAGACAACAGCCAACAACCCACTAGATTATTTTTTATCTAAATATTAAATACAAACAACAATAACAACAGATCCACAATAAACAAATGTTTTTTATATCATTAAGAAAAAAAAATCATCAATTGTATATACATAATTGTAAATTTTCAATAACATTAGTAAAAAAATTAAAAACAAATTAAGTTCATAATTCTACATTTGTTTTATAGACGAAGAGCATTTGTTTATAATGGATTATCCCCGTTTATGTTTATGGAATTTCTTAATATTTTAAAGGTTTTTTCGAATAAGAAGAGAAGGGCTTTGTCTTATTGGGTGTTTTGTAATAAGGTTTATCTATTATACATATTGCCTTATCTGAAGTTTAGTTAATAAGATTTTTTTCTCGACCATCCATATGTGTGGCATTGGCTTCTTTGATGAGAATCATATTCAAATTAATAATGCTACTTACTGTTAACATGCTTTTATGTTCTATATGTATATTTTTTTAACAGTTATTTTTATAATTTTTTTCTTCTTAAATTTTTATGTAATTACTGACAGTTAGTGGTGACTTTTATACAAACATATTCGTAAACAAACAAAATCATAATTAATTTTGTTAAGGCCAACAAAGGCTTTTGCTATATTTGTTAACTAAAACTCAAAACAAATTTAAATCCCCAATTATAACCATTTGGCAAACTAGGTGTCGCTAATCAACTTCGTTGCTTCACTTGCTGGAGCTGGTGGTATACAAGCCTTCAAGACTATGCGAACGTTAAGAGCACTGAGACCACTACGTGCCATGTCCCGTATGCAGGGCATGAGGGTACGTACTTTCTTTTTCAACTCATTTCAACATTTTCAATTCAAAAAAAAAAAAAAAAACAAAAAACATAAATCCAAATCAAAACAAACATCACACGGACAATTGTTAAACAATTAAATATATAATTCCCCCCTTCCACCGCCCCCCCCCCCAAAAAAAAAAACTACTACCAAATTAATTTTATTAAACACCCCTCAAAATAAAAACATATTATGTTCATTAAAATGCATCAGTTTCAAAATAGTTTTATATATATATTTTTCTAGCCTTTTTTCTTAGTAAACCAACCATTCATATGTAATTTTTTCTTTTTTCCAACTCAATTTAAAAAGAATTAACTTGAAAATTCCATGTTTTCATTTTGAATACTTTTACTCACTCAACTGATTTTGTTACCATCATTTAACCATCCATAATTAGACAAAGTTTTATGAATGAAATTTAGTGAGTTATTTGTTCCATTTCTTTTTGAATGCAATTTATCAATTTATTATTTATTTATATATTTATTTGTTTTTAATAATGATTTACTATTAACACTTTATATTTTAAGCAGAAAAAATGACTTAGACATTCGCTTTTTTATTAAAATTCTTGACACTTGTTAAATGAAATCTTGAAAACATTAAGGTCAATTAACAAAATATATTAAATTAATTTTTTTATAATATTAATAAGAATAATTTTCGTCCGGCTCTAAAAAATTACAACGATAAAAAATAATTTCCTTTTAAATTTTTTGTAGTTACATAAAATCCCGAAAAATACATTTTTTCAGCGAAAAACGATATTTTAATAATAACAATTTTTCTAAAAAAAAAAAATCGCTTCCAAAAATAAAAATGAAAATGTTTAAACTTTATGAAGAGTTTAACTGGTAAAAACAAACTTTTTAAAAGTTTCCTTAAAAAATTGTCACCATTTAAAATAAATTGCCTTCACCTATAAACCAAATATCTGGCATCATTTAACTCTGCTCCGTAAAAATATTATATACATAGAGTACATTACCAAATATGCGGGTAATGGTGTCCACTTCATTATTTCCAAAATTGATTATTATTTCGCATATCTGTGTTAATATACATATGTATACGTCACATGATGACAAATATTAATATTGCATTTGCAGTTGTGAAGACAATCGTAGTCGTTAGTTGTGAGTTACTTCGGAATCGTTTTTGGAATTTTTAGACTCTTCTTTTATTTAGTGTGTTTTGAAAATATTTTTTTTTTAATAATAGGCTAGGCGATTTCTTGTGATCGATGTAGGTTTCACAGTTTTATCCCGATTTTGACAAAAAATTAATCATTTGAAAGGTATTTCTTTTTAGCTGTGAACCAGATTTACAGATTTCCATCGTCTGGAACATTTTTTTGGAGTTATGATCGTTTAAAGTTGCTACTAACTAATGCATAAAATTATACAATGCTATGTGTGTGTTTATTAAATTTGTTAATGTTTGTGTTAATGTCTTGAGTTTATTTTCTTCATTTAAAATGAGATGAATTGTGAAACATACCTTTAGGGTCTTTATTAAATGAAAATATAAAATTTCCTAGAATTTGCACTCGAATTTCGAGCGCTGGAATCTGCTAGTATAAATTAATAAATATTTGTAATTCATTAGAATGTTTATTTATTAAGTTATATATTTTTTATAAGTATTTATTTTTATTATGTTGGAAATCGTAGAATATTTTTTAACGCAACATTAGAATTTTACGACAAAAAAAATTGTTATGTTTAAGACGACTATACGATACCCTATACCATGCATTTAGAAACCCTATATCTTAGGTCCAACTAATTAGATATAAAAAAGGGAAAACCAAATTTGAGTGGCATTGTTATTCTTTTTTTTTTTTTTGCCTCGGATATGAATTAGTTCATAACGGATGCTATATTTATATGGGGACTAGGTCGAAAAATGCACAGATCCTGACTATATTTGGTAAGGACACTTATTTTTTGGAAAAATATATTCAAGCAAAATTTGAGAAAAATATGTACAATATTTTTGTTTTTTGATCGATTTAAGTGAAAATCGGGAGTCAGCTTAATATGGGGGCTATGACTAAGAAGTATGCTATAGATTTTATTTTTGGACTACTGATAAATGGATGTAATAAACATATACAAACTCAATTTGACCGAAATCTATATGATAATTTGGATATTATGACAATTTAATTCATTCTCATAGGGGTTATTTGTATGGGGATGAAGTCTGAACATGAACCGATTTTCACCAATATCATTCAACCTATGGCCGATAGAAGCTTATATACTAAATTTCATCAAAATATATTCATATCTTCTACCTGTAGTTTTATTAAAAGGTTTACATGAATACACAGACGGACGGACCACATAGCGGTATAGGGTATAAAACGAAAAATTCTCTTTTTAAAATATCACATAAAAAAATTTAAAAAAAAATAGAATTTGTTTCAAAGTCTTTTATATTTTAGTTTGATATATTGGATAAGTTTAAATAGTAAAACTCTTTGCTTAGATTCTCATTAGGTTGGTTTCAGCAACTTTAACTTTTTTCCAAACACATTATCTACTGCTTTTTGTTACTGAGGGGAGTAGATGACTCGACCCGAAACAGCTTTATAATCTGTCTGGCTAATGTTTTATATTATTAAAACAAAAAACATTTGATCTTGAGCCTGATTAGTTTTTAACTTGATCATTAAACGCTAAAGATCGAAAATACTATTTTTTTTTATATATATCGCACCTGTACCTTTAAAGTGAGTCAACTCAAAATTTAAAAATTTTCAGTAGAGGCAAAAAACATTTTTTTTTTTAATATTTACTATAAAATTTAAAAACAGTTGTTTCATTGTAAAGAATTGCGAATAATAAGTATACAACAATAGCTGTAGTAGCGATTTTTTCAGTGATCATCAAAAATAGCAAGATTTTTGGGTGCAACTCAAAATATGTCTTTTTAGTGGATTCTAAAGAAGCTACTCTTATAACACAAAGAGAGTTACAACTTTATTTTTTTACGAAAGACTAGAAAAACCGATGTAATATTTTTACAGTGAATAGATATGACCACTGTGTATCGTTTTCTTGCAAAAAGTGAAAATTGAAAAATTTTGAGTTGACTCACTTTAGAGGTACAGGTGCGATATATTACAAAAAAAAAAAGAAAAAAGACAAAATAAGAAATAGAATGTATTTGTCATTCCTTACCCGAAATACGTGGACAATATTTTAAAAGTAAAATGCTATCGAAATTCGATTTAACTTAGAATGAATCATGCGGCTAATATATATTGTTATATAAAATACTTTAAAAAAAAATTGTTGCCAGAATTTTTAGTTTTTCCTTAAAGTTACCATAAATTTTGTTGAATAAATTAAGACTTTATGCTACATTATACCGAGAATCCATTTTAGTCTATGTTTTCCGATCTGGCAACCTTAAAAATTGTTGATCAAATTGGAATGGGGTTCTACTAAGAGGGGCAGAACTTCATCCGAGTTTCTTTATGACGCTTAGTTTTTGATTTTATGTTTTCATATTTAATTGAAAACATAATTGAGGCACTTAATAGATATTTTCTTGATCTAAAATTTCTAAAATAAAGATGTTGTTAACTGATCTTTTTGGAAATTCTTTTATAATTATGTAGTTAACACCAATGCGAATTATGTTTGTAAGTTATTTATAAAAAAAATAAATTTTTTCAGTTTTTAGTAGAAAAATTATGTATTTTCTATATAAGTTACACAACCACACATTGTTATAGCTAAATATCATCACTAAACTGAAATAAAATTTTTATTTCATAATTTTTTTTTTATTATTATTTAATTGTTTATTTGAAGAATGCAGTACAACAAGAAATAAATCTTATTAATATATTTTTGCTCTGAAATTAAGTAGATTCTATGTGTGATTCTAAGGCTTAACTTCATATTTTACTTTAAAAATAAATTTTGTAAAACTTTTGTATATTAAAACACATTGTCATCCTTTTAAATCACTGCATGTTGCTAGCCTAGCCTATGTAAAGCATGTTTAAGCTTGTTTGTTTGTTTTTCTTTTCTTTTTGTTTTTCTGTAAACTATATTTACCAAACTAAAAAACAACAATACACACTGGAATTCAAATTATCACTTCATAAAAAACATGTGTACAAAATGACTTCATCACTATTACTTATTTAAAAAAAAAATAGATTTTGAAAAAAAATATAAATATTTGTAGCATATTTAGTAAAGAATATTAATAAAATGTATAAAACCAATCTTTTATTTCCTTTAAACCAAAAAAAAAAAAAAACCAAACCCACCAATAAAAATATCATAATAAAACATCATTTGCAAATTTAATCATGCCACCACACCAAAAAAAAAATGCGATGCCGGGGCTTCAAATTAAAAAATAAAAATAAAAACTATATAAAAAAAGGTTGTCGTAAATGCGCTGGTTCAAGCTATACCGTCCATCTTCAATGTGCTATTGGTGTGTCTGATATTTTGGCTAATTTTTGCCATTATGGGTGTACAGCTTTTTGCTGGAAAATATTTTAAGGTACGTTGAAAATTACGAAATCTTATCAAAAAATTCAAAAAATTCAAAAAAAATTCTTTGATAACAAATCAAAGAGTTTTCCCAACAAATAATTTGTAAAAATTATTAAATAGCAGTTAAAAATTAGCAACAAAAATTTCTATAAATAATTAAAGAAACAATTAAAATAAAGCGTATCTTTGCATCTATTTTTCGTAAATAGTTGATAGAAACAAAAAAGGTTATAAAATCCTAAATACTCTCTTCAGTAGTGAAATGGAATTTAAACCTTTGAAGTATTTTTGAGAAAAAAAATTATTATACTTATAAAATTAGTATGTAAAGCCTATTGTATTAAAAATTAATAAATAATAGTTGTAGTTTTGAAAACAGGCGGCTTTTTCAAAACATTTGTATGCAAACAAACAAAAAGGCACACCCTTTCAATTAAGTTATAAATATCGATAATATTTACCTTAGTTCTGAAAAAATTGCTAATTAGCTGCTTTTAGCTTAAAACATAAAAAAATATATTTCTTTTTTTATTTAAATTATATATTTTTTTTAAACAATTTTACTAATATTTTTTATATTTAAAAAAAAAAAAAAAAACAACAACAAAAAACAATTACCCAAATATAGTGTATAGATAAAAATGACACTGTTTTGAGTCATGAAATTATACCCAACAAAAATGCTTGCATAAGTGAAAACTACACGTGGGAAAATTCACCAATGAACTTCGATCATGTAGGTAATGCGTATCTGTGTCTATTTCAAGTGGCCACCTTTAAAGGCTGGATACAAATTATGAACGATGCCATAGATTCTAGAGAGGTAAACTATCGATTTTTTCGTTTAAACAATTTTTTTTTTATTATTTGATTACTTATTTTATTATGATTAAAATAAATTAAACTAATTAATATTTTTTCTATTTTTACCTTTTTTCCTAATTTATGATTAAAAATAAAACATATTGAAAATGCCTTGTCTTGATCAAAAAAAAAAAAAATAAATAAATAAATAAAAAATATATTTATATTTAAAACATTAACACCAACCAACCAACCAACCCAACAAAACAAACCAAACCACCTTATGTTATGCAAAACACCAACAAACCAACCAAACAAACACCATCATATAACATAAACACTCAAATTCAATCAATCGAACAATCAATCCAAATACCAAAACAAAACAAAAAAATATTTATATCCAATGTAAACACTCACAGGTGGACAAGCAGCCGATACGTGAAACCAATATCTACATGTATTTATATTTCGTATTCTTCATTATATTTGGATCATTTTTCACACTCAATCTGTTCATTGGTGTTATCATTGATAATTTTAATGAACAAAAGAAGAAAGCAGGTGGATCATTAGAAATGTTCATGACAGAAGATCAGAAAAAGTACTATAATGCTATGAAAAAGATGGGCTCTAAAAAACCATTAAAAGCCATTCCAAGACCGAGGGTAAGGCTTCGTATTGAACCAAACCAAACCAAACTTAACCTTAAAATAAAAAAAGACAGAAAAAACAAAACTAACAAATTATATAGAGATGCAAATAAAAAAAAAAAAGAAATAATATTCAGCTTATAGAATTTTTACCAAATATTAAAAAAAAAACACTAAAAAAAATCTGTGCCAATTTCGAAAACTAACTGACATTTTTTTTTTAAACTCAAACAAAATTTTTTCAAATAACTCTTTAACTCTCCTTCTCTCCCTCTCTAGTTGTCTCTTTAACGGCTCTTAAAAAGCTTTATTATACTGAAGTTTTATTGTTAAACACGTTAAGGAACTTTCATTTTCAATTTTAAAAATATTCCTTTTTTTCCTTTTGCCAAAGGTTGTCTGTTATTAAACATTTTTATGTCTGCCATTTGAAGATTTTCAAATGTTTCAAGAGCAAACAAAAAAAAATTTTTTGTTCAAATTATTAACTTCTATTTACAACTTAACTATATACCAACTACATATATGCAATGTATGATTATATACTATTATACAATTACCATATGGCATGTTTTTTCCTTATTTTTTTCCTAAACAATTTCAAATCAAATGGCCAAAATCAATTTGTACCGAACAACTTATATACAAATTCTATGTAGACACATTAACAAGCATGTTAATATGCATGCCAAAATTTGCATTATACAAATCGAAAATCACCAAAATATTTTTTTAAATAAATTATTATACAGGCTACCGTGTTGCAATATTACCAGGTTTTATTTAATCAAAATTAGTTTTCATTATTATATAAATAATAAGAAATTTTTAATTTAAAATGTTTGAAAATTGTCGAATTTAGTTTAAAAAAGCCAATACTTTTGATAAATATTAATTTAGGTGTAATTAAAAAACAAAAATTGAAATATTTTATTTTTTTTTTAGCTCGACACACTTTATCAATTATTTTTTCAAAGTTTTGATCCGCGCACAAAAAATGTATTTGCTATAGTCATTAATTCATCATTTGAGCATAATATTTTGCGAACTAGCCATTTATCCAAGTTTTAAACGAGAAAAGGTCACGGGGCAAAGCCTGATTAATAATACATATCGAAATACACAATACTAATGGCTAATTTTGTACGACTGTGGATCGTCGAACAATCCTTTTAAATTTAGCTGTTTAATATTTTTTATTATTGATAAGAAAGGAGCAGAATCCCCATAAGTCAATTCCGCTTTAATTTCGTCATTAGTTTTCTTTTTCAAAAACAAAAACTTATTTAAACTGGGCTCTATTTATGTTAACTTCTGTGAAACTACAAAAGTTGGCCCTTTCAAAATGCTGGCAAACGCAATCGATTAATGCAGCAGCCTGAATCTTTGACAGCTGTCCAGCGACGCCATCTTTTGCCAAAGCCGGGTATTTATCAAAAAGTTATCGTGGATAGTTAGAAACCAAATGGTAGTGTTGTGGAGAGCAATAATTGTTTTTTCCGAAGCTCGCTCAACACCTTAATCATTAATCGTTCATAAAGAACGCCCTTATAAAAGATAATCAGATAGACTAAGGTATTTTGTGTAGCCGCGGGACGAATAAGTATTCCCCTCAATTCTGTACAACCATTTTCAGTTTCTTTTAAAGCTGTTGAGATACGAAATTCTAGCATCCATTTATGCATTAGAATGGATCATAAAAAACAGAATCTAAATCTGGAAAGACCACTAAACATCTAAAAAAAATCATTTAGTGTTCAGCGTGTCTCGCTAGAAGGTAGAGTCCGGTTAACTATCACCCCTACTTCCGTAGAAATATCCCATCTGGGAAGTGATAAAAGCGTACTTGTGCACTTTTCGTTAAAATATGGCCAGATTCATTGTGGCAATAGAATTATTTGACAACCGAATTTCGATGAAGTTAAAAAAACAAATTTGAGATTACAATTCTGTTGTCTTACAAGTAAATATTTTATTACAACCAGAAGTGGTTAGCTACTATTATATTTCTGTTGATATAATTGAACTTTAGAATCATCCGGTTAGCGTATTTTTTCTGTGTGAAGCTCTACAGGCTTACTAATTAACTTATTAATTTTCTTAGTCTTACAAAGTCGAGTACTAACACTTCTCAGTTCCACGCCTTGTCAGCTCGTTGTCTTTGCAATTCTCTGAAATTCTCTGAGCTGAATATCGAACTTGCGGCAGTTAAGGCAAGAACCATTATCTATGGTCCTGGATTGAGAACAGTTCTCATTCTCACTACAAATTAGAGCTAAGTAAATCTCAAACGCGATAATCTCTTTCCATTTATATTTATATTGAAAATAATATATTTATTTTTATATATCAAAAATTTTAAGTAAAGTCAAACTATTTTCACTGAGAATTCTCCACTATTTTGATATATTTATATTGTATTAAAATGCGAATTTTTACTTAGACATTAGCATGAGCTTCAATTGTAGTTTAAAAACATTGTCTTTCAAATAGAAAGTTATTCGTTAAGAATGAAAAACGGTTAAGTTTAGACTTGGAATAGATAATTAGCTGTCAAGAAAGTAATAAGGTTAATTGTAAATTTGAAATCGGAAAATAATTAAATGTTAATTTACTAATTATGAAATTTGGATTTGGAGTTAAGAAATTATAATCGGAAACAATGATAAAGTTCAAAAAAAATGTGCAGTTCGACAATTTCGTTCATAAATAACAAATAACTTGACTTTTTAACTTAAACAAAAAAAAAATATGATTTGTACTTAATTTTAATATTCTACAAATTTTTAAAAATTCGAGTTTTTTTATTATTTAAGGCGAACTAAGCAAAAAGTCTTTTTATTATTTAAGGCGAACTAAGCAAAAAGTTTTAGTTATAGTAAATTTTAAAATTTTAATATTTTTTTCTCTAAATAACTCCCTAAAAACCTGGAAATATTGCAAAAAAAAAAACAAAAATAATTTATTTTTCAAAAATATTTTTTTTTCTTTTTTGAATAGAGCACATTTTGTAAATATCTTTATATAAATATATTTTATACTTATATATACAATATTAATAAATCAAAAAAAGTAAACTTAATGCATGTGTATTTGGCCACACATATAACACCCAAACCAAACCAAACCAAACCAAATAAACACCCTCTACCCCAAAGAGCAAACAGTATTTAAATTAATATATTGGGTTAGAAATGGGGTATGAAACTATTTTTTATGACTAACAATAAGAATAAAAATAAAAAAGTTTTATTTATTGGCACAGATATATTAACGAATAATAGTAGAAAGAAAGAAAGTCAAGAAATCACTACAAAATACTAAAAAAAAAAAAAAAAAAATGGAAACAAATCAAACAAAGTTGATGAGGACCAACTTCCTTTATTAACCAACACCAACTAAATAATTTCAAAATTTTACTTTTATGTTAATGATTGATTAATTGTATGTGTGTGTGTTTTTTTTTTTGTTGTTGTTTGGAAATCATATAAAACGATTTTTTTCTTCCCTCTTCTCTTCCACATCTTTTATCTATTTTTACAGTGGCGACCACAAGCAATAGTATTTGAAATAGTTACTGATAAAAAATTCGATATTATCATTATGTTGTTTATTGGTTTAAACATGTTTACCATGACACTCGATCGTTACGATGCATCGGATACATATAATGCTGTCCTTGATTATCTCAATGCGGTATTCGTAGTTATTTTCAGTGGCGAATGTCTATTAAAAATATTCGCTTTACGATATCACTATTTCAAAGAGCCATGGAATTTATTTGATGTAGTAGTTGTCATTTTATCCATCTTAGGTAAGTAACCGAATGCCTCTGACTCTGCTTTGTGCCAATCCGATCTGTCCGACAGACCAGGACCTGGACCAAATAGTCAGTCGCTACAACTAAGCCTCTAAAATATGAAAAAAAAAATCCGTTAAAATCTTTGTGTTGTTTTTGTGTACAAAAAAAAAACCAATAACCATTTAAAAATATACAAAAAAATACTACTAAAACTGTATATATTAATACATTTAAGAATATCGCTAGTATTTTGGCCTAAGGCATATAGTGTTTTTCGAGTTTGACCATCTCAGTAAAATGAGTTGCTATTAAACTTTGATTTCACTATAGAGCCTTAAGTTTATGTGTAAGTGTTGTGTAATTGTATTTATTGAAAAACCTTAAATGTTGTGCTTAAGTATATATTATTTATATATTTTAATTACATGTATTTATTTATTATGTTGAACTTTTTTGCTCCATTATTTATAACGTTTTCAAAATATTATTGCCTTTATACATATGTATAGCCTTATATATATATATAACCTATGTTGCTCTTTAAATTATATATAAATCCTTAGTTTCTTTTTTAATTTTTCGTGTTAATTTATTTTGTCTGTGAAATTTGTGTTAGATTTTTGTGAATAAATAGTACCAAGTTTAACTTTGTACGTAGTGAATTTAATCCATTCGATTCCATTGTAATTAGTTGGTTACAAAAAAAAAAGGGTCACTTATAATGGTATAACATTCTTATTTATTATTTGCTGTCCGTTTTTTTTTATTGGTTATATTATCGTGTAGTGTTAGCGGAAAAATAAATAAAATAATACCTTTTTCATCCCTTTTTGTGAACCATAATTACCTGTTTAGTAATTTACTCATTTCTAATTGTAATATGCAGTCGTTCTGTTTTATCTCATGTTGTAGCACCACGAAACTTGAATATCTTATAGACAACACACAAAAGGGGATCCCCATTTTTAGTTGCCATATTTCATATTTTGGGGCTAAAAATTGTGTTTTCCATTTAGTAATTTTTCCCACTTCTGTTTGTAATTTGCTTTTTTAATTGCCAGAAAAAGGTTTCATCAGATGAAAATTAAACATGTATGGAATAGGAATTAAAGGAATCCCCATATTTTTCTTTATCCAACTTTATGTTTAACGGGTAAAAAACAATACTAAAAAAAACGTCGGTTTTCCAAAGAAACCATATATAAAATGGACATCGTGTGAAAGGTTTTACAAGGGCTATTCAATACAATATCAGACATGTAAGTTTAAAATAGCTTTTAGCGAAAGTGTTAGGGAGATTTATATGGTAGTACATAGGAATTTTAGTTAAGAACTCACATAATTTATTATTCGGTATCGATAAATTTATTTTAATGAGAACAATTTTGTCGCAACCATATTTGAATTTCGAATATTTAAAGCAAGGTTCCATAAAAATTTTTTAAGAACTTTTTAATTTTTAATAAATATTTTTAACACGAACCAATATCATTTTTTTTTTTTTTTTACTAAATGTCAAAAAGACATCCAAGGAAATAAAGAATTCGCACAAAATCGTTTTCAATACATTCTTTAAAAAACTAACAAAATCTAATGCGATTTGAAACATTTGAAAATTAGAAAAGATTTCTAAAAAAATGTTCTGCATTGTTCCAACCGATTTCCATGGTTATTTTAAAGATAACAATTGGCTGTAGGGCGCACAAATTTTTAGATTATGTCGAATTATTTTTTCTATATTCAATATTCAAATAAGATCATTTTAATATCTTTACAACAACATATAACTTATAATTAATATCTAAACAATTTTTAAAAAATAGTCCGGTACGCCCTTTACTGCATTGCCAATTCCATAAAAAAATTATCAAAGAACAAATTTTTAAAACTAAGTTAAAATATTTTACATTTTAAAGAAGCTTGGAATCGAATGGTTTAAGAAATCTCTCTTTTTATTTATGCTTTAAATTTTAATTTTATTACAAAATTATTCTTAGCTTTTCCCCCCTTATTTACCTGATTTAGTTTTATATGTAAACGATTTGTTGTAAAAGCTTTTGTACACATAGATTTTAGAGCTTTTAAAAAAAAACCCTCTTTACCTTTTTAAACTCTTAAAGTAAATATCAGCTATATTAAAAACTCATCTGTAATTGAAGTCATTATCACTAGATTCGAATGAAATTAAAGCTCTTATGGCGATTAAGCCAGAGCTTGAAATTCTATTTTTTTTCGTGGCAGCGCTTTCGCCGTGAAAAGGGAATGTTTCGACTATTTTTTGAAATGTATGTGTACAAATGTAAAATAAAAAAAAAAAAAAACAAAACAAAATTATATTCTTTTATTCTTTTTTAAGTATTTAAGACAGTGGTATTCAACCTGAGCTTTTTGTTAAAAACTAACAGTAATTTCAAATTTATTTTAAGCAGCTTTTTGTTTAATGTTATTATCGGATTATCGGCCATATTCTATATATTACGGTGATTTCAAATCGAATTTGTTCAATAAAATTAATTTGTTAAAATAAAATTTGCCATTTCACCAAAAAGGGAAAAACTAAAGAAGATACAAGTTAAAAATTTCTTTACGAAAATTAAATAAAATTTGAAGAAAATTGTTTAAGAATAACTGTGAAATCGGAAATTAATTAATGATTATTTAAAAATAACGACAGACAGATTAAATCACAGATATCGAAACCTTCAACCACTTTTAACAGTTTAATATGACTTTTTGGAGTAAACGCTAGCTTATGCTACACTGATGTAACAATTTACTGTTATTGTCGTAAAAATTAACTCTGACTCTCATGACAGGAAAAGGTTTAATATTAATTGAACAATATAATGTGGTTTTTGACAAAACAATTTAAATTATCGCATCTCATACCATATACCACAACCAAAAAATTTTTCTAATGCCGATTGATTAGAATCACTTCAGAATCGATTGAATGATGTTCATATATTCGTCTTGTACGCAAATTATAGGTTGCAAATACAAATATATTTGCATGGAATTTGACGTAGAAGCTTTAAAACTGTTCAAGGTCGATTTGGTGCAAATCAGTGCATACACACAGAAAAAATATTTACCAACCGAATTGGTCTTAAGTGGAACAACTGTATTTTCGATTGTATCAACAGAAATTTCATATCAACTGCAAATTTTCTATTATGATAAAATATTTACTGTTAAGGCAATAGAATTGTTATCATCGTGAACCCGAAAATCGGTTATTAGCATTATCGCAATACGGTTGGTAATAAATTCGGTAGCCACAAAGAATCTGTTTTCTGTGTGTATTAATACCTAGACCCCATACAATATTCCCTATAAGTTTGACATACATAAATTACTCCAGGTTCCAGATCATTATATAACTCTGTGTTCAAACGAAATGTTGT
Source organism: Cordilura impudica (assembly GCA_963682025.1). Classification (NCBI taxonomy): domain Eukaryota; kingdom Metazoa; phylum Arthropoda; class Insecta; order Diptera; family Scathophagidae; genus Cordilura; species Cordilura impudica. Next base: position 186,087,976 of record OY821520.1, on the reverse strand, counting down.
CGTTGGTTAAAAAAGGAAAAATCGTTATATATTCCTTCAAATCAATTTCATCGGCTTAAACGTACACTTATGTCCACGTATGTTCTAATTTTATCGTATGTTCTAATTTTATTCATCTTCTTTAAAGAAAAATTGTTATACAAAATTTAAATTAAAATAAAAAGAAATTAACTAAAAAAATATGTCAATATTTTTTTTCCAATCCTTGAAACAGTTGATAAATTCGATTTCCGGAATAACATTCAAAACGCGAAGCGATTTGGCTATTATCTCTTCAATCGATTGAAAACCGTGTCCCCACAGTAGAATTTTCCGTTTATTCAATAGTCACACGGTACTAAATCAAGCGAAAGCGGTTGTTGTGTCGAATTTTGTGCGAAATTAACTCGAAGAGTCAATACAGTGTGAGACGGTGTACATATATATATCGTGGTGCAATACCCAAGAGTTGTCTGCCCATAATTTTGGCCTCCTATTGTGAATATTTTCCTCAAATAATTTTCCTTGTTAACACCTTGGCCCCGGAGAAAGATATTCAGAATATGCCACATAAATATAATCAAAAAAATAAAATAAAAATCTTAACATTAACTTGATTTTTGAACGACTTTGGCGAGATCTTCTCGCTGTTGCTTTACCTTTTCCCCGATATTTGCTTGATGTTTCGGGGTTGTGGTCATGGATCCTACTCTTATTACCCATAATGATTCATTTTGTTGCATTCTGGCACGAAGAAAATACTGTTTCAAAGATATTAATGCGCACATTTGAGGGTCAATATGTATTTTAAAACGGTGTTGACTGATCTCTTTGAAATGTCAAAAGTATCAGCAGGACCTCTAATTGTCAGTCGACGATTTGTCGATACCGAACCCTTGGTTTCAAAGTCCTACTGCAACATCTTTAAAGTTCTTTTCGCAAACAAAATTTAACGGAACTTCTTTGTTCAACAAAATCAAAAATTATAATAATCGTCAAATAAACATTCAGCTGTTTACAAAAACGAGGATCACTTTTCAACCAATGAAGTTATTCCCCTGAAATTTGGCAAACTGATACACACTGATAAATTAATAATTTGGACACAGTTTTCATATTCAGTTGCTTTCCGAGTTTCACTTTAATCTATCTAAATATTCATGATCTGGCCAAGTCACCTTATAATAATCATACCAGATAAGAACTTTAAGATATTTGCAGACGGCAAATGATAATCTCACTCAAATTAAGTTGATGCTTATTTTCGATGTCCAGTGGTTTGACTGAGGAACATTTCCTCGACACTTGACCATATATGGTATCGACTATAACCGCTATAATTTATCATTTATTACGGATGTATCAATTAAACAATATGATCAATTCTTTACAGTATTATACAATTTCATAATCTTAGGAAAAGGATTTTATTAATACAATTTTATGCTATTTAAAGAGGCGAGTATAGTTATATTTATCAAAGCTCTCATAAGTTGGAAAGATGTCTATATCTCAGAAGGCTTGGTAGCAATATTTTTCTCGCATTTGGACTGTTATTTCTACAGGCCCCACAATTCACTGACGAAAAAATGTTTTATTTTCTAAAATTTAAGTTCAAAATCCAATTATTTCAAAAGCAAAAATCTCAGTTTCTTAGAGATTAATAATTATCTTAAAACTAAGTTAAATATCAAAAAAAAAAAAAAAATCAGGTTGAATAGCACTAGTTCTAAACATACATAAGCACAATGAACAACAAAAAATGTATTCAAAAAAATGGCTTTAAAAAAGTTTCGACCATCAAAAGAACAATATAAAACGACAACTCTTTAAAAAAAAAGTATTATGCAAAAAAATAACAAAGTTTAACGCTAAAAAAAAAGATGGCTTAAAATATGCTTTACTACATTCAAAAACAGCAGAGAGCTTTCCTTTCATATAAAAATTTTTATGCTTTCATCAAAGAGAACAAAAAAATTTACAATAATGAAAAGAAAGTTTTGTTTTTATAAAAAAAAAATTATTTCTGCTGTTGGCTTTAAACTTTAAACTGCGCCTAATAGCTACGAACTTAAGCTCTACAAATTCATCTTCTTCAACATACTGCGTTTAAAAAATTTTTCTTAAAGTTTTTACAACTTTAAATTACTTATATTATTTAAATGTTTCTTTTACTTGTTCAATTTCAATGTTTAAAGTAAATGTTTTTGTTGTTTTATGTTAACAATTAATTTTTTAATTTTGCCAAGCTTTTAAAAGCTTTTAAGTTTTTTATTAAGTTTTAACTTCTGTTGAAAACAAAGTTCCACAAAAAGAATACTAACACCAAAGCTTAAACCCACTTACTCAAAAAAACAAAAAATATTAAAAGTTATTAGGATAAGCTTTTTTTAGCTTAAAGCATACTGGTTTGATGCCAAAGAAAAAAAATTATCACTTTGATCTCTAAGTGATATCCATAATGACGAATATATTAATACAACCACAGTAACAAGAAGCCTTACTAAAAAGCTCACGAAAATTATATAAATACCTTCTCGCTAACTAAAAACCAATGAGTATCGCGTTTAACTCTCTCTCTCTCTCTCTCTCACACACTCTATAATCTATTAACAAATTAAAGCTTTTTAAGCTTTAATTTATGGATTAACGAGTAGATGGCTACTTCGGTGACAAAAAGTTGTCACCAACCTGCGTACGATTCAGCCAGAGATATGTATGATCATGCTTAACTCTCCTTAAAAAAGGGGGGCACTATCTTACATGCCTCTGTAAACTTTTGCAATTGGCATGAAGCTTAACTCATACATTTATAAACGTTTTTTGAAGTTTTTCGTTAATCGAAACTAAAATTACGGAATTGTATGTCCAACTTCAAAGGACGTTTGCATTTGTTATCCGATAAAAACACCGAACAGCTTTTGCTTTTTAACCAACGAAATAAAATGCTTTTTAATTCATGCCAACAAAAGTGTGAATCATTTTAATGGTTTTGGTCCATACTGCCGATGGATATTATGTACTTTACTATGAACTCTAGTAGTTTGATAGTAAACATTCTCTTTAACAAAAAAATAAATAAATAGTACAATTTTATTTAAAAAAAAACAAAGCATTTGTAGCAAAACTTTAAACTAAATGAGTGCATTGGTATTATAGTCAAACTATAATAGATTTAGATTGTTTTTAGTAACTTTACTTACCTTTAAACTTGAATCAAGTTGAATCTTAAACTTAATAAACTTATATTACTTACTGGTACCATTTTATTTGAATGCATGCTTTTTTTGTAATTATATCCTTAATACTCTTTTTAAATGTTGTTTAATTATTATTTGTAACATTAAATATGTTATTGAAATTAAAGGGAAATAGAAAAAAACTTAAACTCTTTAAGTTTATTTCTGTTTTGCCAAAAGAGAAAGATAACCCCAGTACGAATATTTAGTTTAAAAAAATCAATTGTTTAAACAAATTTTTATAGATTGTCATAAATCATACTTAGTAAGTAGTCTCTGTATTAAATTGTAGATTGGGTTTCTTATTTTTTAAAGGAAATGTTTGATATTTTTTTTGAAAAATATTAAATTTCATACAAAAAATCCTCAAAAGCTAATATAGTGTTTTTAATAATTAATTAATGTCAATTAAACAAACCATTTGTGAGAATATAACTTTTTATACGATTAAAAATTTATCATATTTTTTTGACATTGTATTTTATACAAGTTTTTAAATGAAACTTTTTGCAAGTACAAAACCATATTTTAAAATTATATTGCCATTTTGTTACAGTTTACAGTTTAGGTACTCCATCAAAAATAGGGTGCTATTTGAAGTTTATTTCCAAAAAAAAGGGGTCTCAGTTTCATTTTCGAAAAAAAAAAATGAAAAATGCTACTACTAACTTTTGTTAAGAAATGATAAACTTTTTCTACATTGAATTACATTTAAAAAAATCTGTCCCATTTAAGTACAAATTTGTAGAAAAGTTCTCAATTTAGAAAACCCTTTATAAAAGCGTGCTAAAATTTATAAATATATATATATGAATGTATATTTTCAAGGAAATGGTGCAAATTGAAGTACATTTTTTAAACAAAAGCTCCCGTTCAGTTCATTTTTAAAGAAAGTGGGTCCCATTTTGGAATACAGTTAACAAAAGGTTTCATTCAAAGAAATGTAACTTCTGTAAGTTTGCAATTTTTCTTCCATTTTCCGTTAAAATGGTGCTATTTGAAGTACATATTCTGAGGAAAGGTTGCATTTAAGTTCATTTTCGAAGAATGAGTTCCATTTTCAAAAATAATTAGCAAAATGTTTCAATTGAGTTTTCATTTTGAACTACATTTCAAAATAAGGTTCACATTTATTTTCATTATCAAAGAAAGAGAATCTGATTTTAGAACACTATTAACAAAATGTCTTCTTAAAGGAAACATTTCCGTTATTAGTCCCCAAATTTAATTCCATTTTCCTATAAATAATCGCATTTGAATAACACATTCAGAAGAATGATCCCTTAAGTTCTTTGGAAATGTTCAAAGATCCCATTTTCAAAATTATATATTATTATTTGAATTCTCATTTTGATACTAGCTACAGTTTAGGTATTCTTTTATAGAAGGGGTGCTGTTATAGGTCGGCTCTTTTCATTATATTTTCAAACAAAGGAGGCTGTTAGAAGTACAAGCTAATAAAAATTGTACGTAGAAATTTTTTATAAAAGGGTGCTATTATTTATAACTTTTTATAAAATAGGAACCGATCCTAGAACATGCCACCTTTACATGATAATATTATAAGCTGGGTAAATTGGCCGCTCGTGATCTGTCACGGAATTAATACACAGAACTAATACTATAACATCGTCGTGTCCTAGGACCCATTCGTAGGATTTTTCTCTTAGGGTACTTATATGTTCCTGGAAAATGTTATGAAAACAAACTTTTTAATGATAACTCTAAAATTTCAACATCTGTTGCTTACTAAAACTGAGTCCACATGGAGACCAAACAATAGTTAGAAATTCTTAAAGTTGTTCGAAGGCTATGCAAGGCATATAAAAATATATATATAATAATCGAACGAACCACAAATTTAAACCTCTATTTCAACAATTTAACCTATATTTGGGCAAAACTAAGATTCCGTAGTATATTTTCAAACTTTATACGCGTGGAACTCTATTGTTTACAAAGATGTGGTGTTTGGAAAAATTTTATTTAATAATCTGTTATATTTTTTATTATTGGACCTTTATATATAATTTTATTAAAGACTTTCAATCCAGAAAACTGCCCACTTTTTTAAGTATGGTTACTTTGGCTCAAATAATGTATTTTCATTATCTCTAAAAGCTATTTTCACACTGATATCGATCTGTAAATTGATAGTAATATTGTGAGAGTTTGGTTTCTTAAAAACAGTTCAAATATTTTTTACCAACAACAATTTTTTCCCTTAACAATTAATATTAATTATTACAACTTCCTCAACTAGGATATTTTGTGGAGGAAGTTTAACGCTTGATAGCTATTGTGTCCATTGCTAGATCTTGATGATCATATCTTAAATTTCAGCCACAAAAAAATTGCGCTTAAATATGTTACCTATTTCGAAGTTTACAGATTTTTTATAGTTTTATCACAAAATTTTCCACTGACCGGAGCAGTTTCCAATATCCAGTTTTTCATGTTCCCTTAAATTTTTATAGAAAGGAACAGTTTTTAAATATACTTGAAAAAATTCTTTAACTTTCAGTAAATTATTTATGAATATTTTGCTTTTTTTTTTGTTCGGCTCGAGATCATTTTTATAATTTCTAAAAATAGAAAAGAAAATTTTTACTCTTTAAAGAAAATGGTGCTTAGTTTAAATTTTTTTAAATACTAAAATTATGACTTAAATTCAGCCGAGTTAAACTAGAATTATTATGTATTTTTGTACTCTTCCTGAAAAAAAAGGAAACCCTTATATTTATAGCCGCATAAATCATTAGAGATCATTCTAGTGATTTTTGCAGTCAAGTGACTACAGGCAGTATGAAATCCTTTTCGTCCTATGACTACAAATTAAATCAAAAAAAATGTTAGTTTATATTTCATAACAATAAACACTTAGAATTGAATATTTTTATTTATTAAAATAGATGAAAATTTCCTGCTGGGGTTTGAATTATTTTTTTATTTATTATTATTTTTATTTTTCTCTTTCTCTACTGTTATATTTTTTTTTTTGTTGTAACTTTTAAACAAACTCAACTTATCACTTCCCTTTAAGAACTAGTTAAAAATGTTTGTAGTTTACAAGTATTGTAGCAAATACTTACTTAATTACTTATTTAAATATTAGAAAAACCTCTTGTGCATTTTTAGAAAATTTTCCATAAAATTAAAAATAAATCAAATCATTTGTTTAAATGCATTTCAAAACAACCAATGAACAAAAAATTGAGGTTTTCATTTGGGAATATTGGTTAATGAAATTTTGCAAAATAAATTTGCCAAAAAATTTTTAAAGCTTTTAACTAAACTAAAATGTATCCAAATTATAATGTTACGACATTAAAATTTTTATTGCTTTTTATGAAAATAACGCAAAACAACGAAAGTTCACAAGGAAGTGTGGAGTGATAATGTTGGGTACAGAGATATTTGCTACTAACCATATGCTACGAATTATCGCAAGAAATAAACAAAATACTATTTTCTTTTACAAAATAAGCCAACATAAAAAAAAACTACGCTCAGACTAAACTAAGGCAAATAATTGTTGCAAGAGCTTGCAACAGCTTGCAAGGCTTTAATAACATCTACAATTTTTGTCTAAAAATTTTCTTAAACTTCTACTACTAACATTCATTCAATCATTCAATCATTTCATATTTACTCCTCATTAAGAAAATAACAATTATATATATATTTTGTAAAATTTAAATGTATTTCCTTAAATATCAAGTTGTTGTTGTATTTGATGTCATTTATAATTGTATATATATTTACTTAATTTTTTTTTTTTTTTTATATATAAAACTTATTAGAAGAGAAACCTTTTAAGCTCCCAACCAGAGATGTTTAAGCTTAACTCCGCCAAAAAGCTTAGCCAAAAGCCCAGCCTTATAGCCCAGCCTTTAATTTCTAAAAAAAAAAAATAATATGTATAAAACGTTAATACTGTTATATTGTTTTTATGTTTCAGTTTATGTTAGTTAAAAATATTGAAAAAAAAAAAAAACAAAAACTAAGTATTTTATTTTAGGTATATTGTCGTATTTATTGTGTGTATGTGTCGAATCGTCCTAACAAAAAAATTTAAATGGATTTTGTTGCAAAAAAAAAAAAACAAAACAAAAACAATCAGTTGTATGCTGCTATCTATCTTTCTACCTTATTTTTCAAATCCTATCCTCTCTCTTTTTCCCTTTTTATTTTTTGGTTTTTGTTCGACGTTACTTTTTTCAAAAATGTTATTCTTCAATCGAACCAAATAATACACAAAACAAAAAAAAAATAGGTCTTGTACTCAGCGACATCATTGAGAAGTATTTTGTATCGCCGACATTGCTGCGTGTGGTGAGAGTGGCCAAAGTGGGTCGAGTCCTGCGTTTGGTCAAGGGCGCCAAGGGTATAAGAACTCTACTATTTGCGTTAGCCATGAGTTTGCCTGCCTTATTCAACATTTGTCTGCTGCTGTTTCTGGTCATGTTCATCTTTGCCATCTTTGGGATGTCCTTCTTTATGCACGTCAAAGAAAAGAGTGGAATTAATGATGTGTATAATTTTAAGACATTTGGCCAAAGTATGATATTACTCTTTCAGGTAAGCTACCACAATTCACAAACGGTTAATGTTGTCTATTGTTGTTGTCGTTGGGTGATATTCCCTTTGGTATACTATTTTATAAAAACGAATTATGAATAAACACCTACCCTACACACCCACTATGACACATTATCACTCACATCCCACAAAAAAAAAAAAAAATAATAATTACACATACATACATATATATGTACATATACATACATGCAAACATATGTATATCTAACTTGCATATGAACAATTGTGATCTATGTTAGTCTGGACATGCATTGTCTGTTTCTAACCACCCAACCTTCTCTAACAAAAACAAACCAAAGAAAATCTCCAACCAACAAAAATACAAAAATATAAAATATAGAGAGAAAAGGGAATATCACATGTTGATTCAAGCTGCGGTAGTTGTTGGTAAAAGCTAAATTAGTGCGTTCCTTAACTAACTAATCTTTATCTTTTTTTTTTTTTTTTTTTTAATAAACCTCTATACTACATTCATTATATTATGCTAAATATTTATGTTTAAATCTTTTGAAAAGCTTTTGCCGCTATACTTCTCTTATTTAGTTAAACCACATATAATATTTTTCAATTAACCCTCTAATGCTCAATTAATTTCGGCATAGTTAACCCATTAAGCATTTTCATTTCCTTTCAAAAGAATGATTTGTTAGCCACCCATTTTTGAATCGAAAATTTATTAAAAATAAATAGTTATACTGATCTATATTATACCAATCGCCTTATAAATCCATTCTGAGTCGATAAAATCTTGCTCACTCAGGTTGTCTGTTTTTCTGTTTTCTTTTCCAACTAAATGAATATGTATAACTTGATCGTAAATAGTGTAGAGGGAATTAAATCCTGAAGCAGCCTTTCATATTGGACCGACTTAAAATATAAATTTTTACTGATCCATTATTTCTTATATATCTCTATTTTATTTGGGCCCTAAACTATCAATCCAAAAATGTATAGACCCCATATAAAGCAGCCTTCCGCCTTTAATCTATCTAAAGACTTTCAATGAAAATATACTGTGTTCAAATGAAAATATCGCTTTTGTTTGAATACAAATATTCTTTATTTATTGCTCCAAATGAGGACGTTTCTTCCAATCTTCGAAATAGTTGTTAAAGTCGGTATCCGGAAATCCTAAGAACCCGCTTTACGGCTTTTATCGCCTCAACCGATTCAAAACGGTGTCTCCGGAGTGATCTTTTAAGCAGTGATGCATCAATCGAAGAAATTATCGTAGTCAAAAACCAAGAGTTTTCTGCTAATAATTCTGTTCTATACAAACGCAGCATAACACTCAAACAACGATAATACCAAAAAACTGTTACTACGATTTTGATTTTTAAACGCCATGATCTTTTCGGTTTTGCTTCACCTTTCGCAAGACATTCGCTTGATTAGTCGTGGGCACAGATTCACGTCTATTTACCCGTCAGAAACCATTGTTTCAAGCTTTTTTCAAATTAATTTAGTATTTTTGGAACCAATGGACACATTTTAAGAACAAACTATCTTTTAAAATGATGTTGACCGATTCTTTGAAATGTCAATTGCCGTTTTTTCAGCACCAAATCTGTGATTGCCTTGACGTTTTGTTCATTTGTCGTTGTTTTCTTTGTCGTCCAATGTTTTCATTTTCTCCAATGATTTCTCTGCCTTATTAAAAATATTTTTACCATTTTTTGGACATAGCTCGATCACCGAAACTCTTCTACAACATCCTTAATTTTCTTTCAGCAAACAAAATTTAATTGAACTTCTTTGTTTAACAAAATCAATGCATAGTAGAGAAGAAGAAATCATATATTAAATATTCTTAATATCAGAAACATGGCATTCGGTTTTTTTCTATTTACAAAAATGAGCTTCACTATTAAACTAATGAAGATGTTGAAATTTGGCATAGTATAACTAACCTAAAAATCGATAAATCTCTCTAAATTTAAATTTTAATGTCAGCTTTTCATTTGGACACTTTATTATTAATCTCGATATTACCTCTGTTCGTTTACTTTCCCAGTAAAAACCAGTAAAAACTGAAATTTCGGAGAGTAAGACAAATTTATTCTCAAAAACATAAGCGAACAACAATTTGTAAGAATTTGCAAGTTCATATAAACAGCTGATTGTAAACACATTTGAAAGTGAAGAAGAAATTAAAAAAAGAAATACAGTGCGTTCATAAATGATAGCACATTTGGTAATCTGTGAATCAATGTTATATAAAATTTTAACTATGCATTCTATAATTATTATATCTTTGCTGGACTAACGTTAATATGTTTTCTTTCCAAAAATAAACGTATATTACCCAAAACTCCCATTAATTAGAAATACCATTATTAAAATCTCTTACATCCCAATAGATACCATATTAAAGCGTTCAAATAGTATAGCACAAATGCAACAAAGTCTTTGTTTGACAAAAATAATCAATTAATTACTTTACTTATTTAACAAAACTAACAAAAATAATAAAAATAACATCATCTTAATAATTTATAACACCACCTTTTGCTTTAATCCAATCCAACATTATATTTTTCATTGAATTTATTAATTTATTCAAAAGACATTGATTAAGTTCTTCCCATTCAGTGTAAATTGAAATTGTTAGTTCATTTACATTCATGTATTGATGATTGTCGGTGTAAATTCGCCTGACGAGAACTGCCCATATGTTTTCTATGGTGAGAGCAAGCAGGCCATTCCAAAACATCGACATTATTCGAGCTTAACCATTCTTTTGTGAATTTGCTGGCATGACAGGCTGCATTGTCTTGCTGAGAAATATATTTTTTTTTCTGCATTGGCATGTGGAAATGGCAACAAACTGCATTGAAGCAATTCACAATATTTTTCACTGTTCATTTTGGTGGGCACGATTTGCAACTCCAGACAACAATCTTCAGTAAACGCACCCCAAATCATAACAGAACCGCCATCAAAGTTTCTTCGAGAGAAACATTGGGGTTCTTTTCGTAAGTCATGCCAGTAACTAAAACTCCCATCAGGACCATCCAAATTAAATTTTTTTTATCTCAAAAAATTATCTTTTAAAAGAAAACAAACTAATTTATTATTTTCTAACATAACATTAAACAAGTTACATTTGACCAATTTGTACCCATATTATTTTTGCAGAACTCTAAACGTGCATTAATATGACGTTTCAAAAGATGAGGAATTTTCTTCATTCTTTGTCTTGGAATATTTTTGGAAGATTTAAGAACATTCCAAATGGTAGTTTTGCGCACTATATTGGAAACGCATCCAGCAATTTGGCCACAGCTTTTGGTGCTGTTCCTTGCTGTATTCAAAATAAGTCGACGCTCGCGCTCTTTTAATTTACTTTTTCTACCAAATCTATAATATTAATAGGCTAGGCGATTTCTTGTGACTGATGTTTTGTTCTACCGTTTTATCCCGATTTTGACCAAACGTATATTATTTGAAAGGTATTTCTTTTTAGCCGTTTTGCAGATTTACAGATTTTTAAATTTTTTCCTTTATTTTGAGTAAATTGCATTTAAAGTTGCTACTAACACATACATACATAAAATTATACAATGCTATGTGTGTGTTTATTAAATTTGTAAATGTGTTTGTAATAAAAATGATTTTTTTTTGTTGATTTTTGAATTGGCTATAATTGATTAGCATACTTTTAGGGTCTTTATTTAATGAAAAAAATAAAATTTCGTAGAATTTGCGCACTAATTTCGAGGGCTGGAATCTGCTAGTAATTATAAATAACCTTTCGACTTTTTTCGATTTCACTTGCAATTTCAAATTAAAATTTGACCTTTTTCAAATTCACTTAACACTTTTCCTCATGGCATTTTGCTTATTACTAATGTTTGTAATAAAATTAATTAAAATATGTTGTATTAAAACGGTACTTTTTGTCAAACAAAGACTTTGTTGCATTTGTGCTATACTATTTGAACGCTTTAATATGGTATCTATTGGGATGTAAGAGATTTTAATAACGGTATTTCTAATTAATGGAAGATTTGTGTAATATAAGTTTAGTTTTGGAAAGAGAATATATTAATACATGTTCCACAAAGAGCTGATAATTATAGCATGGATAGTAATAATTTTATATAACATTGATTCACAGATTACCAAATGTGCTATCAGTTATGAACGCACTCACTGTATACCTTAATTAGAAGAATTTATTTTATTTAACATGTAAAAATAATCATTGCTTTTGAAAATAAACATTTATTATTAAAGAAATTGGCAGATACACATATTTTTTGACAGGAACCAGTTCTAAAAGATTAAAATTAATGAAATCTGGTTATGTGAATATTTAGTTACTTCTTCTATCATTAATTCCCTCAGAATTATTATTTAACATTTTTGCACAACAGAAGAATTGTAGTATTTTTGCTTTATTTACCACAAAACTCAATCATATATTTTTCAATAAATGAACCGTCACTTTAAGCTCTCATTTGTACTCTTTTACTGGGTTTTTGAAGTAAACGAACAGAATCCAGTAAATTTTGTGATAATTTGTAACACATAATAAACACATACATATGTATGTAAGTATATCAAAATAGAACCAAACATTTTACATCAAAAGACGTACGGGTGCGATATTTTCGCTGTCATATCACATATTTTCAACATCAACTAAAAAAAAAAAACAAAAGGCTCTAATCTAACAAATATATCGCATCTGTAACTCTAAAGTGAGTCAACTAAAAATTTACAAATTTTCAGTAGTGGCAAAAGTCGGTATTTTTTAATATCTACTATAAAATTGAAAAACAGTTGTTTCATTGTAAGGAATTGCGAATAATACGTATGTATCAATAGTAGTTGTTTTTGCGATTTTCAGTGATCATTAAAAATAACAAGTTTTTTGGGTGCAACTCAAAATATGTCTTTTTAGTGGATTCTAAAGAAGCTACTCTTATAACACAAAGAGGGTTACAACTGTATTTTTTTACGAAAGACTAGAAAAATCGATGTAAGATTTTTACAGTGGATAGATATGACCACTGTGTATCGTTTTCTTGCAAAAAGTGAAAATTGAAAAAATTTGAGTTGACTCACTTTAAAGGTACAGGTGCGATATGTATGTATGTTGCTGCACTTCTTACAATATTAACACCTGACCTATTCCGATTTGCGTGGCTGATATCTCTTTAAAAAGAAAATTTCACCAGCTTTGAGAATATTAAAATGTTTTTCCCTAAATATGTACTTAATTATTTAATTTTTTTTTAACAATTGGATATATTTTTTGCTGTATATATTTTTTAACAGTTTTCAATTCATTAAATATTTATAATGAATATTTTAAAAAATATAAAAAAATGTATATCAAACGCTGACAGAACCACGATCAAATTCAGTTAATATAAAGCAAATAAAGTAGCCCGATATTGCCCTTTATCTGTTTACAAATAGTACATATATGTTTTTGAAACACATAAATACCTCGATAGCATATGTCTTGACTGGATCATTTTTGAACCAAGTTCTTACAATCGCATCCGCAATTAACTTAAACGTATTTGCAGACAAAAATCTCACTTAAATTTTGTTTGTTTTTATTTTTTATGTCCAATGAGATGGATGACCTCTTCGTTTAATAGGCTAATATTGATCATAAATATGGTTTGTGTTTATTTTTTGTGTCCAAAATAACCCTAAGACTTATTTCCGAAATTCATGGTTTACAACATCGTTTAGTAGACCTATAATTTCTAAATTGTTAGTAAACACTTCCTAGTTGGAATCATAATATTTAAAACTTAACAAAAGTAACTCCTTAAAATTAATTTTCGAACTTATTCATTATAATTTAATTGAATTTTTTTCGATAGGTTTAAACATTTGACATATCGGCCCACAAGCCCCTTCCGCCTGCTCCTCCTTTATAGACTTGTTTGTTAACCAGTTTCTTATGAAAACGTTTGTAAAGCCTTTATGATATTAGCTTTTTTCAGAATCTTCTCTAGCAATTTTATATGCTAATTAAAACAAAAACAAATTAAACACTCTTTTCATATTTCCATATAAAAATGTTCGAAAGATTCTGAAAAACAGAGAGCATCACATATGCTTAAAGCAAACAAAAAGAATTAAAATTTATTAGAAGAAGAAAACGGCATTAGAGGGTTAGGAATAATTATATCATTGCATACCAAAACTTGTAAATTATGTTTGCTATGTTTTTTGAACAGTGTTTTTTACTTATGAGTTTAAATAATTAAACAAAAGCTTTGGCCTTAGTAAATATTTTAATTTTTAGTTTTTTTTTTTCATTTTTATTTAAAACTAACAAAAAATTATTTTCTTATTTTCCGTTAAACTAATTTTTCAAACTAAGTTTTTCATTTCATTTAAGCTTTCCGCTATACAAAACAAACAAAAAAAAACCTAATTCAGCTCTTTCAACAATCACCAAATTAAATAATGTTTTAAATTCCTCATATAACAGCTTACAGCATTAAATTTAATTTAATGATGAGAAAATGACGCTCTTTTTTTTCTTTAACTTTGGCTTGGCCTTCATATCAAAATAAAAACAAAAAATCAAAAACAAAATCAAAACAAAGCTTATTCAAAACATCTAATGTAATAGAAACAATCCAAAGCTATAGCTTTTAAGCTAAACTTTGCAAACTAAGCTTTTTAGGCTACCAACAATAAGTTTAGTTAACCTACACTAAAGTATTGAAAGCTTTTAGGATTTCTAAAATATTAACACATATTTTTAAACAAAATTTACTCTATGGCTAATCTCTAGGACTAGCATAAGAAAGAGCTTTTCAAGGTTTTTCAAACCTTAGTAATTTTTTTTTTTTTTTGAAATTTTCCTAGTAAAATAGATTATAGATTCGTAGTTTTACGTTATTTTCTTCTTAATTTATTTTTTCTGCATATTGGCCCCCCCTCCTTTAAAAAAAAATCCAAAACAATCAATATTAAAAAAAAAACGTTACTACTAGAATTTAGTGTTTTTTTTCTTAGATTATAGGATTCTTGGTTTATAGAGCATTTGCTTTTGAAACTAGCTACATGTTTACGTACGTATTGTTTAATCACTACTAACTAATCCATAGTCTAGTCTAGTTTACATACTTAAATATATATAATAATTAATTCAAACAACAATTGAAACATAAAGTGATTGTTTTGTGAACAGACATGTTTTCATTTATGTTTACAACTACTACAACTACTATGTACTAATCAAAATCACTAACAAATTTTTGATTAATAATTAAATTTAACTAATTCCATATATATTTCTACCAAACTTTTTTCAATGCTAACAAACAATCAAATCCAATCAAATCAAATCAAATGAAAACAAATACTCTCTCTACTACATGACCCGTATATTCATGTATTCAACTTACCTACCATGCCAACCCAACCGTTTCTAAACTGATAATCTGTGGTTTTATTCAATAATCCGATTTGATCTGAAATCGAACGAAATCAAATCAAATTTGAAAAACGATATACAAAAACACAGATGTCTACCTCAGCCGGTTGGGATGGTGTTTTAGACGCCATTATCAATGAGGAAAATTGCGATCCACCCGACAACGACAAAGGCTATCCGGGCAATTGTGGTTCAGCGACCGTCGGCATTACGTTTCTCCTTTCATATCTAGTTATAAGCTTTTTGATAGTTATTAATATGTACATTGCTGTCATTCTCGAGAACTATAGCCAGGCTACGGAGGATGTACAGGAGGGTCTCACCGATGACGACTACGACATGTACTACGAGATTTGGCAACAATTCGATCCCGAGGGTACCCAGTACATCCGTCACGATCAGTTGTCCGAATTCCTGGATGTGCTGGAGCCGCCACTGCAGATACACAAACCGAACAAGTACAAAATAATCTCAATGGACATACCCATTTGTAGGGGCGACATGATGTACTGTGTAGATATTTTGGATGCCCTAACCAAGGACTTCTTTGCACGCAAGGGTAATCCCATCGAAGAGACAGGTGAGATCGGCGAGATAGCGGCACGACCCGATACCGAGGGCTATGATCCGGTGTCATCGACATTATGGCGCCAGCGTGAAGAATACTGTGCACGTCTGATACAGATGGCGTGGCGGCGTTATAAATTTGGAGAGCCAGCGGTGGCGGCAGATGGTGAAGGTGCTGGTGATGGAGGTGATGGGGCGGACGGCGGTGATGCTGCCAGTGGCGGTGAAGGAGGCGGTGGAGGTGGAGGTGGAGGAGCAGAAGGTGCTGATGCGGGCGAAACTTCATTGAATGGTGGTGCCGAAGGTGCTGCTAATGGGGGACCTTTGAGCCCGGGCTGTGTTAGTGGCGGCAGCAATGGCCGTCAGACGGCAGTGTTAGTTGAAAGCGATGGCTTTGTTACAAAAAACGGTCATAAGGTTGTAATACACTCGAGATCGCCGAGCATAACATCCAGGACGGCAGATGTCTGAGCCAGGCCTCGCCCCCCCCTCCAAGATGCACGCGAGAACTAAAGCGTTAATTTTCTGCTAAAAAAAAAAATAATTATGAAACACACACAATGTACACACAACAACAACAACAACAACAAACGAAACGAACAACAACACCGTACAAACAAATGCGCAAATAATTCTTTTGAGTTAAACAACATACAAACAGCAATAACATCAACAACAACAACAGCAAGAGCAAAACGGAAACGGCTGTAAGTCAACATAACGATAAGAAAAAGAAAAAAAAAACGTTATAAAAGTTAAGAATGCGTAGGATTTAAGCAAGAAAACAACAACTGTATTGTAAAATGTTTAACAAATTTCCAAGTTTATAAATCTTTTGGTTTTTTTTCTAATAATTTTTATATATCTGTTTTTTCGATTATTATTTTTGTTTTTTAATTAATTAACCAACCATGTAAATATAAGTATCAAAACATTAAAAAAATAGAACAATTTAAATTTCCAAGCTCTGATAATTGTATTGTAAACGGGTTCTTTTTATTATTTTAAAAAATAATTTCAAAACAAAGAAAATTTCAAATGTATTTATAAAAAAATATAAAAAGCTTTTTAAATAAAAATAAAAAAATAAAACTCTATAAATTTAAGCCGACTGCCAAACAAAAAAAAAACAAAATATTTTTAAAATAAAAAAAAAAAAACAAAAAGCACAGCTATAATAATAAAACAATAAATAAATTAATATGAAACAACAACAAATAATAATAATAAAAATTTAAATATAAAAAAGAAACTTTTAAAGCACACCACCTATAAAGAAAAATAAAACACACACACACAGACACATACTTCAAATACACTGAAAATTAAAAAAAACTTGGAGTTGGGGCGCAGAAGTAAGAAATAAAATAAAAAAACAAAAAAAAATAAATAAAGAATTACCAACAAAAATAAAATAAATAAATACAAAATGTGACCTAGACAAAAAACAAATACAAACATACGATCTAATGACAAACTTTTTGAATGAGACGTGTTGTGATGATGAAAACTTAAGAACAAACAAAAAAAAAACAATTCATAAAATGAACAAAACAAAAACTAAAGATATTACAAAAACTTGAGAAAAAAAAACGATAAAAAATAGTGAAGATTATTAAAAGAAAACAAACAAAAGAAAAACAGAAACTTTAAATAAATCTCTTTAAAGCGAATAAGCAACAATCTAAAAACCTACACAAACATAAGAAGGGTAAAAGCAAAATATTGTTTAACGATAAAAAGTGAAATTGTATGTAAAAAAAAAATATTACCTACCAGAAAAAAATGTTTATAATTTCCATAATTTTATTTTATTTTTGTTACTTTAAACCAAAAAAAAACAAAATTTTTAGCTTAAAAAAGTAATAAGGCGACTAAGAATGAGAACCGATAGAAAAAAAAAATATAGAAAAAAATCAACAACAAAAAAAAAAACGTAACAAACAACGCGCTCCTTGTTATAATATTTCAATAATAGTTATTTATATAAAAAGGATAAACAAACGTTTATTGTAAGGACATTTTTTTGGAATTGTTGGAATAAAATTCTTTAGACTAACAATAATTGGTCTAGAAAAGTTTTAAAGAACTTGATAGTAATAAGGAAAATTAGAACGAAGGGAATAACATATTTCCATAAAATTTGAAAAAAAAAAATTAATTTAATCAATCTTTAACAAATATAAAAACATATCGAGGGTTTATATTCAAAAAGTGCTATTTGCTTTAACAAAATTTTTTTAGGAGAGCGAGGAACACCAATTTATTCATTAGATCTAAAAGCATTCATCGATCGGCTTAGCTCAATATCTATTAAGAATTGGACCTACTATTGATGTTGAAACTTAAAATCATTATTATAGGTAACAGTTATCTTAGAGAATAGTTCAAAAACAAACATAAATTATCTTGTAAATTTCAGATCGTACATTTTGTATATAAACCCTCGATATAATTTTTTCCAAATATCAAAAAAAAAAAATTAAATAAAATTAAAATTTTATATTTTTGAATAATTTAGAAAAAAAACTCTAATGGGCTCATATAAAATTTGTATGAAAACTTCTTTTTTAAAAGAAGTTTTTAATTTTTCATTAAGTGTATTTTATGAAATGAGCTCCTTATTTAAAAAAATTTTTTTTTCAACTTATTCAAAAACTGAATAATAAAATTTTTTATATATATTGTTTGTTAAAAATATTTTTTTTATATAATAGTAAATATTTTTACAATTATGAATTATTCTTTAATAATTCTGCAATTTTCTTTCCATCTTAAAATGTGTCCTTACAAAATACGCTTTAAAATACATTTTCTTTTTTAATTAATTTTATTTTTCTTAGCTGTTTATAATTTACAAAAAAAAAAAAAACGCTGAATAAAATTATGTTTAAATTGCACTTGTCTTCGAAATAAAAAATTTTTAAATAAAATATAAAAAAAAATTGTACCCCACACTACACCAAAAACACACACAACATCACATTATTTTAACCTTATATTTATATTTAAAAAAATTAACATTTACAATTAATTACTAATATTTAATTTAACGAATTCAAAAGCACCCGTTTTTCAAAAAAAAAATATATATATAAAAAACAAATTAAAAACATTTTTAAAAAATTGGCTTTTTATAAAACAACTTTTCTGTTCCTTTTCACTAAACTATTTACCATTTCAAATCAATTACAGAGCTTTAGCATTATTTATTTTATTATTTTTTTTATTTTAATATTTGTTTTTCACTTTATATTTTTTTAATTGAAATGTCTATAAAAATATTCTAAAACATAATTTAAAAAAATAAAAAATTGGCTTACTTTTAAATAAAGCTTTTGGCTTGTTATAATCGTTATATAAATTTAATCCGTAACAAATATGAAAATGAACAGCTGGAAGTGAATTTTATAGAATTTGTGAGAATTTAATTACAATAATTCCTCTTCCCCTTCTCTGACCCAATAAGCGACTCTAAAAAAACAGTGAAATATTTTCAGTTTGAGATACTTAAAAATTTAAATAAATATTTAACATTTTTATTATTGGTTTTGACTGGAAATGGACTAATCAAAATTTTACGCGTATTTTTGTTTATTTTCTAAATTAAAAATTTTTGTTTTCTTTTTTTTAGAAATTTCGAAAATTTTAGTAAAAAGTTAAGCAATAGATTTACATCCTAAAAAAATACACTCATTTTAATTAAGAACATAATAATTTTATATTAATTATTGTCAGATATTTCTTGTTTAGAATAATTTTTAGATTTTCGTAATAAATATTTATAAATTATTTAGTGAAAGTAATTTAATGTGACCATAATAAAGAAAATGGTTTAAGTAACATATTAGTTATGTAAAATAAATTAAACATTTATGTTTGAAAAAATTTAAATATATTTTAATATAAAAATATTTTTAAATTTTGTAAAAAAAAATTTTGTGAAACAATAGTAATGAACAAATTATTTCTAAAAAAAAAATCAAATGATGTTTTTAATTACAAAAAATTGGTATTTGTGACTATAATAAATTAAAATTATTTTGAATAAATCAAATAAAAAAGTAATAAAATAAAAAATATTTTAATATCAAAAACAAATTTTTTTGATAGTATTGAATTTTGTAAAAAAATATTTAAAAATTTTAGATTAATAAAAAATGAAATCCAATTAATTTTTATAACTCACAAAATCAAAATATCTGACCATAATTATGGAAGTAAGCTAAGTCATATATTTCTTATTTCGAATGAACTAAACAAATGTAAATGAAAAAATTAAATACTACAAATTAATTTAATTTATAATTTAAAAGTCTTGTTTATTGAAAATATATTTTGAAATAAAAGGCTTTAAAGTCTAACTTATTTGAGACCATTTTTAAAATAATCTAAATAACTTTTAAATGACTTAACTTGTTTTTTAAGTGATTAACTCAATATTTTAAAATTTTAACTTGAACCATTTTCGTATATATGGTCACATTTATTATTTCTTTTATTAACTTTACTTTTTATTTTAATTTAGTTGGAAATAATGTGATGTGAAACAACTGACAAAATCATATTATTTTTTAATTTAATTGATAAACTCAATTTTGACTCAGATTATTTCACAATTATGATCACAGTAATTTATTTTTCATTTGTTTTACAACAATGTGATGTGGAATTAGCGATAAGCTCAAGTTTTTTAAAATTTTGACTTAGACCTTTTTAATAATTATGGTCACATTTAATATTTAATTGTTTTATTCCGTTTTTTATTGTTTTATATCTTAATTTAATTTAGTGTACAGTAATGTGATATATTAAAGTGATAACCTCCATTTTTTTTTAAAATTTTGATTTAGACCTTTTACATAAATATGGTCACATTTCAATTTGCTTTAAAATAATTTTATTTTTTAACTTGTTTTTTTTTCTTTTAATGTGTGGTATTATAAGTGATAAATTATTTTTTTTTTAAATTTCGACTTAGTCGTTCTTCATACTTATGGTCACCTTTAATAATTATTTTATTTATCTTATATTTTATATTTTAATTTAAAATAATGTGATTTGAAACAACTGATATACTTTTTTTTTGCTATTAGATATAATTATGGTCACATTAATTTTTTTTCTTAAATTCGAATATAAAACTAAAAATTTCTATAGAAATTCTTTTAGTGTTAACAATTTATGCTTATTGTGTCCAACTTTTTTATCTTAAGACAATGTCTCACTTGTTCTTTGATTTTCCTTCCAGCTATTAGAAAAAAAAAAATTAAAATTGAAAATCAAAAGAAAATTAAAACATTCGTAAATTATATTTTTTTAACGTTTTCATAAAACTTTAAAATATTTCACCTTATTTTTTCTGTTTAATTGCGCTAAAATTCAATTCCAACCAAATAAACATGCGTATACCAGTACATCATGGTTCGAAACATTATTTTTAACAAAAATCCAATTCAAAGCTTACAAAATCAAAAAAATTGCTTCAATCTGTTTACTTTAATTTGAGCTTATTTCGTTTAAATTTAAACTTAATACAAATTATCAACAAAAACTAAAAGAAGAAATGTTTGCTATGCAACAGAAAATTAAGTTTTTACATTAAGAACTAACTTGAGTGCACTCTTATCAGCGAGGGGCGGGCGAGATGAAATATAACAAAAAACAACCAAACAACAAAAAAAAAACGTAAATAAGTAATTTAGAGTAATATATGAAATATAAATAATAAAAAATTTTATAAACAAAAGAAACATTAAAAAAGGAATTGTTCCTTTAGAAAAAAAAAACAAAATAATAATCTACAAAAAGGAACAATATGCAAAAACATTGCCATTTAGGAAATTTAATAAAATACTACAATAATATAATAAATAATAATTATAATAAAATTATAATAAAACTAATACAAAATAAAACAAAAACATTTTTTTTAAAGTCGCGTTATTATTTTTGCTTCTTCTTCTATATACAATAAGAGAATAATAATTTTAATTAAAAAAAAATAAATAAAATAGCTATGAATTTCACTGATAAAAAATAATACAACCAACAAATTTAAGAGCTTTAAGTGTGTATAATAATTAAATTAATTTTTCAGTTTTAATTATGATTATTGTTTTTTTTTTTTTTGAAAATTGTAAAAAATTACTTATAAAATATTTAATATTAAAAATAAAGATAAAAAGAACATGCTATGCCATTAAGCCTTTAGACTTATTATTAATATAAAATTAATTAATTGAACAAAAACAAAAAAAGAAGAAAACAAGAAACTCAAGGAAATTCACAGTTGTTTTTTTCCTAAATAAAATTTAACAAAAAAAAATGTATCATAATTATTAAAATCATTAAATAAATATGTATAGGGAAAAAGCAAAAATTATATATATTATATTTTTTTTATGTAAAAAAAACGCGCGATTTCAGTAAATATAAAAACAAAATTTTTAAACAAAAAGGAAAAAATTTTAGTATATCAACAGCAATGGCTTTTTTGTTAATTAACATTTCTAAATAATAATAATAACAAAACAAAAAATTACTAAATAATAATTAAAAAAAAAACAACTTTAGCTTTATACATTGTAAATTACCCTAATTTTAAGTCTAGCTAATTATAATTAAATCATAAAAAATTACAAACAAAAAAAATGGAAACAAAAAAAGTAAACGAAGCTCTGATTTAAGAGCATTTAGGTAAACAATTTAATTTAATGTCTTTAATAAAATCATTAACAACCAAAACTCAAAGCAAATGCATTCATATAATAATAATAAAAAATAAAACAAAAAGAATTCCCTCAAATAAAATAAAATTTGAAAATTATATGTAATAACTACCACAATTAGTGTGTAAAGGCGCCAGATTATTAAAAAAATCAAATAAATAAAACAAAAATTTTGCTTAATTTAATTTGCATTATTTTATATGCGTACGAGTCTTATAATAATGTTTTGTTTTTAATTTGGAGTCTTATTTAAATGTGTGAGGAAATTTTCGTGCTCAAAAACTTAAAAGACTTATTTGACCAAAAATTTCTCGTTGTAAGCAATAGTGAAAATTTTATATCTTAAATTCAAAAAAATTTAAATTTTATATATTTTATTTGGAAAAATTGGATTTTGGAAAAATTTCAATGTTCGAAAATTTCGAAATAAAATTCGAAAAACTCGAAATTGGAATTTTTACAAACACAACTTTCTAAACAATTTCGGGTACTACGAAAAATTAATAATAATATTAGAAAAGATTAAATTTAACTGTTTTTAAATTGATTTAGTTCCTTTAAATTGTAATTTGTCAATATCTACACAAGTTTTAAATAAAATTAATTAAAAAAATTAAAAATTTAACTTTTAAATTTTTGTTTTTACTATATTCATTTTTTATTGCACTATCTCTATACTATCATTTTCGTAATTTCGTACCAATTAGAAATTGATTTTTTAAATTCAAAAATTTTGTGATCGAAAATTTTTTTTAAATATTTCTGGAAAATTTAATTTTTGGCACATATTTAAATTTTCGAAACTACTATTTTTTTCAAAAAAAAAAACTTTCTAAATATATTTGGTGCTTCAAAACATGCATAATTTTCGAATAAGCTTGTTGCTAAACCTTTAGATTAATGTGCTTTATCAAATTTAATTTTTTCAATTTCTATACGAATTGGTTATTCAAAAATTTAGAGAAACAATCGAAAATTAAATTAAACAATTTTAGCTATTTTTAACAATTTAATTAGGATCGAAAAATTCGGAAATTTCAAATTATTTAAGAAAATAGAAAATTTGCGTACTAATTCGAAATAGATCTTTTTTAAAAATTTTCAGAAATTTTATTACTATTTTATTTTTATTTTATTTTTTGTAAAGATTTCGAAAATTGCGAAATAAGGTAACTGTTTTTGTCCTTTTTTCCATTTTTACACTTATTTTAGTATTCGAAAATTTTAGAAAATAATATATTCTTTTAAATTTTTAATTTCTGAATTTATTTATTACATTAAGCAAAAATTGCAATGTTTGAAAATTTCGAAGTAAACTTAGAATAATTCGAAATTGTTGTTACAATTTTATTTTACTGTAATAAATCGAAATAACTTTTTATTTCCAATTTCTTAATGTTCGAAAGTTTTCGAACAAAGTTATGTTTTTCCAAAATATTTTTCCAAATTTACTCATAAATTTCGTTTAATTTTCTAGTTTTAATTTCGTTTTTTATAACGATTTTTGTTTTCGAAAAATGAAAATTAAAATTTAAAAAAATCGATATTTGCATTTTCCGCTATTCAATTATTTTAAAATAAATTACAAGAATATCTAAATATTTAGTACCTTGCTACGCAAAAATTTTATCTTCGAAATTCTCATTAAATTTTTTTTATTCCAAAATTTTTGTAAAATCGCAATCTTCGAAAAGTTAAAAAAAGATTGAAATTTATTAATTTTTTTAATCTATATTTTCAATAATTTCAAATTCATAAATAAAGCAGCGGAAAAGAGAATTTTAACTTTAAGAAAACTTTGTAAATAGTTAGTAATATATATATCGAAAAATAACTACTATTTATCAATTCAAATTTTTATTTAAACAAAGTTTTATATAAAAATCTTATTTTTATTCTATATTTGTTTTTCGCAAACAAATTTTCAATAATTTCATAAAATAAATCATTTGAAAAAGAGAATTGATATTAAAACTTTTAGGAAAAATTTCGGAATTGTTTTTTCTAAATATTTCGCAAAAAAAATAATGTTTCTTATTTTAAATTGTTGTTTATCAAACTGCGTCAATTATTTTTAAAATCTTATTTTAATACATTTTTATTTCATTTTCAATTAATTTGAAATTTGGCATAAAAAAATTTTGATACTTCGTTGTTTATAAATAGTTCGATAATTTTAAAATAAGTCTTTATTTTGAGATAAAATACTGATGTTTGTTTATTTAAAATGTAATTAAAAAAATAATATAATAATTCTTAAAATATTAAAATCTTATTTAACTACATTTCTCTTTTCAAATTAAATATTTAAAATTTGGCAAAAAAGTAAATAATAAAATTTTAGTAGAACTTTTAAAATGTTGAAAAAATTTCCTCCACATTTTTTTCTTTAAGTTCCCTCATTTCAATTCAAACAATTTCGACCTGAAAATCTACAAAGAAAAACAAATCTCTACGTACAAATTTGCCTACGTGATGTTAAAATACCAAAAAGAAAAAAAAAATAAGAAAAACTTAAGAAAAAATTATCATAAATATTTGTTATACTAAATAAAAATACTTATAAAATATTTATTTTATTTTTTTTTTTAATTACTTCAGTTTAAAGTCTTTTTTAATTATAACACGGATATGGCTAATAGAAGATTTTTTTAAAATTATATATTGAACAAACGAAACACAGCGTCCTTTGCACTTTATTTTTATTTATATAATTTGATGTTTTTTTTTTTTTTCTCTTTAAAAACTTTTTCGCTTTAACTATATAAATTAAATAAATTTCCTGATAAATGTATTTTTTGCTATGAACATTTATGTGAAATAAACAAACAAAAAAAAATGCAAAAAAAGATAACAAAAATATTTCCATCCAAATAGCTTTTAACGTAAGCAATTGATTTATAAAAAATTATATTTTAAAAAAAGAATAATCAGATATAAAAAAAAATATATATATAAAAATAGACTGAGATCGTTAAACAAAAGAATAAACACTACGCCAGACATTCAAAGAAAAAACTATACACTGACATTCATAAATAAATATTTTGCCAATGCTTTTACAATTTACAATTGTTAAATCACTTGTATAAATTATACATTAACTAAGCAAAACACATTCACAGATAAAAAAGCAAAACTGAAAGTATTTTAATTAATATTTTTATTTGAACGCAAAATTAATTAAAATTTTTTTAATATTATATACATTTTTCTTTCAAAGAAAGTTTGCTTTCGTATTTAGTTTTGGTAAAGATATTTGAATTAATGGTTTCATTGGTTTAAACGTGAAAATTATTTTTCTATATTTTAATCACTTTTTTAACAAAGAAACTCTAAGATATAGCAACTTCCCCGGCTATGTTAGAGTAATTATGAAATAAAACACAATTTTTAAATTTATTAATTTTACAATTTTTGATTTATTTCTTTTTCACACAAAACTCCTTTCCCCATTGATCTGCTGGCTTATCGTACACATCTAACTTTGTTACTTCTATTAGCAATATTCTATAAGAACATACATATATAATTTTTATATATAAAATTTATGTTCCTTTTTTTTTTAATCATATTAGTACCTTAACTAAACAAAAACAAAATTACCATTTACCTAACACTCTTAAAACAAAATTCAAAACTAAATCTCTAATAAAAAAACATTTCATATCTTTTTTACATTTTCGTTTATTAAAGAAATCAAATCTATTTATAAAAAACCAAAAAAAAAACACAAAATCAAGTTGTTAAGTTTGAATCTTTTTTACAAAACAACAAGAAAAAACCTTTAAGATTTTATATGAATCCATTACAAAACTAAAAAAAAACTCTATAATAGCAAAATAAAAACTTGTTTTTTTATATTTGATTAAAACAATAAAAATAAGTTTAAAAATATAACTGTATTTATATATAAACAAACAAACAACCAAAAGAAAAACAGAAAAAAATGCCTGAAATTTAATTCTACTGCAAATTAAAAAAAAAAAATGATCCCATTTAAAATACAAAAATGCACAATAAAATTTAAATCTTATGTATCAAAATAACAAATAGAAATAATTCTTTGAGATCATCATTTTGTTTGTTATGCATAAAATAATTTTCTCATATTATAAATAATTCAATTTCATATTATTATTTTAAATTATTTTTTTATATTTTGTTTGTTTATTTTTTTTTTTTTTTTAATATTGCATAATTATAATTTTTAAAGTTTAAAATCGTAAATAATACTTAACAAAAAAAATTGTATAAAAAAGTTAAATCAGATAATTATTAAAGCGAAATTTTTTCACACTTTAGCTTAATAAATTGTAATATATAAAAAAAACCAAAAACTGAAAAATAAAATGAAATTTAATTGAATTTGTTATGCAAATGGAATAAAAGAGTTTTAATTTTATTCAACAATATTTGAACATGGTATGTATGATATTAAAAAAAAAAAAACTTTAATCATATCCTCGTTTTCGCTATAGCTGTAGGATTTTTACGAGAAATTTAAAATATTTTTAGTAATATGGCAACATCATTTTTAAACACTATGCCATTCTCTGATCCAGACGATATTTGCAACTAACAAAGATCCGATCGATTTACAATCATTTTCTGAGCCCTCCACATAGTGCATCGGGCCCATACAATATGGAATTTAATAGAAGGTGCCATAGCACAATTATGAAATTTAGCATATATATGAACTTGAATGTTATAATTTCAAATATGTAATAAAATTTATCAGTTATTTATAGTTTGCCCCTAAAAACGTATAAAAAAAACTACCAGCATTAAAATTTTTCAATATTTGTCATTTGTACAAAGTGTTTGTGCTGATATTTCTAACCGTCAAAAATATTTAACATAGATCCAAATTTTATTATACCGGTCAAAACAGAATTACTATCTGTCTGTGCGTCCATGTAAACCTTGTAATCAAACTACAGGTCGTAAATATAAATATATTTGGATGAAATTTAGTATATAAACTTTTGTCGGGCGTAAAACGATCGCTATTGAAATTAGTTAAAATCGACAAATATTGAGACCTAGTCTCCATACAAGTAACCCCTATGAAATCGATTTAACCCTTTCCTTTAAAGGAGCATGTTTACATAATTTCAGATTTTTAGAAAATAGGGTTTTTGAAAAAAAAGGGTTGGGACACATATGTCCCTGCAGTAGTTTAATTATGGGATAAGTATATCCCGGCAGTAAATACTCAGACCTCAAATTTAGGTATTCAAGAGTAGAAAATATTTGTTTTTATTAAAACTGTTACATTATGTATGGTATGGTGTAAAACAATCAATACATGAAGCTACATGACATTTTTGGCAAATGATTTTAGTCCTTTTTTCAATTTTCCTGGATTGCATCTGTTTCGGTCGCCTTTTTCAACTGGAAGATGATCTCCAACATTTGTGAAAAGTTTGATATTCTTTGAAAGTCTGCCCTGTCTTCTGGACCGTTTGTACAGAGATTCTGATCGTCCTTGACTAATCAACTCTTCAGCTACATCTACTATGAAATCGAAAAATGGAATTTTTTGGCGGGCGACTTCTTGATACAAAATTTACGAATTATAAACACTGGTCATTAGCAACCTGAAAAATACTTTCTTCCACCATTTTGCACTTCTTATAGCTTCAGGGCATTCAATTGTTTTAGTAGTACCATCTTTCATTTTTCGATCTGTAGTATCAATAGTGGCATTGTGACAGTTGCTCATAAGTAATACATCTTTAGTATCTTTCCAATAGACTGCTAATATCCCTTCATCACATACTGCTATTTCACATTCACCTCTTTCTTTTAGTTTAGTTTGAAACTTGTGTGTGTTTTTACGATTTGACATATGTATACCTTCCTAAAGCAGAACATTTTATGGTGTCAAGTAGACGTGTTGAAGTGAAAAAACGGTCGAAACGTTTGAACTTGTAATTGTTTCTGCCAATTTTAGAACCACACGCTCGCTCAAGGTTCCTTCAGTTACTTCAGTTTCCCGTCCACTATATATGTTTGTGTCATAAACATACCCCGATTGATTTCTCTTTTGACAGGTTTCAAGGGGTGATACTGTTTCAGACTGGACCTCCCTTTGAATTTCGTCATTGACTCATCAATGGATTGAAATGTGCTGTCAGTTCTCGCTTTCAAAAATGTATGTTTCAAGCAGGACAAAACTTCTTCAATTTAATGTGTTTTCGATGCCTCTGGAGATTTTTCGGGGTCATTGAAATACAATTTTGACATCAGTAGCATAAAACGATCTCGGGAAATGGATTCTGATATTGCTGCATTTCGGAGGGACTTGTTGCGCAACCAATACATATGCATTGCTGGTACACGATTATATGACATTATCTATGAACAACCCAGAACAATTTTTATTTCTTCTGGTGATGATCTTTTGTAGGCGCAGATTTGTATAATAACTTATCTGCATTATGAGTCTCTTTGGAAATAAATTATAAAAACAATTGACCTTGGTCTAACCTCTGTTTAGTTAGCCATAATATTTGCCTTGTCCTCTTGAGGTAGTGACATTTTTGGGAAAAATTATCAATATCGCCGTGCCAAATAAACCTAGTATTGCTAGTTGATTGAGCAGTAGTTGTTTCAGTGAAATTTACACTTTGAGAGTTGTTGTCGCTATTTTCCTTTACCGTTTGTACATTTTCATGCATCTGCATATCTACATCATTTGCAGAATCCGTGCTATCTACTTCAGAAGATATGGAGGCATCAGAGCCTCTATAGTCTGTGTCACTGCTATCGTTACTGTCGTGGTAAGGATCCATCACCATATCAGATAAATTACCAAGCTCGTCCTCTATTTCTTTGTTAGACAGCGGTCGATTCATCCTAAAATTATTTCAATAATAAAAATTAAAAAAAATAAAAATACTAAACAAAATACTGCTGGGACGGGTACATCCCACACAGCAGTACTGCAGGGATATATATGTCGCAATACAACAAAAAATGCATACAAATCATTTTATTCTTATATAAATGTTACATGCAATTTACCTTTTCCTTCCGTAATTAGAAACAGACAAAATTTTCATTAAAACACGTAGAAAAACCTAAAATTTTTGATTACACGTGAATGCACGAAGAGCACGCCTACACTTATGAACCAATACCAAGTATCAATTACTTATGTTATGCTAACCGAAGCACGTGTTGTAAAGTACTGACCACATACTACTGTTTAGTCCCATCCCAGCACTTTAAAAGCGTCTACTTTTCGCACCAGTAATTTTTGAACATTCTCTGGGACTTATATATCCCCGCAGTATTGAAAGGGTTAAACTACCGTAAGATCCACACTCTCACAAAGATATTGGTGAAATTCGATTAAAGTGTGAATTACAAGAAGTTTTAAAAGTGGTAGGTTCTTGTTTTATACTTATTAATAATATTTTTTCAATATTTTTGTCGAAGTATAAAAATTTATTTTTACTGGTTTTTGAATTTTTCGACCTTTTTCGTTATTCTTTATTTTATGTTTTTCTAGACTTTTCTAGATTGGGCTTTTAAGGTCATTATATTTCTTCAAATTAAATAAAAGATTATTTATTCATTTTTCCATCCAACGTTTCGTTGGATATTCCCAACATTTTCAAGGATATTTTTATTAGATATTTAATCTTTCGTCAATTACATTTAATTTTAATTACAAATTTTTGTTTTACATAAACATAGCATAAAACACAAATTAATTTAACAAAACAAATGTAAAAATAAATCAAAAATTTTTTAAATATCACAGTATATATTCTAAACCTAGTATCACAGTTGAAATCAAAAAAAATGGGGGCAGTTCTAGCTTATAAGCGAGGTCCAACAAAATGTCAACTTTTTACACTATATGCGCTGAAATACACATTTTAAGATATGAATGAATACTTTTTCAGTTTAATTTTATGTGTCTTTATTCTTTTTGTAATTTTTTTTAGCCATTATAAATGCTCATTTTTAAGTACTAGTTGCATGTTTAGTGAAAAATAATGGAATCGACGAATACTTTATCTCTTCAAGATATTGCGACCCAAGCCTTTTAACCACAATAGAAGTTTTCTAATCTATATATTATTGAGAACCAGTAAGGCTGAACTCTGTTCTGACATATGTTTCGTCATCAATCTTCGTTTAACTTTCTGGATCTAGTTCATATGACTTTCTTTTGCTTTCTGAGACTTCTGGTATTTTTGATTTCTTTCGAGTTTCTAAGTCATTCATTTACTTGCAGTTTTAAACCATACTGATGTTTTCTGGAATTTTTTTCTAAGTACAGTACTTCTTGTCATTTTTAAGTCTTTTGCATTAAAATGTAATTCTTGGTTCAGATTTGACTTCCATAATGTCAACAATTAATTATCTTCGTTCAAATTCATTCGTATATGCTTAAAATAAAATCACTCAAAACACGTTAATGAATATTTCACTTGAAAATCATTAATTATTCGCATCCGATTATTACTAGCTGTCAATCACTTTTAAAATAAAATCATAAAAAATAATTTAAAACAAAGTATACAATTATATTTATTAACCCCTTGTTGGTTCAGCTCCAAAAGGACACTTTCAAAAAAAATTTCTTCTTTGTTAATTTTATTTTTAATTGAACCATTATGTACCCAAAATCAATAACAGAACTCAATTCATTCGCAAAATGTTCTATCATATACAAATGTTAAACCACAAATTGATCGCCCTTAAATTGTCGAATCTTTTACCTAGTATTACAAGCTTTCTTAAATAAACGATGAATTGTTTAAAAATATGTTACTGGAACGCATATGGTTTAAGGTTTGACCACTCCTTAAAAAAAAAAAAAAAAAATTATAATTTAATTTTTTTTTTCATAAATGTCGTCTAAAATCCTTAAAAAACTATGCCTTAAAAGGATTTTTTAAAATTCGAATTATTTTTTACAGAGCTATATATGTATGTGTATAGAGCTATATATGTATGTATACACATACATACATACATATTTGTATATAACTATAGAAAATGCTTGTAATAAAACTTTAAATGCGTTTTTCTCGAAATCACTTTTTTCAAATTGGGGTGTCGTTTTTCTTGAAAACCAGAAGTCGTATCGAAATTCGGGGGCGACGTTTCATCATGTCAGGCAGGTCCTGAACTTGCATAATTGGGCTAGCTTTACTACCGGAGGAGTGGTGGGGCAAAACCCAACAAAAAGCAGCTAATTAAATTTTAAACAAGTAAGAAAATTATAGTCGGTCATTTTTGGACTAAATTAAGGGATGTAATAAACGCATACAAACCCAATTTGAGTAAGATCTATATGACAATTTGAATCTTATGGCAATTTATTTCGATTTCATAGGGGTCATTTGTATGGGGGCTAGGTCTGAACATCGACCGATTCTCACCAATTTCAATTGCGCTCATCCTATGGCCGATAAAAGCTTATATATAAAATTTCATCAAAATATCTTCATATTTGCGACCTGAAGTTTGATGAAGTTCGATTTAACGATGTCTGTCCATCCGTCCGTCTGTGTGTCCATGTAAACCTTGTAATCAAACTACAGGTCGCAAATATGAATATATTTTGATCAAATTTAGTATATAAGCTTTCGGCGGCCATAGGACGAATGCTGTTGAAATTGGTGAAATGCGGTCCATGTTCAGACCTAGCCCCCATACAAATGACCCCTATGAAACCGACATGAAGTGCCATAAGTCCAAATTATAATATAGATCTCAGTCAACTTGGGTTTGTATGTGTTTAATATATCCATTAATCAGTAGTCCAAAAATAGTCCCTATAGGACAATTCTTAGTCATAGGTCCCATATACAGCTGCTTCCCGATCTTCACTTAAATCTATCAAAAAACAAAAATATTGCACAGATTTTTCTGAAATTTAGTTTGTATATATTTTTTCAAAATATAAGTGACTTTACCAAATATGGTCAAGATCGGTCCATTTTTCGACCTAGTCCCCCTATAAATATAGCACCCGATATGAACTTTTTCATATTTGCAGCAAAAAAAAATGCCACTCAAATTTGGTATATGCTTATTTTCTATATCGAATTAGTTGGACCGAAAGTTAGGGTCTCTAAACCATGGTATAGGGTATCATATGTTCGGTCTAGACCGACTATAGTTTTCTTAATTGTTTTTATTGGAATTGAGCGCAGGGCTCCCAGCGATAATCTTATCGCCGCATTAATTATGGAATTAATTTTCCTCAGAACAGAGTAGGGGTAGCGAGACATTTAATAATATTTAATCTTTTCGTCAACGATGATGTTAAGTAGTCAATGTGGTCATTTCATCTATAGTGTTTATTTATTAATATGCCAAGAATCCTTAAAAATTCAACCTCAGTTATAGCAAAGTTGGATGAGGCTATATCACAATGACAGTTTTTGAGTCTGCAAATATGAATATATTTGCACTTTGACGTAGAAAGTGTAGCACCGGAATAATCACACCAACGATTGATGTTGTTAAAGAGATTATTGAGGTTTAACACAGGCTTCTTTTCTCTGGAAGACGGTATTATCAAGTTAAAGTCATCTGCTTAGGCACAAAAATCAATTTCCTTATGTAGCGATATTAGAGAGCATAATTTGTTGTAGGCTATAATGAAGAGTGATCCCTGTGGAATACCATTGTATAAAGGATAGGGTGTAGAATAATTGTTATATATTTGAACTGTAATTTTTCTGTTTTTCATAAAATTTTTAACATATTTTATTATTTTTGGTCCAACTCTCCATTCTATTAGTTGATCTATTATTGAATGGATACCTTCTTTGTCAAAAGCTCGCTCAAAGTCGAGAGATATAATAGTTGTGTGTTTACGAACTGAGAGACTATGGGCAATTTGATAGTCGACATAGAGTAGATTATCAATTGTTGAGCTCCCCTTTTTAAAGCCAAATTGGCGGTTCTTTAAAAGTTTGTTAGAAGTAACAAACCACCACAATCTTTTGGCAATAATTTTATCCAAAACTTTGGAGAGACAGGGGTTTAAGGCGATAGGGCGATATGATTTGATTAATGATTTGTTGGGTTTTGGTTTTAAAATGGGTATGACTATGCTGTTTTTGAATTGTTGTAGGATATAGTTGATATAGAAAATGAAATTATATAGTTTAAGAATTCTTACTTTCAGTTGATATGGTACCTTTTTTAACATTGGGTAAGATTCAATAAATAAAAATGAATTACAAAATAAAATAAACAAGTACGGAAATAGTAAAGAAAATTACTTCTACTCTTACGTTAAAAAAACCCAAATTTGATAAATTGAAAAACGACTGAGCTACAGCACTTTTAAACAAGTAAGAAAATTATAGTCGGTCTAGACCCGACTATACGATACCCTATACCATGCGTTTAGAAACCCTATCCCTTAGGCCCAACTAACTGGACATAGAAAATAAGCAAAAACCAAATTTGATTTTTTTTGGCTGCAGATATGAAAAAGTTCATATCGGATGCTATATCTATATGGGGACTAGGTCCAAAAATGGACCGATCCTGATCATGTTTGGTAAAGTCTCTTGTATTTTGCAAAAATATATACAAACAAAATTTGAGAAGAATCAGTGCAATATTTTTGTTTTTTAATAGATTTAAGTGAAAATCGGGAAGCAGCTCTATATGGGGCCACAGGTATAATTTTTGGACTACTCATTAATTGATGTAATGAACGCATATAAACCCAATTTGAGTAAGATCTATATGACAATTTGGATCTTATGACAATTTATGTCGATTTCATAGGGGTAATTTGTATGGGGGCTAGGTCTGAACATGGACCGATTCTCACCAATTTCAATAGCGTTCATCCCATGGCCGATAAAAGCTTATATACCAAATTCATATTTGCGACCTGCAGTTTGATTACAAGGTTTACATGGACACACAGACGGACGGACGGACGGACGGACGGCCATTGTTAAATCAACTCAGAAAGTGATTCTGATTCGATCGGTATAATTAAAGATGGGTCTAGGTCAAATATTTTTGGTTGTTACAAACAGCAGCACAAAGTCATTATACCCAAACCACATAGTGGTATAGGGTATAAAAACGTTATTTTTGTGGGATTGAAAGCTAGGACATACCTTAAGCTATAATGAATAGGAATTCTCCTACTTTTTTTAATACAAGCAAATTGATATAATGCTTATCTCAGAAATTCATCTGACTTCTGGTAATCAATTTTTAAAACGTGGATACATATTGTATGATGCAAGGGATCGAGGAGGTGTTGTACGTGGTGGCTCTGCGATTCTTATTTAATCTCGATTGGGACATCAAAGAATGTGTGATCATTATGAAGACTACATTGGATTAATTGGACGTCGTTTAATTGCTGCTGGTGATTATAATGCTAAGCATATATTATGGGGGTCAAACCTCAACAGTCGCATCCACCAACGGCTAAGAAGATAAGATACTGCAGACTCTTCTGGAACTGGCCAGATTTAAGATTTGAATAATAATTGTTAACTCATTAAGTGAAGATCCAATAATAAATGCATGAATAAAAAAATGTTTTAATATCCACAACTGAAAAATATATTTATATACATGTTTAAAAATATATTTAATTATTTTTATTTAATTTAAAATAAAAGAGATTTTTTTTTTTTGTTCATTTCATTAATTCTTAGAAATAATTATATAGAAAATATATATGTAAGTATATGTATGTATGTATGTAAATTGTTTAAAACACAAATGAAAAAATATTATTTATAAAAATTAAAGATTTCAAATTGCACTTATAATTCCAAAAACAAAACGAAACATTATTTTGAACAAAAATGAAACATCTTTGAATTAACGAAAATCCATTTAAAAAAATATGGCCTTTAAAGATATTTTTCAAACATTTTGACAAAAACACAAAACAAATTTCAGTTAATATAAACAAGTATTTAAATAAGTATATAAATAATTTTGACACAAACATTTAGAAAAGAAAAAAGCAATAAAGTTCTAGCAAAGTAGGTAAAAGAGAATATAAATATTTAATTAAAGAATAGTCAATTAATGCGAATAAAAAAATATGAATTATTTAAATTAAAACTATAAATTTAATTGACATCCCCCCTCATTTGTCACGTTGACTAATTTGAGCCATAGTTATGTATTGACGCACTAAACGTGATATTTCATGCGCTTGTTCTGTTTGGACCCGTATGACACGTTGCTGCATTAAATTGCCTACTTTCATATCCAAGAATAAAGCACCATCCTCAGAGCGTACCTTAAAAATTAAGACAAGGAATATGGATAACATTTATTCTATATATAGATTCATTTTGTAAGTAAATCACTTACCTTACGTGTCGATATGACTTCCATATATGGCCAATGTTGCAATGTTTCATGGGTATTGGGATCCAAAAATAATACGCCTCGTCTGTTAAGAGCCAATATCAAGTCACGCCACATGGGACTATCATCTACATTGGGACCCTCGTCGGCCCAAATACGTTTCACCGCAAAGAAACTACTACCGAATAAAGGCCAAGCCGATAAAACATTCAAAAATTGTGCCTTTACCTGGCCCGGACTTAGATTCGCTATTTGGGGCCAGGCAGATTGTACCAGACCCACCCATTGAGCTGGTCTTATTTCTCTAATACCTAAAGCTGGTTTAGGCAATAGGAATTTGATTTCCTTCATAGCTGGTACATGACTTAAATCGGCGGCTCTATGTAACAAGGCCGCTATACGTGCCATATCCCGAACTACCTCAGGTGGCGGTACACCAGCACTGGGCAGCTCCAACAATAAGCCTTCCAAATAATCTGGGGCCACTTGATTGAAGAGGACCTCTACATACAAAGGAGTAGGAGCCGGATCTCGTTTTAAGGCGAAATGCCATACTGACCGACAGAATATCAAATAAAATGGCTGGCCTGATTTTAACAGTTCCGTGGTTACATCTAAAATATACTCATCTGCTGCCAAGGGCATAGTGAAAGCATCTCCTTGGACTATGCAATACAAGGAAAACTCCTGTTGTTCCGTTTCAGATTCAATGCCCAATAAGGCACAAAGTTCAGAAATAACATCAGCCACCACAGTGGAACATCTAGTATTGACTACCCTCTCGGCTCCACCAGGAAGACGATAAATTTGGCGTCTAGCCGAACGACCCGCTGATACAGCCGTAACTTCTTCTACACTGGGTACATTCTTACGACCACCACAGCGGGCTGTCTTACGTAAATTGGTGAGACATACAGCAGCCGTACCATGACAAGATCTTCGGCGATCGGAGGCCGCCGAAGTCAGATGTTCTATTAAATACGGTCGCAAAGCATCAGAGCAACCAAAGTAGGCGGCCAAAATACTTAACAAACGCCAACCTCTTTGAGTAGAATCGGGACAGGGAGAACGATTAGCGGTCGTTTGTTTCATTAACTGACAATAGACTTCATCACGTAAAGCCAAATATTTGTGACAATGCTAAAAAAAAAGAAATAGAGCAAAAGAACAACATGTTAAATTTAAGTTTAAAAAAACTAAATAGAATGTTTACCATTAGCACCGTATAGACACATTTCACTTCAGTTAGATCCGCTTCCATGGATATATCACCACAGTAACACAAAATACAGTCAAAGCATTCCAAAGCCAAAGGGGCCAAATCATTGGGTAAACGTAGTAGGGGAATGCGTATGGGCGAACCCTGCCATTTCACCAACTCAGCATAGGAACGGTTTGAAGCACGTTCAGAAGAGTCTCTGCCATGAGAACGGGAATCAGTAATTTGACTTTTAAAAAAATTAAAGAAGGATTATATTTTATATTTTCACCACCACAAAAAAAAATAAAATACAAAAACTTACTCGTTTCTGAAATGTTGCATAGCAAATTGCAGCAGAGAGTAGCGGGTAACCGAAGGTGAAGTAGTGCCACCATTATGACCCTCAGCCATATAATTGGCATCCAAGCCCTGCTGTTGTTGGACCAACTGCGATGACGAGTGTTGCTCACGTGCCTGGACATTCGAGCCATGTTGATGGTGTTGCTGTTGTTGCTGTGACTGTTGTGATTGTTGAGGCTGTTGTTGATTAGATATTTTACGGCCTGAATGCAAATAGCTTTGTTGTTTTGTATACTGATGGTGCTCATTGAAATGTTCTCGTTCATCCAAACGATCATCATCATCGCCATGACCATTAAAATGATGGATTCCCAGCGATGGCTGATGATGATCAATGGAATCATGCATTGTATGATGCATATTTCTGGAATGTTGTTCACGCTGTTGATGTTGTTCACGTTGATGATGTTGCTGTTGTTGTTGCTGCTGCGGCTGCTGGTGCTGCTGTGTATCGCGCTGTTGTTGCGTATGATGCTGCTGGTGAATATGTTGTTCCTCGTAAGAATCACCCATCAACGGTGATGAGGTATTTCGTATATTATGTTGTTGCTGACTTGTGCTGGGTGTCGACTGTTCACGATGATTCGATTGCCGCGACTCGAGTCTTTCAATCGGTACATTGAGGGTCTGTGCGGCTGCTCGAACACCAGACGAAAGTGTTGAAGCTTTCGATTGAGTCTGCCAAAGAAAAAGAAAAGTGTAGGTGTTGTGTTATATTTATAAGTATATATATATAAAAAAAATAAATATTTAATGCAATTTTAAAATGGAAGCAGCCAATATTATTTGTTATTGTTAAACATAAAACTGGCTTCAGTTGTGTGTGTCTTTATCGAAATGAATGTAAGAAATTATTATGGCTGTGAAAGCTTATCTTTTTATTTTAAGGCGTCACCCTGAATATCTTCAATATAACAGTTGCATTTTAAACACACCATGCAACATAAATCGTTGGATAAAAGCCAATAACTTTGGCAACAACACTCTTTCAGATGCCCCCTAATTCAATATGGTGTAAAACATGATTTGGTTAACGCCAGCATTGCCAAAAGCATTGCATTTTATATGTACGTATGTACATACAAACAATATTAATTGATTTGTAATCTACCTACATATAATTCAAGATATTTCCGTCAGGTTATCGTTTATTCGCACTAATAAAAAATAAATGGATTAATACAGAGTGTCCCAAAAAAAATTATAAAGTTGAATTTACTGCCAGAATATACGTTATCACGCATTCCAGAGGACTTTGGTGAAGATGGTAACTTTTATTTTCAACAAAGCAGTGCACCTCCACACAATCATCGTGATTTTAGTGCATATCTGGATGAGAAACTTTCAAATAAATGGGATGTACGAAGGAATTCCATAGAAGTTTCCTGTTGTCTGTTCCTCAGACCTAACAACACTTGACTTTTTCTTCTTGGGATACCTTAAAACTTAAAAAATTCAAAGCTACAATTCAGCAAGAATGACCAAAAACACTAATTTAAATATTTGTTGAACCTACTGACTTCAAATTTTGAACATTACTAGCAGCAAAAGTTATACATTTTGTGTAGATTCTTTTACGATTAAAATTAGTTTAATATGAATAAAAAAAACTGAAGTTACTCGTATAACACCGTTCTTAAAAAAGCAAAAAAAAAAAAAAAAAATATTATACATGAACTAGGCGATATGCTTCTGCAACTAGGGACCAAACAGCCTGTATAGTTTTTCATTTAGTGAACCGATTTCCTTTTAAAAAAAAAATTGAAAATTCCAAAGGATTAAAATTTTCATAAAATATATTTAAATTCTAATTCTCTTTTTGCGCACCCAATAAGCCGACTTTTTACAGTTAAATCCTTTTTTTACAAAGCTCTAAATTGGTGCTTTCCGATTTTTTTGATTTTAAGTGCTTTTGCCGTCTTATATACATAACGTACTTAGTTAGCGTCAATTGAAAAGGTTAACAAACAGGATAAAT
The DNA here is from genome assembly GCA_963682025.1 of Cordilura impudica. Lineage (NCBI taxonomy): Eukaryota > Metazoa > Arthropoda > Insecta > Diptera > Scathophagidae > Cordilura > Cordilura impudica. The sequence continues at coordinate 186,048,546 of OY821520.1, read as the reverse complement.
TTTATTGTATGGAAGGTGATGAGATCGATTCCGTTAGTTGTAGTTTTGAAAAGGCCTATTTTGACAATAATATTGAAAAAACGAATTGAGTCCACAAAATCTCTTATTTACGAGATAAGATCTACATATCCATCCAATTTTATATAAAAAGTCAAAATTAAAAAAAAAAACAATGCTATGGCCTGAATATAAGGAACAAAATGAACAGCTGCATTAAAAATTTTTCACATATTTTATTTTTAGACCCTCTAAGACTATAATGTGTTGATGTTTGTAACTAATAAAAATATTTAACCTAGACCCATCTACTATTATAATGATCACCTCAGCGTCACACTGTGTACATTTAGATTGTCATATAAATACCGGTAAAATTATATTGAAGTGCGTTTATTACAACTATTAATTAGTACTCCTAAGTAACATGCAGCTGCTTTCCGCTATTCACTTAACTCCATCAAAAAAAAAGGACAATATTACACAGATCTTCCTCAAATTTGATTAGTAGAGGTTTTTGAATAAAACAAGTGATTTTAGTGCATATGGTAATGATTGGTTCATATTTTGACCTGACTTCTTCATATCTGAAAATTAATAACAATGCCACTCAAGCTTGGTTTATTCTTATTTTCTATATCCGGTTATGACCTCAGCAAAGTAGGATCTAATCCATTCCTCGAAACTCATGCTAAGGGTGTCGTAAAGTCGATCTTAGCCGATTATAATTTTTTTTATTGATTTTTTTATATACATTTAAAAAGTATTATCAACTGCTATACGCGATATCAAATGAATATATACAAGTTTTTTTTTATTGATATTAATATATTTTTTAACGCTTTTCATCTTATTCTAACTTAGTGCTTTTTTGGGTACTGTTTTGCGTTTCATGCTTGATAAAAGTTAACATTGCTTCTTATACTGATCCTAATCTATAATATTAATAGGCTAGGCGATTTTTTGTTACCGATGTAAGTTTCACAGTTTTACCCCGATTTTGACAAAAAAAAATCTATCATTTTGAAGGTATTTCATTTTAGCAGTTACCCAGATTTACAGATTTTCATCGTCTGGAATATTTTTTTGGAGTTATGATCGTTTAAAGTTGCTACTAACACATACATAAAATTATACCATGCTATGTGTGTGCTTATTAAATTTGTTAATGTGTTGGTGTTAATGTGTTGAGTTTGTTTTCTTCATTTAAAAAGAGTTGAATTTTTAATCATACCTTTAAATTTCCTAGAATTTGCACTCGAATTTCGAGTGCTGGAATCTGCTAGTATATCTTAAATGAACAAAGTCAATCTTGCAGCCTTATGATTTTTTTTATTTCATTGCATCAATACAAACAGATGTGAACAACATCCATATCCCTTAGTCCCACTAAATTCTTTTGAAAAAAATTATGCTGAGGACTTAAATACGTAGTAGAACATAAATTAATTATTAACTTTTACTAATTAATTTAAAATTAGTTCCTCAAATACAAATTTAATACATTATGCATAAAAAAAAAATTTTTTTTTCATTACACATGAAAAAATCTAATCAAACCAAATCGAATCATATTCTATATGAATCGAATGATATACGTATAGAACTAGGGGTCACTACGATATCAATATTGGAAAAAATTTCAGTATATGTTACTACATATTTAAGTTAACATATTATTTTTTCGAAGGAATTTTTTGAAAATCTCAAAACTTTTGAAAAAATATAAAAATGCATAAAAATTTCAAGATTTTCCTCCTTCATTTGACACTTAGTGTGGCAACGTAAGTTGAGTACAAGTATTTAAATATAGTGTTTGATTAAAATTAATCCTTTGGTCGTCACGAACAACCTAGATTTGCACTAGTAAAGTGCGCTGATTTCGTCGACATCGACTTCGGCTCCATAAACCTTATTGGGCTTTATTTAGGGATGAAAAACGGGAACGGCCAGGATTTTTCGGCATTTACAAATGCTGAGTCACGGAATTTTTTTCCGGGTTATGGCATCCATGATATGTAGGTAATATTTATATTTGTCTTACATAAAATATTTACATTGTACAATATAAATATTGACTTTTATATTGAATATAAAAAATTAAAAATAAAATTATAATAATGAAAAAGTAACAAAAAACAAGTAACAAAATTATAGTCGGTCTGGACCGGCTATATGATACCCTACACCATGCGTTTAGAGACCTTATCGCTTCATTCTAACTAATTGGATATAGAAAATAAGCATAAACTAAATTTTAGTGGCATTGTTATTAATTTTTTTGGCTGCAGATATGAAAAAGTTCATATCGGGTGCTATATCTATATGGGGAATATGTCGAAAAATAACCCGATTCTGACCATATTCGTTAAAGTCACTTATATTTTAAAAAATAAATACAAACCAAATTTGAGAGAAATTTGTGCAATATTTTTGTTTTTTTAGCAGATTTAAGTGAAGATCGGGAAGCAGCTCTATATGGGGCCTATGAATAAGAATTGTCCTATAGGGATTATTTTTGGACTACTGATTAATGGATATAATAAACACATACAAACCCAATTTGACTGAGATCTATATGATAATTTAGATCTTATGGCAATTTATGTCGATTTCTGGGGGGTCATTTGCATGGGGACTAGGTCTGAACATGTACCGAATATCACCAATAGCGTTCATCCTATGGTCGATAGAAGCTTATATACCAAATTCCATCAAAATATATTCATATTTGCGATCTGTAGTATGATTACAAGGTTTACATGGACACACAGACGGACGGACGGACAACGCTAAATCGACTCAGAAAGTGATTCTGAGTCCAGCGGTATAATAAAAGATGGGTCTAGGTCAAATATATTTGGTAGTTACAAACAGCAGCACAAAGTCATTATACCCAAACCACATAGTGGTATAGGGTGTAAATAATAGATTGTTTTGTTTAACTGATATCAATAATTCATGGGACTATTTCATTAGGTTTACTTGTTAATTGACGATTATAGTAAACTCGTTTTTTTTACCCGGTCTTTCCCGGGATCCAAAGGCCTTTGCCTTGAAAATTGGTTCACAATGCTTACCAGGCACTGAGTACTTAGTCCCCAATGAAAAAATTCCTCAAAAAAATTAACTTTCTCCCCAAAAATGTGTATGGGATTCGGGAGTTCGTTCATGATGACAAAATTCCTCAATGTTTACGTTTTTTGGGGAGTAAATTGTTTTTTTATTTCAATTTGAAATTATTTGATTTTTTAAATCAGAAGTTTTTTTATAAGACGCACAGCAAAAATTCTTCAAAAATAAGCTGCGAAACCGCTTTAAGTTTTTTTTTTTTTTTTTTTGAAGTTTATTTATTTTGTTAATACCAAATATAACGGAATCGTTTGCAATTAGAGGAACCAGAACTTTTAAAAATTTAATAACTTCATTCAATAAGTGATCAATCATTGAGCAGAGACGTAAAATTTATAGGAGTTTCAAAAATGGAAAATGGATGCGACGTTTAAAATTGTGCCGCAAGATTGCTTTAAGTATATGTGTGGCCTACTTGGATCAACAGGTAATTATTGCACATACGTAGATCAAACTTATCATAACACTTTTGACTGAGATGTGTTCCGCGTCCGAGACCGCGCGCCGTTTCCGCGCGTTTCGCAGCTACACCAGTGCTGCCGCGCAGTCATCCTCAACTTATTTTAATCGCCAAAATATATTTTTCAGATTATTCCGATATTTTAGCTGAGCTGTACTCCGCGAGCGCGCCGGTTCCGCGCGTTTGGCAGCTACGCCCGTGCTGCTACGCAGTTGTCGTCAACCGATTTTAATTGCCCAATTATATTTTTCAGATCATCCGATATTTAAGCTAAGCTCTGTTCCGTGATCGCGTCGCATCCGAAATGAAATGTTACTACTGAAAATAATACAGATTTTAAATGCGTTTATTGCACGACAGATATTGAGAGCAGTATGCAAATTTTCACTTAAATAAATATTTAACAAAATTCATGAAATAAAAATATGGAAAAATTTAAGAATGAATTTGGGGAGTAAGTTAATTTTTTTTATATAGTTTTTAGAAAAATTGTTAATTTCTTTTAGGGACCTTTTTTTAAATTTCGGGAATTTTTTCATCGTGAAGTTATTTCTGTGTGTACCAAATTTCAGAAAAATCCGTTGAAAAATTTAAAATCTGTGTAGCGAACAAATATACCAAACAACAGAAAATGAATTTTATATAAGAAGTAAAATTAGGCGTGGCCGGATAAAATTATATGGCGACCTTCCCTGGAGTATGTACTAAATTTCGGAGAAAACCCTTGAAATATACAAATTTCTATAGCGAACTAATATACCAAAAAACAGAAAATTAATTAGATAGAAAAAGTGGGCGTAAAAGTAAGCGTGGCCGGTAAGAAGCATACGGTGGCCTTTGCTGGAGTACAGATATCGTGCGTACCAAATTTCAGAGAAATCCGTTGAAAAATAAAAGTTTGAATAGCGAACAAATATACCAAAGAAAATGAATTATTATATTATATAGAAAAAGTGGGCGTAAAAGTAGGCGTGGCCTGTAAGAAGCATATTCCAACCTTCCCTGGAGTATTTATTTATTTATTTATTTATTTATTTATTTATTTAAATTTGGTATCCTGTTCAACAAGACATGAAATCTTCAAAACAGAACAGGTTTAAATATGATAGTTGGAGTTTGATTTACAATACAACTTAACATTACTGTGACAATATTAAATATTAATAATAAAAAACAAAATATTGATTTATATACAAATAATAGTGGCATATAGAATTTAAAAAACAAATAAAAAGTATACAGTAAAAATTTTCAATATATATTTGTTAACAGCAAGTTAGTATATGTGCATTGTAAAAAAATAAAATAGTAGAGTTGGTATTAAGTATGTCTTTACAAATAGCAAGCGTATATTAATTGGTGTACAATATTGGGTAGGCCAAAGTGTTCGTAACATCGAATACGTTTTACCACAGGCAGCAGCGACATGGTCTGACCAAGTCAATGTTTTATTAAAGATAACACCCAAATTTTTTGCTCGTTCAACGATTTCGATTTGTTGATCATTTATATATATGTTTAGATTGTCTGAGATTCTTGTCAATCTGTTACGCACCAAAATACACTCTGTTTTTTGTGGATTGAGACTCAGTCCATTTGCAGCTGCCCAACGAGAAACACGTTCTAAGTCATCATTCAAATTTCTACTGCAATCTTCAATTTTTTCTTTCTTGCTGCTAATATATAGCTGTACGTCATCAGCATACATTCTTATATTGCAGTGAATTAACTGTTTAGGTAGATCAGAAGCATAAATTGAGAAAAGGAGGGGACCAAGGATAGAACCCTGTGGTACACCTCTTACCACAGGAAGGAACGTCGATGCAATTTTATTAGTTTCTATGCATTGCGAACGATTTACTAGGTAAGACTTCATAAGTGCAACAGAAGTTGGTGAAAAGTGCATCATGTTCTTAAGCTTTTGTAGCAAAACTGTGTGATCCACCGTATCGAAAGCTTTTGAATGGTCTAACAGCACTAATATTACCACGCGGCCATCATCAATATCTCTCCTTATATCTTATGTTACATCAGCTAAAGCTGTAATACAGCTGTGTTTGGCACGAAACCCAGATTGACGGTCGGTAAGCAGGTTATTATCATTTATGAAGGACGTTATTTGACAATGAAGGAGCCGTTCAAATGCCTTCGACAGATATGTTAATATAGCTATGGGCCGATATTCAGTTGCCGACTTTGGTACAGGTAAGATCTTAGCTTGTTTCCATCGTTGGGGAAAATCAATCACCGTAATTATTTTATTAAAAATGTGCGTGATATACGGCAAAATGAAGGGAAGCAGCATTTTTAGAAAAGTAGGGTGAATACCGTCAATTCCTATTGCATTAGACTTTATAGATTGACAGCTCTTAAGTACATCGAAGGGACTAACGCAGTCAAATGAAAAAAGGGTTTGTGGGACATAATTAGGGGTATAGTTGCCATAATATGAGTGATCAGCTTGAGGCATTGGAATATTAATAAAATTCTCGTTAATTTCATTAGGGTTTGATATGAAATTTTCTTCTATACCCTTCCTCTTTCCAACCCCAATTTCTCTAATTGTTTTCCATGTTTTTTTTGCATTAATTGATGTTGAAAACTTTTCAGCATAGTATGTGGCCTTAGCTTTCCTTATGCTTTTATTGACAATTTTTCTGGTTGTGCGATAAAGTTCATGAAGTGCGTTTGTTTTAAACCGCTTCCATCGGAAAAAGGCTTCATCACGATTTTCTATAAGTTTTTTAATTTCCGCTGTAAACCATGGTGTTTGTCGCTTGCTTATTGTTTTTACTTTGATCGGAACAATAATATTATATAAGGCTGAGACATGGTGTTCCAAGAAGGCCAGCTGATCATCTACAGACAACATAAAGTATATCGAGTTCCAATCGATTTGGCAACACGCTTCCTCCAACTGAGTGAAATTTGTGTTTTTGAAGTCTCTGAATTCTATTGTTTTCTTAGGAACTTCTAAAGGAATATCATAGGTTATAAAGATTAGGTCGTGTTTAGAAAAACCAGGTGCAGATAGTTGGTCATACATCAGTGTGTTTGCTTCATCAGAGACGAAGAATAAATCTAGTAATGAGTTGTTAACGGTAGTGAAATGTGTTGGTATATGCGTGTTCACGGGCGTAAGAGCAAGAGATTTCATATTTTCGACCATACTACAGTTTTCCAGCAGGTTTGAATTATAGTCCCCAGTTAATATAATATTATCATAAAAAGGTATAAAATCTTCCGCCAACATTTTATAGAAATTCCCAAGGTCTATATTATGATTTGGTCTATAAACACTACCAATAAGAATCTTGCCTCCAGCTGCACACAATTCTAAAAATAAATGTTCTACTTTATCATTTTCATTACCAATTCTGCGTTTAACTTTGCTAATTAATCCACTTCTGACATAAATGCCTACTCCTCCGTACCCATCTGCTCTGTCAGCTCTATAAAGATTGTAGCCGTCTGCTGATACCAAAGTATCTGTGATAGATTCGTCAAACCAGGTTTCAGATACACATACAATATCCACACCAGAATTTTCAAAAATGTGCCGAAACTCGTCAATTTTCCTTGCGAGACTCTGTGCGTTTATGTGGAAAATTTTAAGACCATTTTTTTGTTTAGCCAATATTTTAACCATATTTGCAGTACTGTCTTTGGAAAATGTTATATTATTACGTAACAAAGTCATACGGATCATTAAAGAAATGCGTACCAACAGCAACGCTCAATTGTACACGATTTATTTTAGTGTTTAATAAGAAAATAGTTGAATCATATAAGTTAAGTTTGATTGAACATATGTTTAAATTAAAAATTATATAATTAAGAAAATAATAAATTGAATTAATTGAAACGAAGCACAAATTAATAGAAACAATTATATAAAAAAATGGTAAAAAATTAGGATTATAGCAAGATAGTAATATTAAAGTATACATCATTTGGCTAACGAAAAAGCTGGTTTAGTTGTTCAATAAATTAGTATTGGTTCCTCCGAATCAAACTTCCTTACGAATACGAGTCCACGTTCAGTAAATGTAGTTTTAATCTGGTTATTTTTTTTTTAAGTTCAAGGCGGATTGTAGTATTTTGTGATTATAAGTCGTTAAATTTTCATTTACGTATATCGGATCATCACAATTAAAACCAGCATGTTTTTGGCACAACGTAATTTTATTTTCTCGTCTAAACTTAGCAATTGTTCTTAGAAGAAAGTTTTTTTTCGTACGGAGAATGTAATTTAGCAACTATAACTTCATCACTAGGTGAGTATGGTTTATTTTCTCTATATATTTTTTTTAATCTATATATATTTTCTAGTTGAGGTGTATCGATTTTTAAATTATCACATATAGATTTAAAAATGTCAATAAGATTTTCATTATCATAGTAGGGTACACCACGAATTCGTATACCGCCGGCCACTACCGAGTTCTCTTGTTTTAATATTTTTCGTTTTAAATCAAGTATATCGTCTTTCATATGTTTCATTTCAGCGTTCTCTGTTTCAAGTTTATTTACTCTACTTCTAATTGCATTTAAATCACTCTTTATTTCATCGAATCTCTTATCGAGCTCACATAAGAGTTCGTTTTTATATTCCACAAATTTTGTTTGCATTATTGTTTGTATTTGTTCTGTTAATTTGTCAAATCGCTTGTCCATTATTGTTATGAATTTAAGTGGTGATTCTGTATCGGTTAGTCTTGGTGTTTTTGTTACATTACCGAGAAGAGAGGATTGTAGAACATCTCTCATTCTCTTTTGCGCGGGAGTAGTAATATTTGGTAAACTTGTTGTTGGTATATTATTTTGATCAAGAATACCCTGAGCTGTTGCACTGTTTTGTTCTTTTGTATTCATTTGGAGATTATGTGTACTAAATTTCAGAGAAATACGTTGAAAAGTTAAAATTTGTGTAGCAAACAAATACACCAAAAAACAGAAAATGATAAGAAGCATATGGTGATCCTTTACCTGGGGTACAGGGATCGTGTCTACCAAATTTCAGAGAATTCCGTTGAAAAATAAAAATTGGTATAGCGGTCAAACAAACAAACAAACAAACAGAAAATGAATTTTATATACACAGATTTAAGTATATAGTTATGTGTTTATTACACCCAATACTCAATATTCAAAAACTAAGCCTATTCTTAGACATAGTCCCCAACTAAAGCTGCTTCCCGATATTCATTTAAATCTAACAAGAATGGAAAACTTGAATACATAGTTTTCTCAAATTAAGTTTATATGTGTTCTTACGAAAAATAAGTAATTTTACTAAATTCGATGGGCCCAGTTTTCCACCTGATCTCCACATAATATCAGCATCCGATATGAACTTTTTCATATTTGCACGCAAAAAATTCATAACAATCCGAATAAAATTTGATTTAAACGTATTTTCTACATCCACTTTATTGGACGTATTATTTTTTTTTTTTTATTTATTTATTTATTAAGTCTATGGTAAAACCTTACAGACTGTTACGTATAACACAGAGACAAAAAATATAATATACATATGCAAATCATTAAATCAGAAATTTGAGATTATGTATTTAAAAATAATATAATATTGCGTTTAATAATATTATCATTTAAAGAAAAATCAATTAAATTGTATAGATCAATGAAATCATGGCACATTCTTCTAAATGGATCAGCATCGGCAAACTTTTGACGACAGATTGGGATAAACAGTGGAGTGTAAAAACGTGTTGACCGTGCCGGAACGTTGATGGAGATGTTGCTCATAAGAAAATTTGAGTATATATCGCCTCGAATTAAGTTAAATAAAAACATAACATTAAGGATTGTTCTTCGGCTTTTTAAAGACGGCAGCTTAATTTGAGAAAGTTTAATTGTATATGATGGCAGATTAACAAAACTTGGATAAGAACGCCTTACGCAGAAAAAGGAGAAATTGCTTCTGGACCGATTCAATTTTGGCACTGCGAATATTATATAGTGGATCCCAAATAACAGACCCGAATTCTAAAATTCGTCTTACTAGGGAGATGTATAGTTGTTTGGTAACTGTAGGGTCATTGAATTCATTTGCCCTTTTAATGAAAGCCAGTACACCACGTGCTTTAATAATTATCATCGAAATGTGTTGAACAAACTCTAATTTGGCATCTAAAAGAAAACCCACATCCAGGATTTTATTTAGTTGTTCCAACTGGTAATCTCCAAAATTGTAACAACCAAATTCACCTAATTTTCTAGTGAGGTGCATGTGTTTGCATTTTTTTAAATTTAATTTTATTAAATTTATGTGGCACCATCTATAAAAATTATTTAGATCGTGTTGTAGATGAATTTGTTCACAATAATTCTTATAGCTTAAGAAAATCTTGACGTCATCATAAGAACATTTGAGGCTTTTATTATAGTTGGTAGATCATTTATAAAAAGAGTAAATAAAATTGGTCCAAGAGGACTTCCTTGAGGCACACCAGATTTAACTATAATATTCTTTGAAGTAGTATTATTAAAATAAACACGTTGATTTCTGTTGATCAAGTAAAATTTTATCCAGCTTATGCTGTTTGCTGTAAAGCCCATCAAATATAATTTTTTGAGTAAAAGATCATGATTTACTTTATCGAAAGCTTTACTGACGAAACCCCGATTTACCAAAGTTGTAAAATATTAGTTGAAATAGAGCACCCCTTACGAAAACCATGATGTGAGTGTGATATTATAGAAGAAACCTGATGACAGAGATTATCCGTTAAACATTTTTCAAATAGTTTGGGAATAGTACAAAGCTTAGCTATTCCTCTATAGTTAGCTACATTCGATTTGTTTCCAGATTTAAATAAAGGAATAATATATGAATCTTTCCATAATGTAGGAAAATGCCCATGTTTAATGGATGAATTAAATAAAATGCATAATGGAACAGCCAAAATTTTGGCTCAGTTGATTAAAATGCAGCTAGGAATACCGTCAGGTCCTCCGTTAGTTGAATTCTTGAATGTTTTCAAGTTATTTTTGATATCCGAAGTCTTTATAAAAGGAAATGAAATTGATTGATGTTCCATAACTGGAAATGTATATATGTTTGAAATGTCATATTGAACATCAGAGTAAGTTGTGCTAAAAAAATCAGCAAACATATCGCTAATAACTACATCATCACGGGATTCACGATTAAGATACTTCATTTCAGTTGGATATCCAGTAGATTTCCTTTTAGAGTTTACAAATTTATAAAATGATTTTGGATCTCTCTTCAAATTTATTTTCATAGTTTCCATGTAATTCTTATAAAGTTTTGTATTTAGAATATTATACTCTGCACGTGTAACTGAATATTTCGTATAATCAGATAAAAGACCAGAAACTTTATATTTTTTGTGTCGTTTATTTTTTAAGTTTTTAAGACTCGACAATTGTTTTGTGCTCCAAAGAGGGCCAGAGTGGTTGAAAACAGTAAACTTCGGGATACATTCATTCATATAAAATACAACAGTTTCGTAGAATAACTTGATCGTTGTATCGATTGATGTGGGAGAACCAGATGTAATAGATAATAATTGGAGCCAATCAGTATTGCTGAAGTAATAATTTAAATCGTTGTAGTTTGCTATTTTGAAACAAAAACTTGTAAGTTATTTGATTTACACTTTGAGACAAAAGGCAAATTCAAGTTTAATTCAATGGTAGGATGGTAACGATCTTCTGCTAAAGTAACAGGATCTGCGCGAGATAAAGAGTAGTTTATTGGCTCATTAACATAAATTAAGTCTAAAATCATTTCATAATCATTATGAACACCATTAATTTGAAAAAGACACAAGTCCGATAAATCATTTATGAAATTATCGTTATCTTCATTTGACACAGTAGGAGTGTAGTAAAGAGAATCAATTAAAAATGTCCATGATATTAACGGCAGATTAAAGTCTCCAAAAACAAGTACAGAATCTTCAGGGTTAGTCTTTGTTACAACTGATTTTATTGATTCAAAATGTTCATTATAAATCGATTGACCAGAATCAGGAGGTATGTAGGAGCAGGTAATAAAAACTATTTTTGATTTAGTTTTAACATAATACCAATAATTTCAATATTCGGAAAAGAACCAAGACGTATTTCTTCAGATATGATAGTTGACAGGAAACAGCAATTAGAAAATCATCACCAATTATTTCAGTTTCTCTGTCAAGTCTGTAAATATGAAATTTATTACATAATATCTCAGCGTTGAAGACATAAAACCCTATTTATAAAATCATGGGATATGGTATCGTATCATCTAGACAGAATAAAATTTTCTTACTTGTTTTCATTATTTCTATTAAAATTTCGACAATATCATCTAATAGTATTTCGTTGGAACTAACGATAGGTGATAACTTTCTCAAAATGCTGACAATAATTGCCTTAATAAAACTTCTCGGACGATATGATGTAGGTATCTTCTGTTTTTTTTTTTTTTTTTATATTGTATATACGTAATGTAAATTGATAACATTTGAACAAAAACTAGATATAAATAGGCCGTTATATTTAAATTTTAAAAAAAAGCTGCCATTTAATACAAACATTTTTTTTTTATTACACAGAAAAACAATATACAAAACTACTGATCTCACGTTTCTTTCGTTTATTGGGTCATAGAATCTGCATCTTCACTAGCGTTTATTATTTCATTGTAATTAAACATTATGCGTGAAAGTCTTCGTATACGTGAATATAAAAAACAAACAATCAAATTCAATTAAACTTATTACAAACAGATATCCCCGTACACTTGCCATCGTAAACTCTAACTGTTATTTTATTTTTATATCAATTCAAAATTGTACTCGTATTTCATATTTATTTAGAGTAATGACCGAATGCTTTCGAAAAGTAATAAACAAAAGTGTACGTTTATTATCTATTCCATATGTGAGTTCATCTTCGTATAACGACTAACTGGTCAACTGAAAATTGTTTTACAATGTTTGATTAAACTGTGTTTAAATACATCTCTGGGAAGCTTTTAAGAATTCAAATTAAGTTTAAGGTTTGAATTTAAGAGATTTGTAAAGAGATTGTAATTCATACTAAATTTTCGGCCAGCTAAATTTTTTTTAAATGAATTTTAATTTAGTTCAAAAAAATTATTGGACTTAAGATTTATAACCAAAAACTTGTTTCAACTACTAAATTCAATGTTTAAGTTTAACATTGTTATAATCTACCACTCTAAAACTGGCGCTCACTGAACAGAGACTGTTGTTTTTTATTTATGTACGTCTGAATGTATGAATGAATGAACTTGAATTTAGTGTAGTAGCTATTTTTTTTATACATCTTGTCTGACTTTCTTCTTTAAGTTTTAATTTACCGAAATGTTTAGTTTTATGTTTGTTTAATTTCCAAAAATTAACCACATAATAAATAGATAATTGTAAACCAAACAATTAAATCATTCCAAAAAATGGAATGTTACGAATAAATTTGTATTAAATGTGAAAGAGGAAAATTCATTTAAAATAATTTTTGCTTAGAGAAAAAAATTAGTTTTATGTAAATAGTTGAAAGTAACTATAAATCAAAAATTTATATAAAAGAACGAGCTCACAAAATAACTAGTTTTCATTAAAACTTTTAAAAATTAAAATGTAATTTTAAAAATTGTATTTATAAAAAATTTATAATAAAACTAAAAAATTCTAACTAAAAACCTGGGAAATTGGTTGGGTTCTGCATAGATAAACGCAGAACCACTTTTGAGCCGATTTAACTGTTTGTGTGTGCATGTAAAGTTTTATATTATGAATACATTTGGTTGAAATATAAGCTTTAATCGGCTCAAAGACAATCGCTATATAAATTTGAGAAAATCGGTGCATGAAACCACCTTAAATTGCTTTAAGATCCAGATTATTATTTGAGAAATATATAACATCGCCTTCTAGCTGAATATATTTTGTCCAACGTTTTTCAAATTTTTGCATTTCTACTAAATCATATATAATTAATGTCTTCACAAATGGACTGAACAAAACAACATTATTATTTACAATTGTCACACGGTTGCGTTTATGATCAATTGTGGGTAAACGCGACACCCATATATGCTTTGAGTAGCTGCCAAACGCAAACTAAATGACGGCGCTTGCTTAAAATTTGATAGTAATCCACTAGCAAATTATAGAACAAATTTAAATTATACTAACGATGAAAAATAACCTCTCGATATTCACTCATCTAAAGCCATATAAGTATGATATTTTTTAAACAAATTCGGTTTATTATGTAGGTTATGGGGCGTTTCATGTCAAGTGATCAAACTTTTAAAACCGATGTCTTCCGATCGGGATGAAATTTGCACCAAGGTTAGTCCTATTGGATAGTTGCTTAGACACAATTTTTCAACAAGATTGGTCCAGAGATCTCTGAGTTATAGGGGGTCAAAGTTTGACCAAACAGGTGTTTTTTCTCATCCATATAACTTTTTACCTATTGTTCTTAGCAAAATTTGTCCTAAACACTTTAGATAGCTATTTCTTCAATCTTTCGGAAAAAAATTTTTTTTTTTTGCAAAATCAAAAATTTTTTTGACTTTTTTTTTCAAAAAACGCCTTTTTTTTTTGCAAAAGAAAGCTTAGGTTTTTTCCTTTAAGAGCTTTTTGGTCGCTTAGTGGGATACGAGTGGGAAATCTATCAAAAAAAATGTTTTATTACTCAAGACAACGGTTTTTCAATTTCAAGCATATGTATTAATTTGAATGTTTTCCTATTAGTGTGTAATTGTTTCTAAAACCTTAAAAACAAAACGTATACTGAGAAACAAAACAAATTAACCTCTTAACTAAAAGTTCGTACCTTCGATACTGTAATGCCCGCGATATGTTAACATCAGGAAAAAATCGCTCATTCTTTGTCTGTCTGTCTGTCTGTCGTGGGTCAACCCCACTCCCCCTTATCCGATTGATCTTAATCTTGGCCCATGGTCTTGTTCTGACTACAGATTAATTTTGGGGTAGTCACGCATGGTCACGCATAGTCACGCACAGTCACGGAGTGATTTAACCCCATTTCCCCTCATCCAATCAATCTGAAACTTGGTCCACAGACTTGTTGTGACCAAATATTAATTTTAAAATAGTCACGCAAAGTTACGCGCAGTCACGGAGAGATTCGAAACTCATATGCAGAAGGAAAAAAAGAGTTTTAATAAAAACTTTGTTTTAATGGGTTAGATTATTTCTATAGAAATATTGAAAAATTATTTTTTTAATAAAAATAACTTAATTAATATATAATAATAATAAAATAAAAAATTTAATAAAATTTAATCTTAATCACATTAGATCCATTTGAAGTATTTAAGTTTTGTACATTTTTAAATACCCAGTCTTTCATCCAGCTTATTAATCGCCTTTATTTGCTGGTTTTGCCAATCTTTTATTGGCGTTACTAGGTTCAGCTGTTGATTTCGCTGCTGGTTTCTTTTTTGGCTTTAGAAAGAACTCGCATTGAGTGGAGGCAGAAAACTTGGGTCTTCCATCGACAAGCGGTATAAAAGCATGGTATTGAGCGGTGCAATCGATTGTTATCGCAGCATCGAATCTGTTCTTCAGTGTTTTCAATGTTTTCTCTAGATCCTCTTTGCTACTAAAAACTATTTTAGTTTCTTTACAATAATTCATTGCCCAATGGAATAAAGCAGTCGCATCTAAGATGCGATCTTAATGAGAGCACTGGAGGCTATACTTAACGAGCTACGTCCGAAACGTTGTATACCTTCTTTACTGTAAATTTAGATTTTAGAACTTTTAGTATTCTCTTCTGGTACTCATAAACTGCAACGCTATCATGTTTTAAATCGTAGGATATGATTGACATACTTCTGTGTTCCAGTTTTTCATCTTTCATGTAGTAAATAACTACTGTGAATATAGTTGCTTGGTCGTTATTGAAGTAGATAGCTTGTATGGCATCCTGTAGAACATATTTATAGATTTCTGCGAAATCATATGAAATAACGAATTCACCAGACTTCAAATCTTTGAAGAATGACCATTGCTCTTTGACTAAAAAGTCACGGGTTCTCAAGTTTAGCTATCCTGTACACATTTCTTCCACAAAATCATCCATATTTAAAATTATTGTTTTCAATGTGCATCTGTCAGTGTGTATCTAAGATTCAAATTTCACCACCTCAATATATTCGGTTCAAAAGAGTTGATTAAATTCTCTTTGATGAATGTGGTTTCCGGGCAATTTGAACTTCACTTAAGTGGCAAGAAGTTGTTGCATTAGGACAACATAGTCAATTTAAGGCAATCGTGGTATTCGTGTAAATCTTCTGGCGAGTCATCTGTTAAGCACTTTAAGTTGATTTCCTTCAACATCAGTTTAAGCAACAGCTGAACCTAGTCACCCCAAGAAAAGTTTGGCAAAAAACCAGCAAATAAAGGCGATAAATAAGCTGGATGAAAGACTGCTTATTTAAAAATTTACAAAACTTAAATACTTCATCAGCTAAAATAAATTAATTTAAAAAATAGTTATGTTATAAATGGACCAAATGTGATTACGATAAAATTGTATTAAATTCTTTTTTTTTTTATTTTTATTATTATTATTATATATTAATTTAATTATTATTACAAATAAATAAAAAAATTAATTTTCAACATTTCTATAAAAAAAAAGTGATTTTTTTTCCTGAGGTTAACATATTACGTGTATTACAGTATCGAGGGTATGAAATTGTAGTTAGGCATGTTGCATACCGTCGGAAAGGTTAATTTGTCTAGTTTCTCAGTGTATGATTTATTTTTAAGGTTTTGGAAACACTTACACACTAATAGGAAAAAGTTCAAATTAGTGCATGTGCTAAAAATTGAAAAACCGTTGTCTTGAGTTACAAAACATTTTTTTTTATAGATATCCCACTTACATCCCAGTAAGCGACCAAAAAGCTCTTAAAGGAAAAAACCCTAAGCTTTCTTTTGAGCCCAAAAAAAAATTTTCCCTTTTTGAAAAAAAAACTAAAAAAAATTTTTGATTTTGAAAAAAAGTCAAAATTTTTTTTTAATTTTTTTTTTTCCGAAAGACTGAAGAATATCTATCTAAACTATTTGGGACAAATTTTGCTAAGAACAATAGGAAAAAGTTACATGGATGAGAAAAACACCTGTTTGGTAAATTGTCATATTTGGACCCCCTATAAATCAGAGAGTTCTGGACCAATCTTGTTGAAAAATTGTGTCTAAACTACTATCCAATAGGACTAACCTTGGTGTAAATTTCATACTGATCGGAAGACATCGGTTTTAAAAGTTGGATCACCTGACATGAAACGCCCCATACATTAAAAGTGAATATGGACATGACCAAGACCTCATTTACTAAATGGGGTGAAGAGCCCATAGCCTCAACTACTACTTTTTTATTTATTCAATAGCATCAAACTTAACTATTTAGTGTCCAGTAAAAATTTCATGATACTTCGTTTACTAGAAAAGAATTTGCCAAAGGAATGGTCCTTTAAAATATGTAAAAAGAGTGTGGATTTCAAAGAAATTTCTGTTTGGAATAAACATTGCTTTTTGATGGGAAAAATACTATCCAAGCCAAAGATGCGATTATTCAATTGTAAAATTGTAAGAAAAAGATATTCTGAATTTAAATGCCACCGTACAAGTACCTACGACGCAGAAATAATGCTGTGAATGAAGAAACGACAAAATTCGATGATCAAAAATAAAAGTGAGTGAAATTGTTGACACCATAAATAAAAAGACGGAACGTGTCCGTTATTTAAAACTTAAGCATTTGAATATGAAAACCCCCCATACTTATTCTCCAGACCTGTCTCCCAGCTATTCCATTTTGTTCACAAACTTAAGATGGCTCCAGGTAAAGCGAATTTACATAAATAATAAAGTCATACCGGAAACGGAACCCTAATTTAAGTAAGTTGACAAGAAGTGCATTTGAATTCATGGACATTATGGTTAAGAACAAAAATGATTTCAAATCCATTGTTAGTCCATGGACTTTTCCCATATGTATTAATAATTATATTCGATATGATCTTTAACCTACCTCTTTGCTGGAAAAACCACGTACATGATAATCTCACTTAAATTTAGTTTAGGCTTTTTTATCCATTACTGAGCTTATCCCAGTATGCTTTAAAGACTCTTTAACCGACTATAAATTTTTTAATTGTTTTTTTTTTATTGGTTTACTAAATTTTTCCCATGCATTATTATTTTTTTTATTGCTGTATTAAAAACTCTCTACATTGGTAATTAAGAGATTTTAACGATTTTCATGCTTTATCTTAAAAACAAGATTCAAAGAAAGAAAAAGCATTTTTCATTAACCACACCTGAATTTACCGACTGCTTATGACGATGGGAGTTAACAAAAATAATTTATAAATTCACAAAAAAAAACCTCTTTCAACACAAAAATTTACATTTGAAATTCAAAAATGATCAATTGGAATTTAAAAAATTCTATTTGCAAATCCAAAAATATCAATTGAAATTCAAAACTTCAAAACTTTTAGCACTAACTATTTTACTATTTATAGTGAGACAACACAAGAACATAAACGTGAACCGAAAACATATGAGCTGTGCTAATTAAATGCAAATATTAGACCACAGCCCATAAAAAACTAATGAATTATTAAGAATAAATATTAGTTTATTAAATATTTTCAAAGTTTTTAATAAACAGTTTCAAATATTTAGCCTTGTAGGGAAAAAGGATTGATTTCTGGTATTACAAAATTTTTAATCTCAAAATAAAATCCTATCCTAAATTAACATATAATTCCAGACTTCAAATATATCTTCAAATCCTTGAAGAATGATCTTTGACTAAAAAGTCATGGTTTCTCAAGTTTAGCAATCCTGTACACATTTCTTCCACAATATCATCCACATTTAAAATGATTGTTTTCAATGTGCATCTGTCAGTCTGAATCCAAGAATCAAATTTGACCTCCTCTATATATTCTCGATCTAAAGAGTTGATTAAATTTTCTTTGATGAATGTGTTTTTCGGGCAATTGGTACATTCACCTCAGTGGCAAGAAGTTGTTGCATTAGGACACATAGCCAATTTAAGGCAATCGCGGTAATCGTGTAAATCTTCTGCCGAATCATCTGTTAAATACTTTAAGTTGATTTCCTTCCACATCAGTTTAACATTTTCATCGTAAATTTGGGTTAATTTCGTGAAGCCAGATTGAAATGTTGCAAATAACTGTTTCAGGTTACAGATAACCATTCTCTTCTGTTATGTTATGAAGTTATGTTACATACCTTCGGAAAGGTTAATTTGTCTAGTTTCTCAGTATAAGTTTTATTTGTAAGGTTTTAGACACAAATAGGAAAAAATTCAAAACAGTGCATTTGTGAAAAATTGAAAAACCGTTGTCTTGAGTTACAAAACATTTATTTTGATAGATATCCCACTCCCATCCCACTAAGCGACCAAAAAGCTCTTAAAGGAAAAATCCTAAGCTTTCTTATGAAAAAAAAAAAAAAAATCCACTTTTTGAAAAAAAGGAAAAAATGCTTTAATTTAGCAAAAAAAAAGTCTAAAAAAAAAATTTTTTTTTTTTAAGTATTTTTTTCCGAAATATTGAAGAAATATCTATCTAAACTATTTGGGTGAAAATTTTCTGAGAACAATAGGTAATAAGTTACATGGATGAGAAGAAACACCTGTTTGGCCAAAATGTCAAATTTTGATCCCCTCTAACTCAGAGAGATCTGGACCGATCTTATTGAAAAATTGTGTCTAAACTACTATCCAATAGGACTAACCTTGGTGCAAATTTCTTCCCGATCGGAAGACATCGGTTTCAAAAGTTGGTGCACTTGACATGAAACCCCCATATACATATGTACATATATTTCATTTTGAAAATAATCGACAACTCGGTTTGTTTCGATGTTATGTACATCACTATTTTCTTTAAATTTTTTGATATTTATTTCTGCTATAAAGTTGTTTTAGTTTTAGTAAAAATTGGATAGAAAAATTTAGTAAAAATTTATTTAAATTTTTTACAAAACTTTTTGCTTTCACAAAAGTATAAGTAAATATAATATATAACTTCTCGCTTGTTTTCATTATGTTTTTGTATGCAATATATTTTTGTATCTTTAAATTAACATATTACAAGTTAATTCAAATAATAATTTTTAACATTTTACTAATATAAGGCAAAAATTGCCAAGGTTTTTATTTAAGATAATTTGAAACATTACAAATTATGATCCCTTACTTTGAATTTGGGTATTCTAATGGGGGCTGAGTTAAAAAAAGTATATAAAAGTATAATAAAAGCAATTTTAAAATTTCTCATATAGAAGTTAATTCTTTGTATAAAAGCCCACCATTGTATTTATAAAACCAGTAGGAGTATTATTTTCGGCTATGCCGAATCTTTGATACACTCCACCTAGGTGAGTAGGTAGCGTGCTCGCCTATCATGCGGGGATCGTGGGTTCGATTCCCACCAGAGGTTTTGTTTGGTCTGTCGCTGCAAAAAAAAAAAAAAAAAAAAAAAAACTAGCCAAATTAGAATCTGCAGACAAGCCACTCGGCTTCGCGGAACTAGCCTTAAAAAAAAAAAAAAAAAAAAAAAAAAAAACGGTAAGTTAGTGTATACTAAATATTAAAAAAAAAAAAAAATTATAACAAATTTAAACAAAATATTTGGCAAAGTTAGCAGTTTGCATAAATTAATACTAAAGTTTTAAAATTTTTTAGAGGTGTCACTGTATTTTATATCATATATTGGCATAATGATGACCAATTTACCCTATTTTAAATAAAAACCTGCTCGAAATAATGACGAATAATATTATCCTCAATTCACCCAGGTAACTGATTTAGTTTGCGGATGAGCGTGATGTCAAAAAACAGACGGACAGGCGGACATCGCTATATCGACTCGAGTTATTCTAGGGGTCAAGAATACATGTAAAGCTAGTATCAGGCGTAGAATAATATGTCAGACATCAAGTTGCCAAAAACGATTTTTCAAAATATATTCCAACAAGGAGGGCGGCAGTATACAGAAGTCAGTTGAAGCAGTCGGTTGAAAAGCTGTAATATTCTACTTTGAATTTGAAATTAAAAACTAAATGACAACTTAACTTTTTTTTTAAAATCAAACAAAAAATATTAAAATAAAATTATAAAACATTTTCATTTTTACATACATATACATTATGGGGTCGGAAATATATTTATCGATCCGTTACAAACGGTGGTGTGAGGGTATGAAAACAATATATAAGGAATTATAACAAATACAGGTCAAAAAAGAAAAACAATTAAATTTTAATTTAAATGGTATTCGAATTTAAAGATCAAATATCGGCAACTGCATTCAAATGGTTACCGTACCCTACACTGGTTGTACTATTGAGTTTAAGACAGAGGTGGAGGGTATCAAAGATGCGGCACAGCCGTATTTAACACTTACATTTTTTTTTTTTTTTTTTTTGTTAAAACTCCCCAAAAATTTATTATTATTTGTTGTTACTGCCTCAAATTCGATACATCATCAACATTTTCCATTAATTAAAATAAAATATTAAAGTTAATGATTTTAAAACAACGATGAAATGAAATAACATGGTTTTTGTTAATGACAATAATATAATTGGACTGTTAAAGTTTTTGGTCATGGGTAACGAAAATACAATTATCAACGCTAATTATAGATACTCGAAAGTTAATAGAACGCAAATAAAGTTGTTTCCAAACCCTCCTAAATTAAACCTTGGGGTATATGAGTTGCGTAAATGTTTTATTATATATTATATTATATATGTATATGCATATATATATATATATATATGTGAACCTAAAACACTTAAACCTTTTCAATTTTCATTTCTATAATAAACAAAATGAGTGTTTCGTTTCAAATTCGTAATATTCAATGCAGACTATGGGTCAAGCTAATAGCAATTATAATAAAAGATTTTAGAGCGAAATATTCAGTTACCTCTTAAAAATGTATTTAGTATTTAGTATACATTGTTTTTGAGTAAAGATGAATGAATTCGAGCGAAGAAAATTAAGGAAATTAAATCAAGGAAGCAAATTCAAACCGACCAGTAGATTTTGTTGGTAAAGTTTTGAAAATGGCAAGAAATACTATAGATTATGTTCTGGAGCTTTATTTACAAACCTTACGTATTATATTTATATATGAGGAAGCAAAGAACAGCATCAAAAAATTAACCGCGTAGTGAGTTATTACCAAAAGCAAATGTCCACCGGAGATGTTTCATATACTATATATGATAATTATTTTTGATAAAAATAAAAAAAATAAAAAGTTTTCCGTGCCTGCTGCTTTTTATAAAAAATAAATAAAAGACAAGTAAGAAAATTATAGTCGACCTACGCTATCTGACTATACGATACCCTATACCATGAGTTTAGAAGAAGGTCTTAGATCCAATTTCGTTTTCAGTAAAAATGAAAATTCAGTTATTTTCCGAAAAATATTTATTTAAAATTTTTTATTGTTATTCAAAGCAAATTAATGTACTAAATATATTTTTTTCGGTGTTATTTGTTTATTTCAGTAATTTAGAAGTAAACTACAGTTTTTTGTCGTTTTTTTTCTTCCAATTTCAAAAATATTCTTATTCATATTCTTTTATATATGAATTTGAAAGATGGCAACAGGGGGCAAATCGTCACATTCGATATCGACTAAAATCAATCGAAATTCTATATTTTGGTTTATTGTTTAAAGAAGGCGGACAATCGTCAGACCTCGTTTCGCTTTTACTTCAATTATGGACCATAACTCGTTAGCTGTGACAGTGTAAAATTACTCTAAGTAATTTATTTTGGAAAATAAAAAATAATTTCGATCGAAAAATTTCGATAGTTAATGCGACGATTGGACTCCAGATGTTTATAAACATTATCACAATTTTGCTTTTGTCACATAAAAATAAATAATAATAAAAAAACAAAGAATAACATAATATAATATCCCGGTTTTGAAATGCATATTCAATGAATATTTTTCATTTTCTTGCAGTTAATTATAACTATGAAATATTTTGAGTCTATAGAAAATGAACATAAACCAAATTTGAGTGGCATTGTTTGAATTTGTACCCCGCAGATATAAAAAAGTTCACATCGAAAGTTATTTTTATATGGGGACTAGGGCAAATAATCAGCGTTGCCGACTTTTTTCAACCAAAAAGAGTAAAACAGTACCCCAAAAGGCGGTAAATTATAATGAAACCATAAGCGCTAAAAAGCGCTGGTTGTATGTTTGTAAAAAAAATAAAATTGCTGTTATTAATTTTCAAAAAAAACTAATATAATTTTTGTACATTTAAGATCATTTAGTATTAAATCAAACTTTTAAAGTATATATCAATAATAAAAAATAAATAAAATACTTTAAAAACTTTTTTTATATCTGTTCATATTCAAATAAAGAGATTTAGTTTTCTTTGCTATTTTCTGGCATTAAAATGGTTTTAATATAAATCTTTGTTTTTTTTATATTTGAAGAGAATTATTTGAATAGAAGCATTTGATGGAATTTTATAATATGAATGTGATATGAACTTTTTCGATCTTTAAGGACATTCTATTCCTTAATTTGTTTTTAAAAAAACCGTTGCTCTAAACATTGTTTCGTCTTCAGCGTTTGAGTACGAAAAAGTCAATATATCTACAACGAATCTTAATAATTTAAAAACAGGAATTCATTGACTGAGTTTAGAAGTTATTTACTTTAATGCAAAACAAGTAAGAAATTATAGTCGGTCTAGACCGACTATACGATACCCTATACCATAGTTTAGAGACCCAATGTCTTCGATCCAACTAATGCGATATAGAAAATAAGCATAAACCAAATTTGAGTGGCATTGTTATTAATTTTTTTGCCAGCAGATATGAAAAGTTCACATCGGATGTTATTTTTATGTGGGGACTAGGTCGAAAAATGGATCGATCCTGACCATATTTGGTAAAGTCACTTAAATTTTGAAAAAATATGTAAAAAATCTGTGCAACATTTTTGTTTTTGATAGATTTAAGTGAAGATCGGGAACCGGCTCTATATGGGGGCTATGACTAAGAATAGTCCTATAGGGATTAGTTTTGGACTACTGGTTAATGGATAAAATAAACACGTACTAACCCAATTTGACTGAGATCTATATGATAATTTAGATCTTATGGTAATTTATGTCGATTTCATAGGGGTTATTTGTATGGGGATTACGTCTGAACTTGGATCGAATTTCACCAATTTCAACAGCGTTCATTCTATGGCCAATAAAAGCTCATATACCAAATTTTATCAAAATATATTAATATTTGCGACCTGTAGTTTGATTGCAAGGTTTACATGGACACACAGACGGACGGACGGACGGACATCGTTAAATCGACTCAGAAAGTGATTCTGAGAAAGTGATTCTGAGTCGATCGGTATAATAAAAGATGAGTCTAGGTCAAAACGAACAGCAGCACAAAGTCATTATACCCAAACCACATGGTGGTATAGGGTATAACAAAACAGTTCCGTCTCCATTTTTCCACTTAAGTTGTGCGTACTCTTCGATTTCTTATGTATCTTTACAAATTATTTCATAAAAATTTTGATTAAATCTTCAGTTTTTTTTTAATATTATCGGCTGTGTAAAGAAAACTTTTTTAATGTTGTAAAATATCATGCCAATTTAGCTCTTAGGCGGTAAATAAGAGATTCTATGAACTCAATTAATTTTGGTTTGATTAATTGTTTGTCCGATTCGTATATTATAATTGTGAAAGCGGGTCTTTTTAAAACCATAAACAAAACAGCAAATTGCATTTAGTACAGGTTCGATCTCATCCTCCAAATAATGAAATAAATATACGCGTAAATACAATTTGTTAATTTTATTAATAACCGATATACATAAGTCGTCAAAATGTTTATGGATAAAATTCAGCCAAGTTCATTCTGTGAATATGGTTTTAGAATCAATGTACAATTTTTATACCCTATACCACTATGTGGTCAGGATATAATGACTTTATGCTGATGTTAGTAACTACCAAAAATATTTGACCTAGACCCATCTTTTATTATACTGATCGACTTAGAATCACTTTCTGAGACGATTTAGCGATGTCCGTCCGCCCGTCTGTCTGTGTGTCCTTGCAAACTTTGTAATGAAACTGCAGGTCGCAAATATGAATATATTTCTTTAAAATTTAGTATATAAGCTCCCATGGGCCATGGGATGAACCCTATTGAAAATGGTGAAATTCAGTTCATATTCATACCTAGTCCACATATAATGACCCCTATGATATCGACTTAAATGGTCATAATATTCAAATTATCATATAAATCTCGGTAAAATTGGGTCTGTGTATGTTTATTGCACCCATTAATCCACTAGTCCTAAAATAAACTCTGAAGCACAATTATTAGTCATAGCCCCCATATAAAGCTGCTCCCGATCTTCAGTTAAATCTATCAAAAAACAAAAATATTTTACAAATTTTTCTCAAATTTGCTTCGTATATGTTTTTGCAAAATATAAGGGACTTTACAAAATATGGTCAGAATAGGTCCATATTTCGCCCAAGTCCCCATATAAATATATCATCCGATATCAACTTTTTCATATCTGCAACCAAAAAACTTAATAAAGATGGCACTCAATTTTGGTTTAGGCTTATTTTCTATATCAAATTAGTTGGACCGAAAGTATGGGTCTCTAAACCATGGTATAGCGTATCGTATAGTTGCTCTAGACCGACTATAATATTCTTACTTGTTTTTTTAATGTGAAATTGTGCGATTTTCACTAATTTGCCAACCGATTATACCATGTGCTAAATTTCATCAAAATATATTTATATTTGCGACATGTAGTTTGATTAAAGGCAGACAGGCGGACGTACGCTCAACGCTAAATCAACTTAGAAAGTGATTCTGAGTCGATCGGCGTATTGACTGGTAGCTACAAACATCAGCACAAACTAATTATACCCTGACCACAGAGTGGTACGAATTTTACTGTTACGAATTTTAAACAAAACATTCCCTATGAATACGGCAATTTGTACGTATGTATGTAAATAAACAAAAAATATCGCAACGATTCTTCTCGTTGAGCAATATTCAATCTAAATTTGTAATAACAAAAGCCTAAAAAACCAAATTACATCATTAAAAAAATGTCAAAAAAGATCACAAAGTGGTTGACACTTAAAGGTCTAAAATTGTGGCGTCATTAAAAAGGTTTCAAAAAATACGCATTTTTTTCAAACTAAAAATTTAATTTACTTTTTAATTGTCCCCTCTCTATTTGTGTAAACCGAAATAGAAAAAAAAAACAAATTTGGCTTTTGTTTTCATTTGCAACACCCTTTTAAGATTTATATGCTGTTAAGATAATTTAATAATTTTATGCTTTTAATACAAAAACACAAAACACATGATTAAGTGTGCTAATAGAGAGATTATGTCATGACTAAGAGGTTTTCAAACAAATATTTGATATTTCGCTAAACAATTTTATAACATTATTAATTTGTTGTTATTGTTTGTAACAAATTGTTGGAGGTTAGTTAAGCTTTAAAATGTATTGTATTGCATTGTAAGATTTTTTTTTTTTTTTGTTGATTTTGTAACGATCGGTAGGTAGATAGGTAGGTTAGTATTAGTGTATGTATGTACCTCACTTTTGTTCATAGTTTCAAAACGTTGTAAAATTTCCTTTACAGAAATTTTACACTCTGATGGTTCTTCCAATATTGTTTCCATGCGTCCCACTGAACCGCTTGAGGCTACGCTTGATCGACGTGTTTTGCCTGAAGTACCACCATTTAGATTGGCATTTTGACTGGTAGAGTTAATATTTAAATTGCTGATATCTTGATCATAGTTCTGGCCATTATCAATATCAATTTGATTGAGATTGAGATTAAGATTTTGGGTGATATTTTGAATTTGGTTTTGTGTTATGTTATTGACAATTTGTTGTATATGGGTCAAAGGTTTTGTGCTCTCTAATTGAAATTGCTGTAAACGTTTGTCGGCCTCATCCACATCTAAACGCTCTAGCCACTCGTGTGTACCAATTTCGGTCATACACTCATTATTATTGGCATCCTTTAGCAATGAGTTTGTCATTATTCTATTCATGTCATTACTATTATTTTCATTTAGCTGCTGTTGGGGTCTTTTAATTTCTTCTTGGCTGTTATTATCGTAAATGCCTTCATCTTCTTCATCGTCATCACCGTAATCAAGTTGCTGTTTGTGTGTGGAATTGCGTTCTAATTCTTCTTCATTTTGCCATGAATTATAAAACTCCATATCATGACTGAGAGAAGAACATTGCTCATTAAACTCACGTATTGTTTCGTCAGTCAACTGATCCAGTTCGATGCGTCTATGGACTTGTACAGATGTCGTGCCCGTTATATGGGCTATTTCAGCATCATCTGAATCCGAATATATGTCATTTGTATTTGTGGTCATGGTTGTGGTACTGGTGGCAGTGGCAGTGGCACTGGCGGTGATATCCACCACCTCACGATCATCAAAACTATCTGCATCTGTTAGATTATTAAGGGAATCCAAAGAAGCGGCTCGTTTACTGCTATCCAAAGTAGACATGTTTGAATTATGTTTGTTGCACCTTTGTTTGTGTTCGGCCTTCGTTTTGGATTTTCTTTTGCTTTCCTTATGGGTACTTTGACATTTATCAATATCACTGCCGTTTGACTGCTGATTATGATGATGTTTATCGGAATTCATTTTATGTATTAACGATTCCACCTTATTAACAATACTGCTAAATTTGTGAGGTATAGGTTTATGTTGGCTGCCATGGTTACCGCTGCCGCTGCCACTGCCACTGACAGAGCTGCTGCTGCTGGATGATTTCGAGCCACGCAAACTTTCTGACATTGTAATGCGTTATTGAGATTGCAATGTAACAAACCGGTGATAATGCTGGTTATGTTGCACAAAAATGCACTTACAAATTGTTTAAAAGTTTTTCAAAGTATTCAGGTTTTGTTATACATTCGTATATTCGCCACTTTATATCATGTTTTGCACCAATTTAATATATTTCCAGTTAATTTTAACGGCTTTTATTTTGACTATCCTCAAGCCTGGCAAAGACAACAAAATACATTTAATGTTTCTTTTTTGTTAACACGAAAAAAGCCAGTGAAAGTTGTTTAAATCGATAATTTTTCGAAAAAAAAAAAAACAAATAAATAATTTACAACCACTTGTGATTTAAACTGCTTTATATTTTTTCAAAATAAAGGCTCAAGTTCAATAATGTGCTTATCCTTTTAAACAAATTCAAATATCTTTAAGCCTTTTTTTTGTATAAACAACATCACGATTTATTATTAACATCACCAATCCACCTGTTAACATTTTCCATTTAATAACCGTTTGCCTTTATTTTTAGAATTTTCTTATATAGAATTTTTTTTTATATATAAACCGGATGTTTGGTTATAGTTCACTGCTTATAATTTCGCTTTAGAACATTTTTAAATAAATTTTCATTCACTACTGTCAATAAACTTTTTTTAATTTATTTTTTATCTAATGGATTTCATAGTATTTTTATTTTTTTGGTTTTGGTTTTTAAGTTAACGCGAATTAATGTTAAACTAAAAAAAAAATCCCGCTGTTCAGGTTTTAGCTAGTGGACATGTTTTCTTCAACTGAATGTATAATAACTCCAATATAGGCGCTTGACCATTTCACTGAGCAATCAGCGAAGCTTATAAATATACGAGCATGTATTTCATGTTGTATGTTGTTTACTAGTATATGCATATGGGTATGAAGTAGACACTAAAGCCTCGTTAAACGCCTCTCATAAATTATTGTTATGTTGTTTTATTTTTTAATTTCAGAATATCCTTATTCAATCTGGCAAATTCTAATAAAAATTATTTAAATTTAGTACTATTTGTTAAATTACACTGGCCATCAAAAAAAATTAAAAATATCTGCAGTATAGGTGTGACTATTTGTATGCATTGTGGTCTGCTAGACATGAAAATCATTACAAAAAAATTTATGGACAAGGTTTTTATTAGTTTTTTTCTTATTGCTATCATTATTAGTTTCACTATTGGGATTAGAGTTGGAAAAAAACAATCTAGTAATAGAATATATGATTATATAGATTATAAAAAATACCAAAAATCGTGTAAACATTGCTTTAAAATCACATTAGTATTTCAAGTGCAATGGACAGAAATATGAAATAAAAATTTATATTTCCGAATAAAATTAATATCCGGGAAAACTCGAAATCGAGAAATGGCACTATTTTGTTATTGCTCTCACATAGCCCACAATTCTGCAAAGAAATTTCCATAGCTCCTATAAATATTTATTGAGGTAATAATCATTTTTATTGTAATTCATAGATATTTTTGAAATTCAATAGGATTTCGTCATATCAACATTAAAAACATAATTCTCATAACACGAATTTCCCGCCAATAGAAATCTAAGTTCCATTTAGCAATCATAGATTTTAAGCAAATTATTAAACTAATCTAATGGAGAGAACTAAATTAAACCTATTATAACATGACACGTTGTTAAATATTGTTCTAATTTTAATCCCATTTAATTAACTAATTCTATTAATATAGTATCAAAGATCTTACATATAAGCCTAGACAATAAATTATAGGTTGTCTTGCTAAATTTGTGAATACAAATATTTCTAGCAAAAATATTTTTGTAGATAATGTTATACAAATTATTAATTTGAATTATAGAATTCGGTTGAAACGAAAGAAAACCAAACACTTAGCCTGATTTGGTAGTGTTAACCAAGGTTCAGAAAATACACACACGAAACACACAATGTTCTGTTCAAAAGCAGCCAACACATATCTTTATTTTCATATCAATTATGTGCGTTTCTAAATTTTCTACGGTGCCCAACACAACCATGACTGTGTTCGTTTTAATATTTCGTTATTTACACGAACATTTTTGTATCACATACTTTTTTTCAATCACACATAAAGCACACATTTTTGAGTGTTGCTTTATTTGAAGTTCATGTTCTGGTACGTGTAATGAAAAAAACACAGAACATGTACAATAAACAGGTTCGAGTTCAGTTATATTTTAAGTCGTGTTGTGGCTCGTGTAGTAAGAAAAAACACAACATGTACAATAAACAGGTTCGAGTTCAGTTATATTTTAAGTCGTGTTTAAAATATAACTGAACTCGAACCTGTTTATTGTACATGTTGTGTTTTTTCTCACTACACGAGCCACAACACGACTTAAAATATAACTGAACTCGAACCTGTTTATTTTATATGTTCTGTGTTTTTTTTTTTCAGTACACTTACCAGAACATGAACTTCAAATAAAGCAACACTCAAAAATGTGTGCTTTATGTGTGATTGAAACAAAAAGTATGTGATACAAAAATGTTCGTGTAAATAACGAAATATTAAAACGAACACAGTCATGGTTGTGTTGGGCACCGAAGAAAATTTCAAAACAAACATAATTGGTATGAAAATAAAAATATGTGTGTGTTGGTCTAAGTTATGTTTGTTTACATATATGTACGAGTTTTTTATTCAGTGTGTGTTTTTTTCTGAACTCTGGTGTTAACCGAAGAGCAATTGCATGAATAAAACTCTGTTGTAAGAACCAAAAAATTTAATGAAATAATAAGCTCAACCGAATTTATTGATTATTTTTGCAAAAATATATGTAAAACAAGTACAAGCTTAAATCTTGTATACCATCCACCTGGGTTTTAAATTTACAGTTATATCTGTATTTATTGCACTATTTAAAACAAATGTAAACAAAATATTTGATAAATCAAACTAAATTATTACAACAAAAAGACGAATTTGTAGAATTTTTTTTTTGAGGTGTCTCCATAAGCCATATCTTTGCACAAAGGTTTTAAATACCAACCTGCTCGAAATAATGACACAACAATATTATCCTAAGTTTTCCCATGATTTTGTGCATGATCTGGATTTCAACAGACAGACGGATGTATATATCATTTACATCACTGAACCATGTACCATAATTGGTAGGACCTCCCCAACATATTATTTCCATTCTCGTGGAGCCGAAATATCTTGGATTCCCGTAAACAAATCGACGGCAACACTCGTAACTTCTACGTACAATGTTTAACTAGAAATGATTTATTTCATCATTTGATACCACCAGCAAGTTATTATTTTGTATCATTAATGAAGAGGTCACGGTGGTAGTGCAAGAAATGTTCATCAATTTATAATATCATTCTCCTCGACTAAGGAATTCCTCGTTCAACAAATTGCTGCATTTGTTCTCAATGGTTCTTCTTTACTACCTGTGGATAATTGGAATGTTTTTTATTTCCCACTTAAAATATCTATACCCAAAAAGGAACAAAGGAGACCTTAATTATTACTAACTGCTACAACAAGTGCAGCCAATAGTTATGCGGCAAGAATTAATTTAAGATATTTTTACTTTATAGGTTTTTAACTTGTAACTATAAAAAAAAGTAAATTATACATATGCAAAATTATTGAAAAGTGAAGTTATAATAACTGCAGTTATGCATTGGGCTATTCCAGTAAATGGTTGTAACCAGCAATAAATAAAATTTAAATTCCATTGTATGAACTAGGATTAAAAATTCAAAATATCGAATTTACTTAAAACAAATATAATTTATTAATCACAGCAGAATAATGTGCTAGTACATGGGACTATTCGGTTGGGAAAAAATTCGGTTGCCACAACGAATCCGTTTTCTATACGCAGTTATTAGCAATTACGAGTGCATAAATGTACCAAAATTAAATATATTTTATTAAATAGATCTTTAGATCAAGCACTAACAAGAGGGGCCCCTATAATAACGATCAATATGGCCCTCGGATTAAATTTATTATTATTGATACCGTGATCAAATTTGGTTTGTGTTTATCTTTTATATGAACAAATCACCACTCATGAAAGTAAGAATATTATAGTCGACCTAGACCGCCTATACGATACACTATACGATATCTTATATATAAAAGTGGAGTTGTGTGTTTGTGGTTTATAGGAGACTACACCACTGGACCGATTGTCTTGAAATTTTTACAGTAGGTAACTGCCTATCCGGAAGGAAAAATAGGCTATATTTTTTGATTTTTAAGTGGGCGTGGCACCTCCCATACAAAGTGAATTTTTAACATCTAATTTTAACATATAATATCTGGAGTACTACTACAGCAAGCGCTCTGAAACTATACATATATAAATAATTCGAGCACTTGCAGAAAAAATGGGCGTGATCGGACCAATAGGCGTCGTACCCACCATACAAAGTAAATATTAAATGTCATATATCTAGAGTACTGTTATAGATAAAGTCTTGAGACCTTGTGTGAGTTCATAAGTTATCAACGTTAGTACTCGAAAAAAATGGGCGGAATCCGATCAGTGGGCGTGATACCTCAAATACAAAGTAAATATATAAAGTCATATATACGAAGTACTGTAATAGTGAAAGCCTTGGAACTTTGTCTGAGTTCATGAGTTATTAATGTGAGTAGTCTCGTAAAAAATGGGCGGGATCGGACCAGTGGGCGTGTCACCTCCCATACAAAGTGAATTTTTAACATCTAATTTTAACATATAATATCTGGAGTACTACGACAACAAGAGTTCTGAAACTATATACATGTACACATATTAAAATAATTCGAGGAGTTACGGAAAAAATGGGCGAGATCGGACCAATGGGTGTGGTACCCCCCATAAAAAGTAAATTTTAAATGTCATATATCTAGAGTACTGTAATAGGTAAAGTGTTGACACTTTGTGTGAGTTCATAAGTTATCAACGTTGGTACTCGAAAAAAAATGGGTGGAATCCGATCAGAGGGCGTGGTACCTCCCATACAAAGTAAATATATAATGTCATATATCTGAAGTACTGTAATAGTGAAAGCCTTGGAACTTTGTCTGAGTTCATGAGTTATTAATGTGAGTAGTCCCATAAAAAAAATGGGCGAAATTCAACAAGTTGTGCTACCACATCCCCTATACAAAGTAAGTATTTAATATAACATAACTGGAGTACTATAATAATGAAAATCTAGCGACTTTGTTTGAGTAAATAAGTTATTAATGTGAGTAGTTGCCCAAAAAATGGGCAGAATCAGACTAATGTGCGTGGCACTTCCTATGCAAAACAACAGTTTTCTACAAAACGTATTGCCCGCTTTTTATTTCGTTACGAGTGGTGTAGCGAAGCGCATCGGGTTACTGCTAGTACTATATAAAAAATAAGCATAAACCAAATTTGAATGGTGTAGTTCAGGGATGCCCACAAGTTTCTTATGAAAGTGCAACCACTAATACATATAAAGAAAACAATTTTGCTTCAGCCTTAAAGTTATAAGTGAAAAAAACAAATTTCACAGTTCACGTCTGAATGCATGTGCTCAGTTTGTAAAGTAATAATTTGAATTTAAAACTTAAGACTTACACTGATTTTTCCAAATGCTTTTTAATTCACAGCTGCAACCCTGTAGGAAACCTGGGATGTATTGTCCCCAAGTCACCACTTTTGTCTACACTTTTTGCTTTGACTTTGATAGATAGTGAATTTTTTTGACAGCTGCAAAGCTGTGCTTCTTCTTGATTTTTAATTGTTTCATTTAAGGTAAATAAATTTATAAATAAGCGTATAACAACGAATCATCGGATAAAACATAAAGAAAATAATACAATTTTTTTTTTCGAATAAAGCTTCTAACTTTATAAAAATAAATACACCTGTTTGAGCTTGTAACCCTCCCAAAATTTTTAGTGCGGAAATCTAGTTAAAAGTATCAAAAGTGTAGACTAGATTAACTAAAATGCACTAGTGGATCTCTGGTGACAATGTCTACATATGGTCCCAAAAGAACTACCTACTCAATAGTACCAGCGTCAGTAGTAGATTTCCAATGACACGCAAATGTTAAATATCTATAGTAAAAAAGCATTGTCGGGGGTATAATAAGTCACTAATAGTGGTGACAGTGTCAATAGTGAATCAGTACTGATTCACATTTCCTACAGGGAAACTATACGTTAGACAACAACACAATGTAGGTACATTGAATATCTCGGTCACTAATATGTACCAACAAAGCATAAGCAAGTATAAGCAAGAAAAAAGAACAAAAAACAAAAAAGACAAAATTGTTCCTGTATTTTGTAATGCTTGCTGCTGAGTGCTGTGTCTGTGTATTAGAATACACTGCTTATGCCTAAGTGCTTTTACAAAAACAAATGTGCATTGAGTGCATAGGACGTGGGCATATATGGTATATTATTACTTTTTGTGCCTGCAGATATGAAGAAGTTGATATCGGATGCTATATTTATATGGGGACTAGGTCGAAAATGGATAGATTCTGACCATAACTATGGCTGATTAAAACTTATATTATCAAATATCATCCAAATATATTCCTATTTCTGACCTGTAGTTTGATTATAAGATTTATATGAATACACAGACAGATGAACATCACTAATCGACTCATAAAGTAATTCTGAATTGCTCGGAATAACAAAAGATGGGTCTAGGTCAAATATTTTTGGTAATGACAAACATAAGCACAAACGCATTATACCCTGACCACATAGTGGCATAGGGTGTAAAAATGAAGAGTGTATGACCAATTTTAGTCACAATCTCCACATAAATTAGACTCCCGATATTCACATAAATATAGCTTACGACTTATTAGTACATATTTTACTTAAATACATCATACATATCAATGTATTTCTGGAACCTCAATATAAGAATTACACTCGATAAAAAGTTTATTATATTGGGACTAGGTCCAGAAATGGTCTAATCAAGCCTATATATATTGAGGTTACTTATGTGTTCCAAAAACAGATTTAAACCAAATGTAAATAAAATATGTTATACTTTTACTAAGATCTAGAAATGTTTAAACGCCATCCTCAACTACAGTTCCATTAACACAGTTGGGCAATTCACAACAGGTGTTGTATCGTTGTATCTGTTGTATCGTGTATTGCTTTACAATAGTGTAAAATTGTTATTGGTAATTTTCATTGAAAAATCTGACACAGCGATACAACTTCATTTGCTATGTATGGTAAATGTTGTATATTGAATCATAACATATCAGTCCCAAGTGAATGCCAGCTTTTATGAAAAAGAAAAAACAAATACATACAATTTTAACAACATAAATAATTATAAAATATAAAATGACAAATAATGCAAATAACGAAAAGTTTATTTATATAAAAATTAATGTTTATATTTTTAGTATGTATTTTCTCTTTCAGTCTCAGCCAAAACATTTTAACTTTTTTTTTGTATTCTAATTTAAAACTAAAACGCCAGGGTATATCTTATGACCAAAAAGCAAATACCGACAGTTGCTTTCTCTTGTACGAAATAACAGAAGTAACGAAGCGACCTTTCCTCGTTGGGTCGATAATTACTAAAGCAAACGTTTTACATTATAAAAATAAAACTGACTGTTCACAACAAATGATTGTATTGTGTATTTTAATACAAAATACAACATACAACACCCGTTGTGAATTGCCCAAATAATTATAGAAAAATACCGCCTTTCTGTAAAAAATCATACGCTTACATTCTAAGATTAAGTTCCATCAAGTTAAATTGCAGAATATTACGACCATTTGTGTCGTTGAAACTTATCAAAATTACAGTTGGAAGATCATTTAATAATAGAAAAAACTGTAACGACTCAAATGACTGGCTGGGGGAAATATTTACAACATTAGATTCATTACTGCAAAAAATAACTATAAGTTCAATACACAAAATAATAGATTCAGTTATGCCAATGAGTCTTAGTTTAAAATGTTAAATATTATAAACCATTCTATCAAAATCAGTATATATCACATCCATCTGATCCTCATGGACAAAACCCTTGAAAAAAAGAATCGCAAAATTCTAGAAGATTATTAACTATTGATCTATAATTCAGAACACCATGTTGGAATGAAGATAACGACGACTTCAGTTGATATGAGAGATAATCTGTAACAAGCATCGCAATTAATTTAGGAATATTACTAACTTTGAAATTCTGCTATAGAATATTTTCAATACGTGGAATAATAGCAATAGTTTAGTAACTTGTTAAAAATAAATATTCAGGTAACAATTTGATTTTTATCAAATTAATTAATTCGCAGCAATTTTTATAAGATAAAGTTCTCAATCTAGAAAAAATTCATTTATCTAGCTAATAAAGAGTCGAAATGGCGTATGACTGATATCTGAAAAAGCTACAGATCAAACTAATATCTTTACCAAGTTGGGAAGAGGAAGACCAACAGAGCAGCAGTCCAGTTGTACCAAAACAATTCAAAAACGCTGATTATTACAATATGAGATATTCCGGGCGAACCGAAGAAGGCCAATGTAGGCTTATCGGTCTACAAGATTATGGTTATGGCAAAGGCAATGCACAAAGCTTACGTGTGTAGTCCTAATGGTAAAAATGCCATAAATTTGGCTGTGAATTGTTAACTCAATAAATTGTAAGCAGCAAATGGATTTTTCCCTCTGTGCATATATCATCATTATCAAGCTTATATTTCCAGGGCAATAAAATACCTAGATCATCAATCTAAACTTACACAAACACACAGAAATAGAGATTAATATGAAATTTATGGTAAATTGAATCTTGTAACACAAATAATGAAAACTCATTGTCACACATATGTTAATAGATATAATTGATTAATGACAAATAAAAAGCCGTTATTATATTATACTGAATAACACAAAATGGTTACAAAAAAATATTTTTATATAATTTTTTATTGGAAAGACACCGTCGCTTCAGTTGCAACTATCATGCAAGCCGTCAAATAAGTTATACGTGTAAATGTTTGGAAAAAAAAAAACATATGTAACTGTTGTGTTTTTAGTTTGTTAGAAGCAAAATGTGAATTTTATGCCGAAGAGTCACTTCACTTTAGCTTGTTCGTTTAAAAGCACGCAAAAGACCATTTCAAAGCTAAACCTGATCCATAAACCAGTATGCGTTAAACCCAAAACTACGAACACAAACTGCACATAAATACAAACAATGAATCCGAGTCATAGTCGCATAGAGATGTTTACTTTTTTTATATAGTTTATTTTTTAATTCATTACTTTATTGTGTGTTTCCATTTGGGTTTGGTTGATAGACACACAGTAGAAAGGAAAATACTCGTATAAGTACAAAAGAAAATAAATCTTCATTTGCAATTTCCATTTAAAATCCATAACAAAAAAAAAACATAAAAAATTAATAATAAATACTTTTGTTGTGGTAAATTATTTAATCGTATTCATATTTTTGAATGCATTATTATTTTAATTTTATGTTTTTTTTTTGTTTTTATGGATTATCATCATGATCATCATCATCACCATCGTGGTAAATCAGAAAAATAATAGATTATATATATGTTCACATATGTTGCGCTATTAAATTATTAAGTAAGTAGTAGACTGACTTGTTTCTTAAGTTTCCTACTCCAAAAAAATAGGAAAAGTTGAACGACATAGCCAAAATAGATTAACAGCTTTGATTTATCAATTACATAAATATGTATGTAGGTATTTTGGAGAAGAGGAATTATGAAATTTTAAACTTGTACTTCCGAAGTTGCAGAAGTCTATAAATATAATAATCGGATTTTATTTGTTTTTTTTTTTAACAAATGCCATAAAACGTTGTGTAACTTAAAAACTAAATAGACAACAAAACATTAACGATACCCTACTCCATTAAATCGGGAAAGGGTCTGAGGTCTTAAAATAGTGAGATCTCAACTATATTTGGTATACGCATAGGGGCGTGTACCATATATAAAATATACAAATAATTCGAAAAAGATTTTTTGGGTGAAAAAATAATATAAAGAGGTTTTTTTTCGAAAATTGATTACAATAATATTCTAAACAAGAGTTTACTTTGAAATTTCAATTAATTAGTAAATAACTCTGTGTGACTGCCAAAATCGGGATGGGATGAAACCACCGGGGAAAGTTATATCGGTCAAAAAAAGTTATACCTGTCCCGGCGTTTCACTGCGTCACATCTAGGAATCGAGATATATCGATTTGAATTTAGTAAGTATCGTATAGGGGAATTTGTCACGTTTTGGGCTCTTTTGTTTGACCTAACTCGAGAACTACTAGTCCGATTTTGCTGAAACAAATTTAGAAAAATTAAGAATTGCAATAACTTTAATCTACTTCTACACCGTTTCTCGACACAATCAACACTTTCGCAGCTATTAATAAATTTATGAAGAAAAAAAATAATTTCTTGCCTAAAAAATTAAAATTTTGTATTTTTAAAAATTATGCAAAATCCAAAACGGGAAAAAGTGTCAATTCTTATATCTTTGGCGTAAAGTCACATAACCTGTGCACAAAATGAGACATGGATCATGAAAATCGACGCGTTTCGCTTTTATTCTATCTCATTTTGAAGTAAAGGCTTCTCATTAGAGAAAAAAACGTTGATGACTTTTTTATGATTCTCAGAAAAAAAAAAAGTAATAAACAAAAAATTATTTAGTTTTTATGATTACGGTCGGTAACAAACTAAAAAACGGTCATAAATGTGCGCAGACGCTGAATTTCTCTTCTTGTTCTTTCATGATATCTACTCCGTGCACATGTTTACTACCACGACTGATGGAGGCGATGGCCATTAATTACGTCGTAGGTGATTGGCGAATGTTTATCGATTCTTCGAAATCAAGCCTGAAAGTCGTTTTGCTACATAAATATAATAAAAAAACCAAGCATTCCCATTGGCTACAGCACACATATGAGTGAAACATACGATTCAATGAAAATAATTTTGGATAAAATTGGTACACTGATCACATGTGGCGGATCAGTTCTGATCTGAAAGTCGTGGCGATGCTAAGAAGTTTCCAAGGAGGCTATACGAAAAACATGTGTTTCTTGTGTCTGTGGGATACCCGAAACGCATGACCGGCTTGCTCGAGATCCAACGGAGAAAGGACACAATTGCGTAAATGATCCACTCGTAGCAATGGAGAATGTCCTCATGCCCCCTCTCCATGTCAAACTGGGAATCGGAAAAGATTTCATCAAGGCCATTGTGAAGCAACCGAAAATTCTTGATCGTTTGAAAAATATTTTCCCACGAATCAGCGAAGCAATATTAAAGGAAGGTGTTCTGAATGGGCCCGATATACGGAAGCTCATGAAATCAAAAGAATTTAAAGACGCTTTAATGATTACCTTACGTGGAGGGCAGTAAAGAAAGTCATATGATTTTTTTTGGGAAGTAAGCGAGCACACAATTACCGTGCTCTTGTGACCAAGATGTTTGAATACTTCCAGAAATTGAAGTGAACATGTCTCTCAAATTTCACTTCTTGCATCATCATCTCAATTACTTCAGCAAGCAGCTAGCTTCAGAGTCGGATGAGCATAGCGACCGCTTCCATCAAGTGCCCATGCCCATGGAAACGCGATATAAAGGCAAAAGGCTCGACTCACTGGTGGCTGGAATTTGTTGGTGGTCGCAAAAAACGTACGATCTCGACAATGAAGATGAAGAAGAGGAATTTACAATGGAAGTTTCTTCCAAGGGTAAGTGTCGCAAAATTGAAGTGATCTGACTGATTAAAAACAATTCATTTTTTTCCAGATGAAGACAGATCCTCATCCGATAAAGACTCTGAACAAGTATGCGAACCACCATGAAAGAGAGTAAAGGGAGCAAACAAACGAAAATAAATTTATGCGTTCGTCGATTTGCATGATCTATGTAATAACCTGATATTTTTAATTTAACGTGTTAATAATAAATAATATATAATAAATATTATCCAAATCATTGAATAATAAAATCAATATTCTTGTCAAAAAGAGATACCTTTACTTAATTGTGAATAAAAGCGAAACGCATATATCGATTTTCATGATCCATGTCTCATTTCGTTCATAGGTTATGTGACTTTATGCGAACGTTATAGGACTTGACACTTTTTTCCGTTTTGGATTTTTTATGAATTAAAAAAAAAAAATTAATTTTTTAGGCAAAAAATATTTTTTTTCTTCACACATTTATTTATAACTGCGAATCTGTTGCTAATGTAGCGAAATGTTAAATGAGCAGATTAAAGAAATTGTAATTCTTAATTTTTCTAAATTTGTTTCAGCAAAATCAGACTAGTAGTTCTCGAGTTATGTCAAACAAAAAAGCCCAGAACGTGACAAATTCCCTATACAATACTTACTAAGTTCAAAGCGATATATCTCGATTCCTAGACCCAGCGAAACGCCGGGACACGCATAACTTTTTTCTGACCGATATAACTTTCCCCGGTAGTTTCATCCCATCCCGATCACTGACCCCATTTGTCGCACAGTGTAATAAGCATCACGTTAGTTGAAGAACCGACCATTTATACAAAATGAACTAATAAATATAATTGGGGAAGAAATTCAAAAAAACATTGCCAAAGAAGTAAACGATGCTGTTTTAATACCCTATACCACTATGTGGTTTGGGTATAATGACTTTGTGCTGCTGTTTGTAACAACCAAAAATATTTGACCTACACCCATCTTTAATTATACCGATCGAATCAGAATCAGAATCTGATTCGATTTAACGATGCCCGTCCGTCCGTCCGTCCGTCTGTGTGTCCATGTAAAGCTTGTAATCAAACTGCAGGTCGCAAATATGAATATATTTTGATGAAATTTGATATTTAATCTTTTATCGGCCATGGGATGAACGCTATTTAAATTGGTGAGAATCGGTCCATGGTAAGACCTAGCCCACATACAAATGACCCCTATGAAATCAACATATATTGCCATAAGATCCAAATTATCATACAAATCTAAGTCAAATTGGGTTTGTATGTATATATTATATCCATTAATCAGTAGTCCCAAAATGATCCCTATTGGACAACTCTTAGTCATAGGCCCCATAAAGAGCTGCGTCCCGATCTTCACTTAAATCTATCAAAAAACAAAAATATTGCACTGATTCTTCTCAAATTTTGTTTGTATATATTTTTGCAAAATACAAGAGACTTTACCAAACATGGTCAGGATCGGTCCATTTTTGGGCCTAGTCCCCATATAGATATAGCATCCGATATGAACTTTTTCATATCTGCAGCCGAAAAAATTAATAAAAATCCCACTCAAATTTGGTTTACGCTTATTTTCTATATCCAGTTAGTTGGGCCTGAGAGATAGGATCTCTAAACGCATGGTATAGGGTATCGTATAATCGGTCTAGACCGACTATAATTTTCTTACTTGTTTTTTCTATATTAGCTGATGAAACGACCGACATCAGTGGACCCTGTGCTTAGGTTTTTAGACAAAAGTTCGATTCAAATTAAGAAATATTTTTTAAACTTTGTCGAAATAAATGGAACAACAGAAAAAGAAATTTCACAAACTTTACTTGAGATAGTCAAAAACCAAGGCCTTGATTTGAATATGTTGAGAGGACAAGGGTATGAGTATGCCACAAAACATGTCTGGACGGCACAATGGCGTTCAAGCCATAATAAGGCAGACATATGCAAGCGCTATTTGCATCCATTGCGCCTCACACACCTTTAATTTGTGTCTAAATAGGCATCAAAAATTGGAAAAATGAGAAATACTTTTGACACATTTTGTCAAACATATTTCAAGAGCGGAAATGAATTATGAATTAATTTGTTGAATGATTTCATTATAAGTACAGTATTTTCCATCACGTGATGCTAGGGTCGATTTCATTTCACCCCTAATGTGAATACATATGTACATATGTATGCATATTATTCTAAAATTAAAAAAAAAAATAAATCCATATATGATAAGTATTTTTCGCATTCAAAATGATTTACAAATACCTTTACCCAAAATTTTGGGGCAGTCACGCATAGTCACTCACATTCACGGAGTGATCTACATGTCATTTTCCCTTATCCGATCCATCTAAAACTTGATCCATACACTTGCTGTGAAAAAAAGATTAACTTTGACTTAGTCACGCACAGCCACGCATAGTCACGCGCAGTCACAGAATGATTTAAAACCCATTTCATTTTATCCGATCGATCTGAAACTTGGTCGATAGACTTGCTGTGAAAAAGATTAAATTCCCTCATTTCCCCTCATTCGATCGATCTGAAAAATTGTCCATACACTTGCTGTGAAAAAAAGATTAACTTTGACATAGTCAAGCACTGTCACGTATAGTCACGCACAGTCAGGGAGTAATTTAAACCCCATTTCCCCTCATCCAATCAATCTGAAACTTGGTTCATTGACTTGTTGTGACCATAGATTAATTTTAAAATAGTCACGCACAGTCACGGAGAGATTCAAAACTCATATGCATACGAAAGAAAGAGTTTTAATAAAAACTTTGTTTTTATTGGTTAGATTATTTTATCTTCGAATTTATTAACTCATTAAAATTGAGTTTAAATAAATAAAAATTTCGTTTTCAGAAACTTCAACTCTCTTATAATTATATTTGTATCGTTTAACTAAATTGGTAATTACCAACGCAAAAAATGATAAAAAAACACATTGCCTTCTCTTTTGACTGTCGTTAAAAATATACTTAACACGATTTTTCACGATGGTTATAGTTTTTATGGAAAGAAGTTTTGTAACTTTGTAACTTTGTTGCCTAAAAGTAGGTATGGGGTAGTATGCGTCAAATCCTGCAGTTCTGATTTCTTGCAGACTTGTTTATGATGTTGGCCTAATGACTAATACAAGTTTGTGACCTCGAGCGCCTAACGCGAATGTGTCAAAAATCGAAAAAACCGTTTTTTTTTTCAAATTTTGGCGATTATAACCCTAAAGGACCAGTTTTTGAAAAAAAAAATTGACGTTTTTAAAGTAGATTAAATTTGCTACAATATGATATTAGAACTGTCTCTATAGACCCAATAGTTTCCCAGATTAAGCCCATCAAAGTTTATCATTTTTTCGAACTTCGTATTTTTTTTGCAATATTTTAGACGTCACTCGAATAACTCTAGCGAGATGAAATTCCAATTACCTCCGACGGAGTGTGGTAGTATTGCTCGTGTGAAGTCACGGATGCGACCCACCTGTAGCACGTTTTTAACCTTCCCTAATTTTTTTTTTCATTTCAGTTGTTTACTGGCCTGCAGCCCATAACGTGAGTGCCGTTTGAACTCAAAATCTACAGAATGTCTGATCCCACTCCCAGAGTGAGTTCGTGTTTTATATGTAAGGAAACTTTCAGTGAAGGTCAATTGCGCCTAGTGAAGGAAGAAGGTGTCAAAGCCCTTCTTGCGTTGTGTATTTCCCTTAAGAACATAGAAAATCAACGTTTATTGAAGGGTGTAAATGAGATATACGTGCACAGTGCTTGTCAGATAAAGTACAACAATCCGAAGTTGATCAAGGCAGCTGTGAGCAGTGGAAAATCAAATATTGCGCCATCAAGGGCCACGAGATCAGTCTCTGAGCAGTTTAATTTCAGAGAACACTGTTGTCTATGTGGAGACAAAATAACTGAAGAGTTCCTTGTGGCAGAAAGGAAGAAGAAGCCAGTAAAAGGGAAGAATATCATTACTGCGGAAAAGTTGTCTCTCAGTGCAACAAGCTTGAAAGCAGCTAAGAAACGTGGTGATGAATGGGCTCTTAAAATAAAAGAGAGTATGTCTGAGAACACAGATTTGGTAGCCCTTGATGCCAGATATCATCGGTTTTGCCAAACAAAGCTCTACCAGGCACCACCAACAGGAAAGTTCAGGGGAAATCGTCAGGTAAGTTCTCTCTAGATGAACTCATGCAAAGTATGGGGAGGACATTTTGATAGTTGAGAGACCCTTCAAACACACGACTGTTTGTTTTAAAAACACAGGTAGAAGTTCATATCCTCAAGCAGAAAGACTACGCGGGTAAAAGCAGCTGCTGAAGTCTTACGAGAGGATATAAGGTGTAGACACAACACAATTCACATCATTCGACAACTTTTTCTAGAATGTAAATTCAGTTACCCCTGATCTTTGAAACTGTTGCTCGAAACATTAATTTTAAAATGATTTCTGGGCACAAGACGGCGATCCAGATACGGATGAACCTCAACCGGGACCTTCCAAGAGGGTTAAATTAATTTAATTTTTTGATTTTGAATATTACTCAATTTCCTTACAAATAAACTTATTATATTGTAGCATATTGTAGCAAATTTAGACGACTTTAAAAACGTGCTAAGAAAAGCTAGTCCTTTACGGTTACAATCGCCAAAATTTAAAAAAAAAAAAGATTTTGTTTGGTTTTTCGATTTTTGAATAAGTTCCGTTCGGCGCTTGAGGTCACAAACTTGGATTATTCATTAGGCCAACATCATAAACAAGTCCGCCACAAATCAGAACTACCGGATTTGATGCATGCTGTGATGTATAAAGTTACTGGACTATTAGTATATATTGTTTTTTATGTTGTCATATTTGACGGTGTTTACATAACCGTATATCTAAATTTGAGTTCTTCTTAAATGTGGCAATTTGCAACTTTGTTTTACATGTTACTTAAATTTAGATACCGTGAAACCTCATACCAAATTAATTTAGTTATAAATCGACGAAATTCAATACGCCTAGATGTGAACAACGAATATGAAAAGTTATGTCAAGAGTTCTCTACAATG
Organism: Cordilura impudica; assembly: GCA_963682025.1. Lineage (NCBI taxonomy): Eukaryota > Metazoa > Arthropoda > Insecta > Diptera > Scathophagidae > Cordilura > Cordilura impudica. Next base: position 186,004,125 of record OY821520.1, on the reverse strand, counting down.
GCTAATTAGATTGGAATCAGCCGTGAACTTCCCAGAAGAGTAAGAACGCAAAAGTGTTGCTCAAATATAAAAACAGAGAGTCCAAAGGAATACTACAGTGCCATATTTAGAAAAAATAATTTCTAGTCTAAAAGATAGATTTGCATGTCAGGAAAATGTTATAAAATCTATATACAACGTTATAAACTTCGCATGCAATAATATTGAAGATCTCATAAATTTTTACAAAAGTGATTGGAACGAGCTACATCAAATTATTTTATCTCTCTGGATTGAGTTTTATAAGAATAACGAAGAATGAAAAATAGAAGAATGAAAAATGGAATCTTTTTCCAAATATATTTATTTTGTTAAAAATTTTAACTGTCATTCCTGTCACAACAGCTTCCGCAGGAAGAAGCTTTTCCCCGTTAAGAAAAACTAAAACATATCTTCGTAATACCATGTGCGAGGAAAGGTTTTCTTCCCTAGCAGTAATAACAGTATATCGGAAGAATAAAGTTATAGAAATATAGAAAATAGAAAATAAAATTTTTCTCGATATAATATTTTTTAAATTGATCTCATAAATAAGCAACCTGTTTCCGAAAAAAACACAACACTAAATTTACTTTTAACAATAAAAGGTAGAGATTTCACCGAATAATGTATTCGGATTTCTACCGAAAAACGAATATTCGAATATTGATTTTAAACCGAAAATAGAATAATTTAACTACTCATATGGACATACAAAATCAACGCTGCTTATTATCCTACTTCAATTATTCGAATTCAAGATTGTTGCACCGTTTTGGTGGTTGAAGACAATTTTAAAGAAATATCTTCAGAGATACTATAACACTCGTAACATATCTAATAATAAATAAGTTTTTTATTTTATACATAAGGAAGACTTCAAAAATAAATTCCTAAATAATTTAACTGTCAAATAATATACAAATCATTTTTTTAGTGTTAATATATGACGAAAAACAATAATAAACAAAATTGGTGGGTCATAGACCCTATAATATACATATATATATTATTGACCCTTATAAAAGGAGAAGTCAATCTGGCGATGTCCGTCTGTCTGTCTATCCCACTACTTAAGCTTAGAATGTTCGTCATAATCTGCAGAAGACCGATATTGAATTTGGAGCCTCTAGACCAAATAGTTGAGGAATGACGTACAAAAATGTAAAGATACTCCGATAAAATTTCATATCGAAAGTTCATACCGGATTCGAAAAATTAATCGATCATTATTACCATATTATTTATTTCTAAAACACAATTTCTTGTGTTTTGATAGGTCTGAAATCAATTGGGTATGGGAACTAATATACCCTAACTAACATCCACCCTGAATAATGGGTTTAATAAACAATTGTAAACCAAATTTTGTTAAAATATAGATGCATTTTGAAGCAACTTAAGGCAATCTCGAGTTCTAGATCTGACCGATGCACAGTGTTCGATTTTTTAAAATAGAAGGACAAAATTAATAAGTTTGAAAATAAAGGGTGTACAAAGTTGATTTTTGACATGAAGACTTTCAACCCATTGGAGAAAAGTTGGTCAAAAAATTGGGGAAATCCGATGACAGACACACCTTCTTTTCATGCGTCCTTTTTTGTGAAATAGGAAAAAAACACAAATTATAAAAATAATTTTTTGGACAATTTTATTTATTTTTAAAAGCAAATTTAATACAAATAAGTAAGAAAATTATAGTCGGTCTAGACCGAATATACGATACCCTATACCATGCGTTTAGAGACCCTATCTCTCAGGCCCAACTAACTGGATATAGAAAATAAGCATAAACCAAATTTGAGTGGGATTTTTATTAATTTTTTCAGCTGCAGATATGAAAAGTTCATATCGGATGATTTATCCCTATGGGGACTAGGCCCAAAAATGGTCCGATCCTGACCATGTTTGGTAAAGTCTCTTGTATTTTGCAAAAATATATACAAACAAAATTTGAGAAGGATCAGTGTAATATTTTTGTTTTTTGATAGATTTTAGCTAAGATCGGGAAGCAGCTCTATATGGGGCATATGACTAAGAGTTGTCCAATAGGGATCATTTTTGGAATACTGATTAATGGATGTAATATATACATACAAACCCAATTTGACTAAGATTTGTATGATAATTTGGATTTTATGGCAATATATTTATGTTGATTTCATAGGGGTCATTTGTATGGGGGCTAGGTCTGAACATGGACCGATTCTCACCAATTTCAATACCGTTCATCCCATGGCCGATAAAAGCTTATATGCCAAATTGTATCAAAATATATTCATATTTGCGACCTGCAGTTTGATTAAAAGCTTTACATGGACACACAGACGGACGGACGGATATTGTTAAATCGAATCAGATAGTGATTCTGATTCGATCGGTATAATTAAAGATGGGTATATGTCAAATATTTTTGGTTGTTACAAACAGCAGCATAAAGTCATTATAGCCAAACCACATAGTGGTATAGGGTATAAAAACTAAAGAAAAAACTAATTATCCTTCTTTATAATAAAATAAAAATTAATTTTTTAAAAAACAAATATTAGCAAAGGAGCTAAATGGAGAAAATCATGTAGAATCTGTACCACTAGTGTCCTATTCATTTTCACTATCAGAATCTACCATATTTTCCAATAGTTTCAAAATATTTGGGTTTAAAACTCCATACTTGACTTGAGTTCTCAAACTGCAAATATATGGAGGATCTGATGATATTAACAGCCTTCTTTTCAAATCTGTATTCGTTTCTGTCCGTGAAGTTTTCCATGTAAACTGAAGTATATATGTCTATTATCCTTATTCCTCGACTCCTGAGCTTCTTCTGATAACTGTCCAATTGGAAGGATACAATGTTGAATTATTATTTTGCCATGCCAAAGAACTTTGTGCGCACTGACAGGCATGTAATACCAGCCGTATTTCCATCGTTAGTATTTCCTGATGTTCGCTTTGGCACGTCTATCAATAATCCCATCTTTGATTTAAACTTATCTTTAATGGCAATTTTTTTTTTGCTTAACTCTTTTTTTATTATCTTCACCTCTAACTTGCCATGTTTTTATATCCATCCGGTAAGTTATGTGCAGTAAACACTCCATAAACCTTATCAAAGAATATAAAGGTGACAAGCTCCAAAACTTCATGATCTAACCTTTTTTGCGACAGAGCGGAGGAATTATTCATCTTTGAAGGCTTAGCTACACACACATAACAAGTCTATGATTAACTGTAGTTCGATAAAGCTGTACACACTTTTCCATCAAGCATGCATAAAATTAATTTTGGTTTTATGGAAACAGTATGGTGCATAGCATTTTTCGTAGCAAGACTAACTTCAGTTGGAAGCAGTTTTGGTATTTGTTCCTTAATACATTCCACCTCGCTTTTTATCAAATCAGTAGTCTCCTTCGCAAATATTAATTTAATATGTCGACAATGGCGTGAAGAATTGGGTGATGTGTTTTCATAAATTACAGTTTTCTCTTCATTTTCATTAATTAAATACATTTGTATGGGTACTAAAGAAATGCTAAACAAATTTTCATCACTGCTGTCTTCCTCTAGTCACTTCTAAAGACTTTGATTAGCTCAATCACATCCACATTTGAACAATGCATGTGCCCATTTGGCTTATTATAAAGGCACTGTAACACGGGCACAACCTTAAAATCGTGTGGTTTATTACGACTGCAATTCTATTGCTGCATAAGACTCGGTTACTGTTATGTTTTGTCGATAGCACAGCTCTTCTGAGGTCTTAACTAATTAATAAGAAGGATATGAGGCTCGATTAAAATGCTTTGTATGTTGTTTAAGCGTTCGATACTTATTTGTGGATAAATCTAAATCCAAATCAGTGTTTGACCTTAGTTTTTTTTATGGCAGTACCCCTTTGTGGTGAAGCTAAATTCTAATTCTAATTCTTTTACTATTCCAGCTGAATTACGCTTTCCAGCGGATCGCATTTTTATTTCATCTGCCATCAGCAGCTCATCATTATCCTCGGTACTAGTCAACTCTGCTACTTTCCTTCTCCTGCTTCTTTGGCTACAAACTTCAAAGTTTTTTTTTTTTTGGCCTGCCCACTGCATTATTTTGTTGTGCAGAATTTATTGTAAAATAAGAATAACCTATTAAAACAACTAGTCAATCGTTATTATCATGGAGGAATCGAGGTTTTGTTCTATTAGCCTTTATCTATTTTTTTTTTAAATTTGCTGCATATATTGACACAAAAAGACTTTAATTTATCATATTGTATTATGCTTGTTGAGCTTTCAACGAAATTTGATGAAGAGAAGTCGAATATAAGATTGATTCGGTCATTCTTGGCAGTGGATAGCCATACGTGAAAAAGTTTGTTACGAAAAATTGTGGAAGACGCCATGTTGATTGAAAAAAATTGTTCAGCGGAGGCAGTTTCAGGCAAAAAAACTTTTTATATTTCTTTTAAAGCAAGGTCCATAGATTCCAAAACGATTAATAGATAAACGGCATCTAATGGCAGTAGAAAGTTTTAGTCTACGGATTTTGTTTTTGTTTTAAATAATAATAATAATATATTTATGTATACTAAAGTTACCTTTGTTTAAATAAGTATAAGCTTTATAGTCTTTACATAAAAAATAGTAATTATCTTAATAAAAACAAGTAAGAAAATTATAGTCGGTCTAGACCGACTATACGATACCCTATACCATGCGTTTAGAAACCCTATCTCTTAGGCCCAACTAACTGGACATTGAAAATAAGCAAAAACCAAATTTGAGTGGGATTTTTATTAATTTTTTTGGCTGCAGATATGAAAAAGTTCATATCGGATGCTATACCTATAAATGGACTAGGTCCAAAAATGGACCGATCCTGATCATGTTTGGTAAAGTGTCTTGTATGTTGCAAAAATATGTACAAACAAAATTTGAGAAGAATCAGTGCAATATTTTTGTTTTTTAATAGATTTAAGTGAAGATCGGGAAGCAGCTCTATATGGGGTCAAAGGGATCATTTTTGAATTACTCAATAGTGGATGTAATGAACGCATACAAACTCAATTTGAGTAAGATCTATATGACAATTTGGATCTTATGGCAATTTATGTCGATTTCATATGGGTAATTTGTATGGGCGCTAGGTCTGAACATGGACCGATTCTCACCAATTTCAATAGCGTTCATCCCATGGCCGATAAAAGCTTATATGCCAAATTTCATCAAAATATATTCATATTTGCGACCTGCAGTTTGATTACAAGCTTTACATGGACACACAGACGGACGGACGGACGGACGGACATTGTTAAATCAACTCAGAAAGTGATTCTGATTCGATCGGTATAATTAAAGATGGGTCTAGGTCAAATATTTTTGGTTGTTACAAACAGCAGCACAAAGTCATTATACCCAAACCACATAGTGGTATAGGGTATAAAGACACTTTTGAAATATTTAACACAGGGAACTATTAATTGACATCTAAACTTAGAATTATTTTCGAGCGGAATTAATTGTTTTTCTTTTGTAACCTTTGCATATAATTCTTAATACCGTTATATGCTTACAATATTAAATTCCAACTAAAACCACTGAAAAAAAACAACTTATTCTTTTTTATAATTTATTTTTGGGGTTTTGTCCTCCTAATTTTGAAAATCGAACACTGTGCGATGGATCGATTTTTCAATTTTAATAGCGATTGTGCTATGACCGATATAGTTATACCTTACACCATAATAATTTTCTGAGTCGATTTGTCGATGTACGTCGTCCGTTTTCTGTCTGTCCATGTATATTTGTAATCAAACAACAGGTCGCAAATATGAACATATTTTAATGACAATTGCTGGAAATCTCTGCATAGGCCTATACAAATGACCTCTAAGAGGTCGACTTAAATTGCCATAAGGTCCAGATTATTATGTGTGTTTAGTACACCCATATAAAGCTGTTTTCCGATATCCACTTAAATCTATCAAAGTGAAAAATAAGTGACATTTTGTTATAGAATTTTCTTACTTGTTATATTTGCGACCTGACTTTCATTCCCAAATTTCCCCAGTTCTAACGATAACCGTTATTTAACTAAACCGTTTTTAAAAATGTATTTATAATCCCTACAATTCTACAGTTAGGTTATAAGGAGTTTGTGCTAATGTTTGTCTCTACCAATAATATCTGACCTAGAACAACCTTGATTGAAAACACTTTCTGAAGTGATTTAGAGACTTCAGACCGTCTGCTTGTCTGCATGTGTGTCCATGCAAACCTTATAATCAAACTACAGTTCGTAAATATACATATTCTCTGATGAAATTTGGAATATAAGTATAAGACGGCTTTGAAATTGTGTACGTGCACGCCTAGCCTCCATTCAAAAAAACGCCGCCTTAATCTGATATTAAGGTTAAATTACTGTAAGATACAGATCATCGTATATATCGGTAAAATTTGGTTTATGTATTTTTAGTCACCCGTTAATCATTAGTTCAAATATAAAACCTGTAGAGCCATTTTTAGTCAAAGAACAAAAAACATTTTCTTTCTAAAATTTGGTTTTTATGTTTTTGAGAAACATATGTCGAACATATACAAATAGCATACTGTGTGAACTTTTTCATATCATCACGCCACAAACTAATAACAACGGCACTAAAATTTGGTTTATTCTTATTCTTATTCAATTATTATCCCAGGAAAGTTATATCTAAAACTCATGGAAAGGATAATGTATAGTCGGTCTAGACAGACTAAACCTTTTTTAAATTTGTTCCAATGAAAGATATACAAATATCTATCATATGAAAGTTTTTTCCAGGCACATCTAACGAAATAGAATATATATTTAGTAGGGTAACGTATAGGAATGATGATCAACAATAAAATAAAAATAAATTTTTAAATATTGTAAATTTTTTTATATCACTTTTTCCGCAGCTTTACTTCGCCCACATATTCGAAACTATGATAAAAAAAAAGTCATCATTAGTATTAATATTATGTTGTCAATATATTTTTTTTTTTTTGGTACATGTGAACGAATGGTTTATTGATAAGAGTAAGAGCAGAATATTGTGTGAAAATTTGAGATGAATCGGAGCAAAACTAACGAAGACACATACAGCGGTTTAAGTGGTGACCTAATCGGAAGTATAGCCACGTTTTATTCCAAATTTTTTGGTACTCAAAACTTTAAAGCGTTTCTCCCACAATGTTTTTACTTTAAATAAAGCAAAAAAATATTGACACATTTGTTAAAAATATTGATCTGTATTCTGCATGACAGGTTATAAAGGGTCCGCCAAATAACTTTTTTTTTTGAAAATGCTATAAAAAAAAACTACTGAATATTTCTTTTTTTATTTGAAAGTACCATCCTTCCGGTTAATAATGGAAAATAATTTCATTCAAATGGCTGCCTCGGCTGGCCATTATCGATTGTGTGCAGCTGTATTTCACCAATGGCTTCACGGATATTGTCCTTTAAAGCGTCAATTGTCTCTGGCTTGTTGGCGTAACACTTATCTTTGAGGGCACCCCACAAATAATAGTCCAACGGTGTCAAATCGCAGCTCCGACGTGGCCAAACGACATCAGCTCTGCGGCTGATAATGCGATCTTCAAAAACAGTGCGCAAAACATCGAGTGTAGCTTCGACTGTGTGGCACGTAGCGCCGTCCTGTTGAAACCAAATGTTGCCAATATCCTGCTCTTCAATTTTTGTGAACAAAAATTCGTTCAGCATGGCCCGATAACGATCGCCATTGACTGTAACGGCCACTCCTTGCTCATTTTCGAAGATAAATTGCCCAATTATGCCTCTGGACCAAAATACGCACCAAACAGTGACTCGTTTTGGGTGTATCGGCTTTTCAATGTATGCGTGCGGATTTTCTGTGCCCCAAATGCGACAATTTTGCTTGTTTACATAGCCGCCAAGATCAAAATGAGCTTCATCTGAAAAGATGATTTTTTTTTGCAAAATCGGCATCTTCTGTAAGTCGATCGCAGGCCCACTTAGCGAAGCGAAAACGCAGTGGATGGTCAGTTGGCTTCAACTCCTGAACCAATTGGACTTTGTATGGCGTCATACCAAGGTCTGTCTTTATGCAAAATTCGTCTCAATGATGCCTCCGAAATATTCAATTCTTGAGAACGACGGTGAATTGATGTTGATGGCGCTTCACGCACACTTTTTGCCATAGCAGCAATATTCTCGGGTGTACGCACTGTTTTTGGCTTTTTACGCTTTGGTTTATCGATGAGGATGCCAGTTTCTTTCACTTTTTTCACAAGATAACAAACATACGGAGCTGACGGTGCTTCTCTTCTTCCAAAATCCGTACGCAATTTTCGCACACATTCTGCAACATTACCATGATTTTCAAAGTAATGTCGCAATATTTCCCAGCGTTGTTCAAGCGTATACACAACCATATTCATCCAGCGGAAGGAAAAAACTAATTATCTGTCAAATCAGACGTGAGCTAAGGGTTACCATTCACGAAATAAGCACTAGTTGAAAAAAAACGTAAGATGGCGGACCCTTTACATATGTTTCGGATCGAGTTACCAACCCTCATCAGACAAAAACAAATACGTATATTGTAGTCTGCAATGTAGACTCATATGCAAACATATTTGTTTCAAAGTTGTTTTATATTTTATTTGTTATATTGGAGAAGGTTGGATTCTCATTGCATTGGTTTCACAGCAAAGATATAGGAATTTAACCAAACAAATTATGTACTGCGTTTGGTTACTGATGAGGGTTGCTGACTCGACCTGAAACATCCCTGTCATGCAGAATATAGATCAATTTTTGAAACATATGTGCCAATGTTTTTGCTTTATATAAAGTAAAAATATTTGATTTTGAGCGAGATTAATTTCTAACTCTATCAATAAAATGATAGAGATCGATTTTTTATTTTTTTGGAAACTAGTAAAATTTGTTAATATTTTTCATCTTACAAAGATAAAAATTGAAATTTCGAAAAACCCTCCCAGCGGCGGTATGAAAAAAAGCCCTAGGAAATAAGGCCCCAAAACAAAAATGAAATAAGGCCCCAAAAAAATTGTTAATAACACAACAACAAAGATATATGGGGTGTTATTTCCTTTTTCGGGATTTTATTTCATTTTCATTTTTTTCAAAAAATTAAATAATATCCCAATATTATTTTAAGGGTGTTATTTAATTTTCTCTAAAATCAACATTCTTCAAGAATTCATGATAAATACCGTTACAATTACTGTACGTACTGCAAAAGCAATAATTAAAATGTTACAAAGAGATCAGTTTGTGAGATTAAGTCGTTGAGTGAACGTGTAAATAAATTGCCATGGATTTTGAAATTATTTCTGGTAACAGAAGATCTAGTAAATTATTGTACGTGGTGGACCAAAAAATTATATTAAAAAAAATTGGTATATAAAAATACAAAAAAATATGAGTGTAGGCAAAAAACATGCAAATCAAGAATAAATTTGCTTCCTGATGGAATGTGTGTATTAGCCAAAAACTATGTGGAGCACAATCACAAGATTGAAGAAGCAGCCTACAATGAGTTGAAGGCTTTAAATGAAATAAAGCTCGACTGCCAGAATATTGGTCACGTTAGGAGGCGATACGACTTCTATGAGCTCTATTAGAGCATCTTTTCGGCAGACTTGTGAAAGGTAAGACCAATTATGTTAAAATTTAATCTTTTAAAATATTTTTTATTTAGAAATCAAGAAGAGACGAAAAATATTGCTTTCTCAAAAATAAGAAGTATATTGTAAGCAAAAATTTGGTCATGTCAACAAAAGATGCGCTTCAAGTAATTGAAACTTTCAATATTGAAAACGTTTAGAAGAGTTTTGGAATAACCAAAGATGAAACAAACACAAGGCACTTCTTTACTGCATGGATAATAGAGGCACAATATTCTATTTGTTTGTTTTCATCGTTCAAAACAATTGATTTAATAAAGGAAAATCTTCCAGCCGCAAAAAGAACGTATTTTATGGATGCAACGTTTAATATTGTACCTCAAGGATGTTTTAAACAGCTTTTATATTGAATATTTTGAAGAGATCAAATAATTCCGGTACCTATAGCAATTAATATGACAATCTATTTTTTCGCTTTAGATTTTTCCACTGTTTTTTTTTTTGTTCTAATGAATAAAAAAAACATATGAAATATACAGTGCTCTCTTTCATTATATTAAAGAAAATACATTTGATATGGATCCATGTATATTTATAACTGATTACGAACAAGGAATGAGAAAAACAGTTAATTTGGTTTATCCGCGAGCAAAACTTCTGGAATGCTGGTCAGTATTTAAACTCTCAATTTTTTTTTTTTTTTTTAAATATATTTTTTTTTCGCGTAGTTCCGCGAAGCCGAGTGGCTCGTCTGCAGATTCTAATTTGGCTAGTTTTTTTTTTTTGCAGCGACAGACCTCTGGTGGGAATCGAACCCACGACCCCCGCATAATAGGCGAGCACGCTACCTACTCACCTTCGGTAACTTTAAATTGTGGAAAAACATTTCAAAATGAATGTATTTTTTTTATTTTCAAAAGATATCGAAAAAAAAAAATTTTTTTTTCATCAAACTAATTACATTTATTTCTAGGTTTCATTTTTGTCAGACAATTTAGCGAAATATGTGTAAGAGAAATTTATTGCTACAATATATAAAATCGTTTAAGAACGCATCATTGTTTTACCACAAAATTTTGGCACTTGCATTACTGCCGCCAGAAATAATACGAATTGCATTTTTGGAAATGAAAACTAAAATATTTTTGATGGATAACGAAAACTTATTTTTACCATTTTTTAAATTTTGTGAAAGTCATTGGAAGCAAAAGGCAATTTCATCACTTATATTCATTCATATAAATATATTTATGTATGTATTTTCCATAAAGTATCATTTCCAGTTTGGCTGCAAGAATTTCAGTTTGGCTTTTTAGTTTGGCTGCTAGAATTTCAGCGTACACAATCAAAAAAATCGTAATTTTTTAAATTCTTACGTGTTATTCGAGACGAAGAGTTCATTAAAAGTAGACACTTTTTCATGATGTGCGAAATGCAGGATCGCTTTCTAAGAAGAAACGAAAGGGCAGTCTCGAACAGAACAACAAAATAAAAGAAGCAACTCTTCTGTTGGAGCAAGAAAAAATAACAGTGGCGTCATTTCTTTCCCGCATAGTCTATGAAAATAACGAGATTTGTGTTAACATGGTTCCAGAACTTGATATATACAAAGAAGATCCTTCCGATGATGAATTATCGGATGAAGAACTTGATATAGTGTCTTCAAATAATGGAAATGAATGTTTAGTTTATGAAGACAACACTTCAAATATTGTTCTGCTGCCTTGCAAACACCTAAAGATATGTAATGAATGCAATCTTAAACTATATGCCGACGTAAAAATTTCAACTGCCCTTATTGCCGACTTATGGTTGAAGATACTACTCAGGTCTTTACGTGAAAAAGTAAGTATTATTTTCAGTTGAAGAAATATGAAATAATTCTTTTTATTAGTATCTATAATATTAATAGGCTAGGCGATTTCTTGTGACCGCTGTTTTGTTCTGCCGTTTTATCCCGATTTTGACCAAACATATATTATTTGAAAGATATTTCTTTTTAGCCGTTTTGCAGATTTACAGATTTTTAAATTTTTTCCTTTATTTGGTGTAAATTGCATTTAAAGTTGCTACTAACACATACATAAAATTATACAATGCTATGTGTGTGTTTATTAAATTTGTTAATGTGTTTGTAATAAAAATGAGTTTGTTCTTTTGTGTTGATTTATGAATTGGCTATAATTGATTAGCATACCTTTAGGGTCTTTATTTAATGAAAAAATAAAATTTCCTAGAATTTGCAATCGAATTTCGAGGGCTGGAATCTGCTAGTTATTTTTATTGTTATTTGTTATGAGAAGTATTATTTTAAATGGAAGAAATATAAAATATCGTTTTATGTTATTACTTAACTCGAAGTTATTTCCAATAAAAGATATTTTAACTTATTTGTTATTTTATTATTTAACTTTCAGATTCGGCAGTAAATTTTAAAATGGGGTCTTATTTCATTTCAATGGGGCATTATTTAATTTTTTTGTGCGATTTCATTTCATTTCGTTAGGGCTTTATTTCATTTCTAAATTTCGTTGTGAAATAATATCCCATTGTTGGGGCTTATTTCCTGTGGCTTAATTTCATTCCAAAAAAAAAAAAAATAAACGAACAAAAATAGCAAATTCACATAACTAAGAATTTTGTTATTCAGCAACACTTTTAGAACCCACTTTTAGAATCTGTTTTTTATTGTATTTCCAGCGATAGGCAGTCTTTTAATCTTAACTATTTCATCCTTATAAGCAAAATACTCAATGAGGAATGGTACACACGTCTTGTGTGGAAAGTTTAAAATTTTTTTTTAATTTCGGGTGCCATCAAAATTATTTCGAGGATAACTCGTGCCACGCGTGCCATAGGTTCACCTCGCTGCCTTATAGCATGCTTTTACAACCAAAAATATTTGACCTCGACCCATTTTTTATTATACCGATCGAATTAGAATCACTTTCTGAGTCAATTTAGCGATGTCCGTCCGTCCGTCCGTCTGTCTGCCTTGTGTCCATTTAAACCTTGTAATCAAACCGCAGGTCGCATATATGAATATATTTTGATAAAATTTAGTTGTAACCTTCCACTGGCCATAGTACTGGTCATAGGTCGACTTAAAATGCCATAATATCCAGATTCATATAGATCTCGGTCAAATTGGGTCCGTATATGTTCATTACGTCCATTTATCAGTAGTCCAAAAATAAACCCTAAATCTATCAAAAAAAAAAAAATATTCCACAGATTTTTCACAAATTTGGTTTGTATATGTTTTTGCAAAAAATAAGTGACTTTATCAAATATGGTCGACCTAGACTCCATATAAATATAGCATCCGATATGAACTTCGCTATATTCAAAGGCAAAAATATTAACAACAATACCACTCAAATTTAATTTATGCTTATTATACCCTCCACTCCAGTGTGCAGAGGGTATATATAAGTTTGTCATTCCGTTTGTAATAATTAGAAAAAAAAATTTGGACCCCATAAAATATATATATTTGTGATCCTTATAACAACCGGAGTTGATATAGCGATGTCCGTCTGTCCGTCTGTCCGTCTGTCCGTCTGTGGAAATCACGATGACGGCATCAATCGGGCAGCTAGGGTGCTCGTTGGCATAAAAAATGATTCATTAACATCCTGAAAAGTTTGCTATTTAAAATCGTCCAAATCGGTCGATTAGGGCCCGAGATTTGAATGAAGAACTAAAAAAAGTCTTGAAAAAATATAATTTTCTATGTTGTTCTTGTCACGATCACGCCCTCAATAGGATAGCTAGGGTGATAATTTTTAGTGAGAATGATTCACCAAATTCATGGGAAGATTTCTACTTCAAAAATCATTAAAATCGGTGGAACAGGTCCAGGTAAATCTATGAAAAATTAAAAAAAAAATGAAAAACATGATGTTTCCATATTGTTCCTGTTGTTATTCTAAATGTTGCATTGTTGTCATAGCTGGACTTGTTGTTTTTGTGGTCGTTGTGGTAATAATATAATAAAAACAAACCCTTTGTACATTTTTTTGTGAACTCTGGTAGAAAATTTTAAAAGTTTCCATTGTTTTGGCGTCACTAAAAAAATTTGTTAGATCATTTCTGTCATTGCCACGAGCCTGCATGCAAAATTTCAGATCGATTGGCTCACGGAAAAGGGGCTAAAAATCGATCCAAAATTTTGTCGACAAACAGACACTATCAGTTAATATAAAGGCAGTAAATAAAGGGAGTAAAAGTTCACCAATAATTTAAAAAACAAATTTTTATGTATTAATTTATTTAAAGAAAAAAATAATTAAATGAAATAGTAACAATAATAATAAAAAAATAATATACAATACAAAAAAAAAGAATATGTAAATAAAATAAAATAAAGATAAATGCATTCATAGCATTATAATACATATAAAAGGTCAATGTTTTCTAACCGTAACCGTAACGAGTCAGTTGTTTTTTTTTACATGAAAATCATTTAAAACAGTTACCGAACGTAACCGGAACGTTCCAATACTTTTCATGTGAAAAAAAGGCTGACACGTTACGTAACAGTTACATGTCGCTAACTTGTTCTTTACACAGGCTACTGCTTTTGCAGCCAACTTCAAGTCTATTTATATAGTTTCGTAAGCATAACTGATAAAATTGTTTCTATTATTTTTTGCTGTAAGTAATAAATTATAAATATACTGAATTTGCAAACTAAAATGGATACATATATTGGAGGTGCTTTAATACAAAAGAGTTAACGAAACAAAATCAAAAAAAAAAAAAACAACTCTACAACATCAACAATGGCAGTCATATGTTCTTCAAATAGAAAAAAAAACTGCAAGTGTGTTTTGTTGGCTACAAAACAAAAATAGTGTTGACAATATAACAAAATATGTAAAAGAAGTTATTGCTATGAAATATTTTATTTTGTTTAAAAAAAAATCGCAAAATGAAAGGCTATAATTCCATTAATAATCAAAAGGCGTTAAACTAATTTATTTATTTTTACGTTGTACTAATGCATTTTAATAAGTAAAAGTAATTGTATATTTAAATAAAAATGCATTTGTATTATATGTTGCTGTCGTATTCAGAAAAATCAAGTAGCTGACTATACGACTACAAATGCTGCTGCCAACAGTCGTCTATGTGTTTCATTCATGATGTTGCATTTTTTTGCGAGCAATACTTACATATATTCTAAATAAAGAAATAATAGTTCTTTTCATACTGCGAAATCTATACAAATATATGTACAAATACTATATGTCAAATTTCAAATTTGCAATAATTGATACATTTTTGAAAGAAAATTGTATAATATGAAATGTCTTTAATTTATTTCATAGAAAACAATTTTTTGAGGTGCGTGGATTTTCCATATTTACTGTTTTACTATTTTCGTAATGAGGTTAAATGAGTTAAAAAGAATTTAAAATATTTGAAAATATTAGGTGAGGATCCTCAAGATGTAATATACGATCGGTCTAAAACTTTTCACTTAGAGCCACAGTTAAATTCGAAACAACAAAAACCCATATATTTTGTGCATAAAGTTTAATATTAAATGTGCTTTTCTAAAATGCCTATATATTTTTTCTCATTCATTTCTGACCATCTTCAATGTAAATTTACCAAAGTTTTTTTTATTGCAATATGTATATAAAACTTAAAAATTTAATATTTTTTATTGTGTATTAACTTATTATTCAGCGATTTTCATTACATCACAAAATGATACAAATTGGCACTACTGTTTCAAAAACAGAAAACTTCTAAATCAGTTGAAAACAGTTGATCTGTAAAACTGTGTGTGAAATTGCGTCAAATAAAATTACAAATATTAATAAATATAATAATACATATATATATATTTTATTAATTTTGTTAAGAATTAGCACAAAATTGATTTTCCATTTTGCATTTCATTTATAAAGAATTCTGCCATATTTTGTTAAAGGGAAAATCCATTTTTGTTATATTAAAAAAAACAGACTTGCATTTAATTTTTCCGTGACTGCCTCAATAATTGCGTAGATGCCACCACAATATTTTTTGTAATTAAAACAGTTGATCTGTAAAAATGTGTGTGAAATTGTGTCAAATAAAATTACAAATATTAATAAATATAATAATACATATAAATATATTTTATTAATTTTGTTAAGAATTAGCACAAAATTGATTTTCCATTTTGCATTTCATTTATAAAGAATTCTGCCATATTTTGTTAAAGGGAAAATCCATTTTTGTTATATTAAAAAAAACAGACTTGCATTTAATTTTTCCGTGACTGCCTCAATAATTGCGTAGATGCCACCACAATATTTTTTCTAATTAAATATTAACCAATATCTAACTAGAATTATAATTTATTCTGACTAAAAAGTTCCAATTAAAAGTTATTCATCCCAATTATGAATATTCTCAAGGAATTTCTTTCTCACGGAAAATACATTTCTCGAGAAAAAATTCCTCCAATTATAAATTCCGCGTGAACAAAAAATGATTAACTGGCATCATCGAATTTCGAAGCCAGTTGCTTTGCTTATTGACAATTTATTTTCTATTTTTTGTGTGTGTGCAAACGACCCTACAATAAATGTCCCAATAAACATTTTTGTTTGCTATCAACTTGAGGTGCAAATGCCCTCAATAGTTCGAATATAGTATTCTCAACTTAAAAGGCACATTTTTTATATGGCGATTTTCATAGTTATCAAATTGAGAAATTTGTGATTCTCAACTTGATAGCAAAGAAATATTTCCAATCGGTATCAAATGGAAGGTACGGAATTGCCATATTAAAAAATATTATACTAATTTTAGAAATGAAAACAATGTACTTTTTTTAATGTTTCAATTTAATTTCATTATATATTTAACATTACTATGTACATATTTAACATTAAATGTACATATTATGTACATTTTTTAAAATCTAGAATTAAAAATAAATGAATTAATTAGTTGTACATTTTTTGAAAAATTCGACAAAAAGCAGAAATAATTAAAAATATATCAATGATTTATTTGTACTTTTTTGGCATTTTTTAATTTAATTTATTATTTATGACATATTTAAATAATATCTCAGACTTAACACAAATCGTATTCAAGTTGAAAAAATGTTTGGTCTCAAGTGGAGAAAAGTGTTGGATATCCAATTGAGAGTAAAAATGTTTCTCAAAGATTGGAAAAAATGTTAAGTCTCAACTTGATGTCAAGTTGAAAGCAAACAAGGAGAAAAATTGTTCAACCCAAGTTGAGAATTACATTTGACATCAATTTAAGAACTTAACTTTTCTCCAACATTGGAGAAATAATATTTCAATGCATACTGGGGAATGACCGAAACTAACACATAAACAGTTTTTTCCTATTTGAAAAACATATGACTGTCATTGTTGCTGTTGTAGAGTTGTTATACCCTCCACTCCAGTTTGTCATTCCGTTTGTAATAATTAGAAAAAAAATTTTGGACCCCATAAAATTTATATATTTGTGATCCTTATAACAACCGGAGTTGATATAGCGATGTCCGTCTGTCCGTCTGTGACGGCATCAATCCGATGACGGCATCAATCCGGCAGCTAGGGTACTCGTTGACATAAAAATGATTCACTAACATCATGAGAAGTTTGCTATTTAAAATCGTCCAAATCGGTCGATTAGGGCCCGAGATTTGAATGAAGAACTAAAAAAGTCTTGAAAAAAAAATAATTTTCTATGTTGTTCTTGTCACGATCACGCCCTCAATAGTGCAGCTACAGTGATCATTTTTAGTGAGAATGATTCACCAAATTCATGGAAAGATTTCTACTTCAAAAATCATTAAAATCGGTGGAACAGGTCCAGGGAAATCTCTGAAAAAGTAAAAAAAAAATGAAAAACATGATATTTCTATATTTTTATACCCTCCACATCTCAGTGGCAGAGGGTATATATAGGTTTGTCATTCCGTTTGTAACGCATCGAAAAACTAATTTCCGACCCAATAAAGTATATATATTCTTGATCCTTATCACAGCTCGAGTCGATATAGCGATGTCCGTCTGTCCGTCTGTCCGTCTGTCCGTCTGTCCGTCTGTCCGTGTGTCTGTTGAAATCACGCTCATTCAAAAAAAAAAGCATTTACTTAGGTCAGGTTACGAAAAAATTATTTGCCATAATTCCCACCAGGTTGGTATTGAAATCGGAGTAAATCGGGAGCCTCTGCGCTGAGAAATGAACAAAAGTTTATAGATACCTCTAAAAAAAACATGAAACCTAGTGTTTTCTTGTAATAGTTTAGTGGTTGAACATACAACAACATAAAAAAAGCCACAAAAAAAATGTGATTCATACATATTAACAATAACAAGAACACAACTACCATGAGCTATGTTAATAGTATTGCCACAAACCGAGGTGGAGGGTATCAAAGATTCGGCACAGCCGAATTTAACACTCTTACTTGTTCTTGTTGTTATTCTAAATGTTGCATTGTTTTCATAGCTGGACTTGTTGTTTTTGTGGTCGTTATGGTAATAATATAACAAAAACAAACCCTTTGTACATTTTTTTATCAACTCTGGTAGAAAAATTTAAAAGTTTCCATTGTTTTGGCATCACTAAAAAAATATGTCAGATCATTTCTGTCATTGCCACAAGCCTGCCTGCAAAATTTCAGATCGATTGGGTCACGGGAAAGTGGTTAAAATCGATCCAAAATTTTTTCGACAAGCAGACACTACGAGTTAATACAAAGGGAGTAAAAATTCACCAACATCTAAAGCAAATAATGCTAAAATACCTAGTTGTTAATAAAAAAAACAATTGGGCAATTCACAATGGGTAATGTATCGTTGTATCTCTTGTATCGTGTATCACTTTACAATAGTGTAAAATTGTTGTTGGTAATTTTCACTGAAAAATCTGATACACGATCCAACTTCATTTGCTATGTTTTGTAAATGTTGTATATTGTATCATAACATATCAGTTCCAAGTGAATGCCAGTTTTTATGAAAAAGAAAAAACAAATACATAGAATATTATCAGCATAAATAATTATAAAATAAAATATGGCAAATAATGCAAATAACGCAAATACATCGATAAGTTTATTTATATAAAAATTAATGTTTATATTTTTAGTATGTATTTTCTCTTTCAGTACCAACCAAAACATTTAACATTTTTTTTTTTTTCATTATAAATTAAAATGCAAGAGGTACGTAACTAAAACTCCAGGGTATATCTCACGACCAAAAAGCAAACACTGACAAGTGTTTTCTCTTATACAAAATAGCAGAAGCGACGAAGCGATCTTTCCTCGTTGGATCGAAAATTACTAAAGAAAGCGTTTTACAATATGAAAATACAACTGAGTGTTCACAACAAATGATTGTATTGTGTATTTCAATACAACATACAATATACAACACCTGTTGTGAATTGCCCAAATGTAAATTTATCAAAAAAATTTATGTATTAATTTATTTAAAGAGAAAAACACAAAAATAACGTTTGATGTTGTATTTTTTGTGTGTAATATTTAAATATACATACATACACATATTAAATAATGCAAATAATGTACATATATTATATATATGTATGTATGTATATTGATAGTAACTGCATGTTAGAAATAAATCGGTTATTTTATTTACATAAAATTCTGCAGTATTTTGTTGTGGGGAAAATACATTTCTTTTGTATTAACAGAGTGTCACTTCATTTTGCTCAGCGTGACTATGCCACAGTAGATGCCGCCATAATTTTTGTTTGTTCTAATTAGCTTTGCAATAGTTATTTCTATTTTAACATGAATGTTAATATTTTCAACTAGATATCATACAGAACAATGTTAAGAGTATACACGGGTTGGTCTTTTATTTCATACGTTTTTTCATTATTCTTTTACAAATATGAACATAAGTTTGGCATATTACCCACCAATCTCACATCACACTGCAAGTTCGAAAAACTCAATACACTCACATTTTTTTTTACAAATACACACACATTTTCCGCAGTGGTCACACTAATGGCACCAAATTTTTCGTGCGAATAGTGGCAGACACTAACGATGATTAATGTTACCCTGTTATAAATTTAATGCAAATTTACTGGATCCTGTAAAATTGTAATTAAAGTTTTAACTTGTTAAATCTATTATAATGATTTATTTTTTGAAATGCGCATACAAAAACGTTTGTTAATTATAGAGCATAAATATTATTAACTATTATTAAAATAATACTAATAATAATAAATGTAAACATTTTCCCTCAAACATGTGCCTGTATAATAAACTTAGTAACTCTACTTAAAATAAAATAAGAGAGAGAAGTATACAAATTTTTTCAAGTTTACGCTTCGACAACATTTTAAAAATGAGATGCAGTCAGATGTTTGAGCATAAAATTTAATGGCGATGGATTCGACTAATTCGAACAATTTTTCGTTGATAATACGTACACAACGATTTTAGAATTTCAGTGTGATGTGAGATTGGGGGGTTAACTTTTTGTTGTCTTTACAAAATAGAGTTACTGAGTTCGTCAATGAGTTTTTTGCTTACAAAACAGTTCTACATAGTTATATAGAATTATTATTCTGCTTTACCTATAAAATATCTGATTGCGATTACATCTAATTTTTAAAAATTGTTTATAATTAATAAAGCATTATTATTCACATAAATACAAAATTTCACTTTTTAAATTTTCCATTCAAATTTAAGAAAATATCAATTATAATAAAAACTGAAAATATAATTTCCAATTATAAATTAGAAAATATTAATTGAGTTTCAGAAAATCATATCAAAACGTCGGAAATAATAATTTTAAATTTAGAAATATCTTTACATTTAAAAATGTTTACATTTAAAAAAAATATTGCCATTCAGGAGATATTAATAACTTTTCAGTACCGCGATTCAGTAACTTCTTTTAACGATAGTCGAATTGTAAAAAAAAAGATAATTGCAAAATTATCAGTAAAATTTTGAAACGATATTCGCTATTGTTAAAGTCAGCTGTTGTTGTTATCTAAACGACAACCATTTTTGTGTGTTTTATCCAATCGATAAAAACTTAAATTTTTAGGTTGAAATGTCGTCATACATAAATAAAAATCATGAAATAGTGAAAATATTTTGCTTTAATTAAAAAACTTTTTTATATAAATAAAAAAATTAAATATTCAATTCATTATTTCATTTTCAAATAAATAAACAGAAATATTAGTAAAAAAAATAAAGATATTAAACATAAACATAAAATCATCCTGTCAAACACGAAGTAATTTGTTTTTTTCTATTCTTTGTGTTTTTCGCTTATTTTGACAGAGATGCCACTCCTTTACAATTTAAATAAATAGAAAAACAGATTTGTCGATATTAATTTAAATTCAATGAATTTAAGAAAACCTCAAATGATATTTAAGAATTGCTAACATAAAAATTGTTACATAAGTAAACGTAATTTTATGAGAATGTTATTTTTTATATATAAATTTTCACAATTTTTTTTGGATGAAAATTTGAAGTTTTTCAGAAAATAAAGATAACATTAAATTATTTTATTTAAAATGTTTGGGACTTTTCGTTTTTTGCGTTTTTCATCCCTAATTTGATTATTTATTATTATAAATTTATTCTCTATGTTTTCAAAATATGGCAATATTTAAAAAAAAAGTTGAGAGAGCTTTTTTTTTGGTTATTATTTTGTTACTCCATCCGACCTATATGGCCACAATGAAGAAATATTTGGCCAGTTAAAAGAAACTAAACAGCCATCTCCAATTAGCACGATTTAATGCATATAGCCACTCTACACAACCATTACCTTTGCAATGGAGGTTAGGGCGAGCTATTTAATTAGCAAAAACTAAATTAAACGAGAAGTTATGTCATATAACCGGAAACGCATGCATATAGGTATATAACCAAAATGCATGCCGATCAGCAACCACGATGACCAAAAAGCAAACACCGAAATATATCCGAAATAATAGAAAAGAAGAAAACCAACCCAAAGAATTTGCTGAAATAATTTGGTATTAAGTTTAACAAATTGTTTACTTTTTCATTTACATTTATTATCAAGACTCAAACCGAGGTGGAGGGTATCAAAGATTCGGCACAGCCGAATTTAACACTCTTACTTGTTTTCTATATCTAATTAGCTGGACTATAATTTTCTTACTTGTTTTTTTAAATAATTTTAAATGAAGATCGGGAAGCAGCTTCATTCGGGGGATATGACTAGGAAAGATCCTACAGCATTTATTTTATTTAATTTTTTTTTATAATATAATGGCACAATGGACAACTCTACAAAAACATACGAAGATACCAAGAACGCAATTTCTGAAATTATTACAGTTTTGTTTAAATGACAACAACTATGTTATATATAATGGGATTTTTACAACCAGACATATGGCATGCATATGGGTAACCCGCTGTCACCAATCATAGCGGACATTGTCTTAGACACACTATTGGAACAAACATTAGATGATTTGCGGAGGGAAAATATAAATGTAAAACTTATTACTAAGTACGTGGATGATTTATTTGTAATAATAAAGAAAAAGGACGAAGAACATATTTTAAAAAAGTATAATGACCACCATAAAAAACTAAAATTCACAATAGAAAGGTAGGAAAATGGATCCATACCATATTTGGATATGAGAGTAATTAGAAACAACAACAAAATTATAACGGATTGGTATACAAAAACAATCACATCTGGACGTATAATAAATTTTCACTCTACACAACCAATGAACCAAAAAACAAATACAGCGGTAAACTTAATTACAAAAGTCACAGAGTTAAGCAATAAGAGATTTATTCACAACCTACCTCATATACCCAAATTAACAGGGAGTAAAGAAATTAGACAAATAATAGATGATAAAAATGTAAAATTAGCTCACAGACCAAATAATACAATTCGATCGTTATTCACACAAACAAAAACCAAAAATTAAAAAAACTGAGCAGAGCAATGTTATGTATGAAATAAAATTCGTTGGTGGAGGAGGAGAAACCTGTGGTAAAGTTTATATAGCGACGACAAAAAGAAGTTCAGGCACAAGAATAAGTGAACACGAAGCAGACATTCGAAAAGGAAAATTAACGACAGCTTTAGCACAACATTGCATCGAAAACAAACATAATGCTGATCTAAACAATGTACGAATATTAGACAAGGAATTAAAAGGAAACAAACGCTACACTTTAGAGAGCTTGAGAATACAACAAAAACAACATAGTGCAATAAATTTAAAAGAAGACAAAGACAAAACAAATGCAAGTTATTCTATTGTTATTGTTTAGTTAAGTTATTTATTTCAGCTGTGATACTAGTTTTAGAATATATACTGTGATATCTAAAAAATTTTTGAGATATTTTTACATTTGTTTTGTTAAATTAATTTGTGTTTTATGTTGTGTTTATGTAAAACAAAAATTTATAATTAAAATTAAATACAATTGACGAAAGATTAAATGTAAGTACAGTGTTCTAAGACCAAAGTTTATTGTTGTTATTAAAACTATTGTCTCTTTATGTTTTCATATAATGTTGCTAGATCTATTAAAAATATCCTTGAAAATGTTGGGAATATCCAACGAAACGTCGGACGGGAAAAATAAATAATCTTTTAAAAGCCCAATCTAGAAAAGTCTAGAAAAACAAAAAATAAAGATTAACGAAGGTCGAAAAATTCAAAAACCAGTAAAAATAAATATACAACCCAAATTTGGCCCAGATATATATGATAATTAATGACAATTTAAGTCGACCTTGGATATACCGATTTCCACCTATATTCAATAACTTTCATGCTTATTATATACAAAATTTCATCAAAATATATTTACATTTACGACCTGCAGTTTGAATATTATAGGTAGACCCTTGAGTAAATGTTGACTCCTGGTCCTACGTAGCTCTACTATATATAGACAAACATAAAAATTGATAGAGTGACACGAAAGGTATAAGATGTTTGTGCTGCTATTTGAAACTATCAAACCTATTTAACCTAAACCAACCTTCTATTATATCGATTGCCTCAGAATCACTTTATGATTCGATTTAGCTATGTCCGTCTGTCTGTCCGTTCGTCTGTTCGGCCATAGTACGAACGCCATTGAAATTGGTGAAATTCGATGTTCCCATGCAAAGAACACATATATAAAATTGTCATAAAATTATATATTATATACTGATAAAATTAGGTGTATGTATCTGTATTTTACCTAATAATCACAGACCCTGTAGGACTATATTAAGTCATAGTCCCCATGATTCCCGATCGTCACTTAAATATATCACCAAAATTTGGTTTATTTTTATTTTCTTTATGCAGTTATTGGTCACAGCGAAGTTTGATCCAAGACCCTCTCTAGAAACATTTGGTAAATGGTATCGGTCCACACCCGATCATTTTTTACTTGTTTGATAGTGCTTTAACTATACTTTTATTTACAATTTTTTAATTTATCGTTCTTGATTCCAAATTTACAGCCAAAATTGAAAATTAAGTTATTTTTTCCGAAAAACTAGAAAGCGAATCAAATGGTTCAAAAAATGTTCCAATGTTATTTATGATTGTTAATCAATAAAATGTAAATATTTTAAAACTACGGTGTCCCTCTTTTAATCGTCAATTTACTTATCGTTAGTAAATGGTGTTTAGTGTTTAGTGGGTATTAGCCATAAATTAACTTTTAAGTATAATGTAAGTTCTCATTTCCAGTTTAATGAGCTAAAGCACAGATAAATCAATAATCAAATTGGAGAACAGAAGAAAAAAATAATTTTCATCTAGTTTTAGTTAACCCCATTTTACATATAGAGCGGTGCCACTGCCTTCATCTGAAAGATTTTCTTGGAGTACATGTCCAGTAGAGCATTTCATTAGAAACAGTTTTTTGATTTTGCAATCCTTATGCATGAAACACATAGACGAATGCGGCTACATGACAACACGACTACAAATGCTGCTGGCTGCTATTGTAGTCGTGTAGTCAGCTACTTAATTTTTTTGGAAACGACAGCAACATATAACAACAATATAAACAGCTGTTTTTATACCAATGCATTTCGGTAGTGCCAATTATATTTTTTTTTTTTTCACTATTAAAATAGAAAAACATACACGATTCTATATAAACTTGACTTAAATGAACAATTACTTAGTTATAATGCATTATTATAACGTATAAATAATTAAATAAATTTATTTAACCCCTTTTGATTATTAATGAAATAATAGCATTTCATTTTGCGATGTTTTTTTTAACAACATAAAATATTTCATAGCACTAATTTCTTTTACATATTTTGTTATATTGTCAACACTATTTTTGTTGGCAACAGAATTACCCTAATTTGACCACAGCGACAAAAGTTGTCGTGCAGCCGTGTAGCTGTGTTGATGTTGAAATAATCGTTTTCATATAAACGTGTGTATTTTATTTTTGACAGGCTGTAGTCGTGTAGCCGCTGTCGTCTATGTGTTTCATGCATTAAGGTGGAATACTCGTATGAATTCTTATGACTTAAACTATTTTTGAGAATTTTTTCAAATTTTTGGAGATTGTAGAGAAATACTAAAAAAGCAACAAGTACGTAAATTTTTATAATAATCGAAGTGGACTTCAAATGCAAGGTATTTTAGAGATCTATCTAACGGATTTAATTATACGCTCCTACATTGCCTGTTTCTTGACTTATTGAGGTTTGAACTTGAGATCATCGAAAGGGCACCCTTAAACTAATAATTATTACCGCGGATAATTTTTTTCTTTTGTAGTCTGGTACTTTTCAGACGTGATTTATCTGGTAAAATTTAAACACCAGAGATAAAAATTTATGTTTCATAACCTAATTTGGATTTCAGCGACCAGGTACTGATTTTCAACAAATCGCTTTAAGAGTTGGAAAATAAAAAAAAGGTTTTTGGTGTAACGCCCAAACTTGCAGACACATATATCTGAGTAGGTGTTAGGGATATTTACTCAATCATTATAATTAGTATGCATATTGTATATAAATATTTATATTATCAATTTTATTATTTTTTATAAAAATAAAAAATCTTATTTTCGATCTTTGTCAATTTAATGATTGAGTTTGAAATTGTTCAGGCTCAAGATCAAATGTTTTTACTTTAAATAAAGTAAAAGCATTAGCACATTTGTTTCAAAAATTGATCTATGTATATTCTGCATGACAGGTTATACAGCTGTTTCGGGAAGAGTCACCAACCCTCATCAGTAACCAAAAGCAGTAGATAGTTTGTTTGGTAAAAAGTTAAATTCATATATATTTGCTGAAAACAACCAAATGAGAATTCAAGCAAAAGTTATACTATTTAAGCCTCTTCCAATATAACAAACTAAAAATAGAACAACTTTGAAACAAATATGATTGTATACGAGTACACATTGCATACTACAATATACATGTTTGTTTTTGTCTTGAAAAAACAAGAAAAACAATTTGTTTTTGCTAAACTTACATTTAGCGTTAACGGCAGCTGTATAACCTGTCATGCAGAATATACATAGATCAATTTTTGAAACAAATGTGCTAATGCTTTTACTTTATTTAAAGTAAAAACATTTGATCTTGAGCCTGAACAATTTCAAACTCAATCATATTTATATTATCTTAAATAAATTAATATATTTTAATCTCTATTCCATTTAAAAGAGAATGTGTTTCATGATTTGTCGATATTCAAATTTTGGTTGAAAGTTTTTCGAAATTTTTCTGAGGGACAAGTATATGTGCAAGACATGGGCGTTTATTCAAAACATGGGTACCGCAAGTTGTCAAGTACATTGGCAGTATATAGAAATTATGTGAATTTCGTTAGTTTGAGACATACTGTCATACAAAATATGTCAAAATACAATTTCAAATTCAAAGATTTTCTCATATATTGGTACGTGATGAAACGAAAACTTTAATATCCACAATTCTCATGTTTTAAAAATAGAGTTCTAACTAAACGTAATGGCCGTTTAAATCCGAACTAACACAAATAACGTATAAAGGTAAATTACAACCCCACCTGAGTAGAGATTAATTTATTTGATCTAAAAAATCCAAACATCTCCGTACAAAACGCATGGAAATTAAAATGTTTTATTTAATATTAAAATTCGGACATTAGGGCTTTTCACCAAAAACTTTTTATTTTTATTTTAGAACTCTTAAATCAGAATTCGAATTCATATACTCCAAACGATTTCTGAGAAATTAACATTGATTTTATATAAAATGTGAGGTTATGAAACATAATTTTTTTCTTTTACTTCATTTCAACAAAACTGGATAAATCACTTTTGAAGAGAACTAGACTACTAACGAAAATTATCCGCGGTAAACATTATTAGTTTGATGAACTTAATATTGAAAATTCAGTACTTCCCAAGTTAAAACCTTAATTACAATATTTGTGTGTAACATTAAATCCGTTTGAAAGGCCAAAATATTTTTAATTTGAAACCAATATGTCTTTGTCACTTTAGTATGATATATGAAAATAAAAAACCAAACCAACATTATTTTTTTACCCCATTGCATTCCCCCTAAACATTAGATTTATGCCAAAAATTTAAATTTCATGATGGAATTCAAATGAAAGATATTTCGAAGACCTCTTTAACGCATTCCTAATTTCTCAGGTAATAGAGGTTTTACATTGGGAAAAATTAACTATGCCGCTTAAACTACTCTTCAGAAATGATCTATCCGATTTTATAAAAATAAAAAAAACTAAAAATATAATATTTAACAAACCAATTTTTGTTATTTTTTTTTTTTATATACAATCGATTTCAACGACCCCATGCCGATCTTCAAAAAATTCTCAAAAATTTTTTAGAACTAAAAAAACGCCCTAATTGACATGTCGTATATAATGTTAGATGAGCCTCCTTTGCTACAAGATAAGATAACGTACAAGAAATATGAATCCAGTTCTTTGATAGATACAACCAATCAATGTAGTTTCCATCTCAATCCTTTTCACAATGAATATTATTATAGAAAATTTTACACACTTACCTTTCTAAACTCTTGTACGAATGATGTGATCATTGCTTGAATAGCCGCTGCTCGAGCTGCATGTAGTGCAACATTTTTGCCATTGCGCAAATTCAATTGTAATGATGCTGGTCGTGGTAGAGTAACAGCACTGTGTATGTCATTGAATGGCACTGATTGCACCACTATCAAATAATCAGCATCTCTTCTAGCTAAATATAAGCCATTGTGGGATATGCCCATTATGGATACGTCTGGATATTGGGGAGCTCCCTGTACGGGGAAAAGACGAGCAAAATACAAGGGCCATTCGCGAGCCATATCGATGAGATGACGTTTAACGATGGCTCGAACATTTTGACTGCGTATGGTTTCTACTGTTACACCATGGCCATTTAACATATTTATGGCCCCATTTTTCTCTTGTGGTGAAATGCGCAATGATGGTGTGAATCCAAATACATCGGAAGATACTTGAGCGAACAATAGATCTAAAGCCATAGGTGATCCTATTGGTTCATTGGGATGGAAAACTTCTTTACGTACTCTCAACTTCCATGGCACTCGATTGTAGGTTAAACAGGCATTTGCAGGACTTTTTAAAGATGGTGGTGCAGGTACTGGTGGTGGTATAGCCGGTAAGGGCCATTCATCGCCACCATCTGTTTCTTCGTCTCGCCGGTTGTTTTGCGATAATGTAGTTGAAGTAGCTGAGATTTTACGCTTGCGCTCCTTTTCATATTTTTGTGCCATGTGTGTACGGAATGTAGCTGGAGTACTAGATATCATGGATGTTGTGGGACTAGGTGCCGAAGTAATTGGTCTTTTGTTGTTAGTAGACATAGCTTGATATGAATATTTTCGTTCTTGTGTCGTAACTAGTCCATAACTATCTGTACGATCTACTCTTTCAATAGTAGCAGTCACTACTTTAGGTGGTGCCGGTTGATAAACTTTATTGCTCTCTTTCTCGCGCTCCACTTGGCGCATTTCATAAATTCTCTCTCGTTTCTCTCGTTCTTTTTCTCTTTCTCTATCACTGCCACTGGATGCATGACCCTCCACTTCGGAACGATCCCAAACTGATTCGGAGAAATCATCACGATCTCGTGATCGAGATCGTGATCTTGAACGTTCACGATCATGAGTAGATTTAACTTCTTTCTTGAAACTCTTTTCATACACCATATCCAATTTCGCAGCTTCAGTACGACCCCAAGAGTCGTAAGTATCTTTGAACTCATCTGAGCCTTTCCAGTTATGACGTGCTCCAAAAGTATCACGTTCCTGACGTTGTATAAAGGCTGGAACATCTTTGTTTTGACTGCGATATTCATTTTCTATATGATCGGCGTGTACCGGTGGGCTCTTGGGTACTGGTGGAGGTGCTGGTGGAGCTACATTAGGTGGTCTTATTGGTGGTGGTGGCGCGGGTATGTTCGGTGCTGGTGGTACATGTGACGGCCAAATGGGTGGTGGTGATAGCTTCTCTTCCATACGTTCTACTTGCGACCGTACCGAATGTAAATCGGGCCCAGTACTGTTGATGCTCTCCATTTGTGCAAAATGACCGCTTAGTTGTTGTTGCAACATCAATTTTCTAGTATCCTCCAATTTAGCAGGAGCACGTTGTTCTGACTTGTTACTAACCGTAGAACGAACCGAGTGTCCTGCAGTAACTTGTTCCAAACGTTGACGCATTTCAGAACTTAACTTCAATTTCCCTACACTGCCTGGTGGTGGTCTGTCCGCACCAATTTCGAAACTCTTCTTGCCCAACTTGGTCATTACCACGGTTTGTTGTTGTGTTTGTTCCATCATTATAGGTTTATTGTTTTGTTTAGATCCTGTTTCTATTTTGATTTGTGTTCGTACCATTTGCGTGGTATGTACTGGCATTTGTACAGCCGGCGATGGACTTTTGGAATTATCATTAACTTCAAACTCCTCCCATTCCATGGCCGATCCGGTCAGTGAACCATTGCTGCTATATAATTGAGACTGTGGCGTAGTTTTTCTTTGATTTTGTCGCATTTTAAACGCAAAAAAATCTTCTTCTGTCTCAAACTGAGGTCCATCTTGGGGTGGTGGCCATCTCCACTTGCCAATTCGTACAGTTTTTGCACGGCCATATGGGTCCAAGAAATGTCTTGTTTCTGAAGGATCTATAGCCTCGATTGGTGGTGGCATTGGCGGGGGAGGTGGTGGTGGTATCATAGAACCACCACTATCTGAAGACACCTTGCGATCGTTGTCTGAAAACTGTGATATTCTATTTTTTATACTTTGTTTACGTACATTGACTTGTTCGTTGCTAGAAATGTTTATCCTACTAGTAAGGTTGTTGGAAGTATGTGCTGATTGTTGTAGCGGCATAAGTGGAGGAGGTGATGTAGTACCAGTGGGAGTTGTATCCTGTTGACTAAGAAGAGTTTGCAAGGCTTGATTTTGAGCAAGTAATTGTTGCTGGATCTGTAAATTTTGTGCCATAGCTGATTGTAGGAAAGCTCTTTGGACTTGGTGTTGGTAAACATTTGGATCTGCATCGGATGGCAGGTTTACAATTTGTAATAAGCTTTCCGAATTAGAAGCTAGAATTGGACTAATCGGCGATGTAACAAATGCTGAATTTCCATTAGCTTGTGCTTGTGTTGTTCCACCACCTTTTATAGTTTCTATAAGTTCTGCTTGTTCAGTTAGCACTTTTACGGCATCATTAACGAAAATCGGCTTAAATAGACCAGTTATGTATTCATCTAAGTTAGCGGAAGGTGTTTCATCGGAATTTGAAGACGACTTTTCACCGCCACCTTTGATTTTACACGTCAATTGATGAACATCCCAAAATAACTCATGCATTTCACTATCGGGAGCCTCAAAATAATCTACTTCATCTACATCATAAGCTAGAACTGGCCCATCTCCGCCTCCGCGAATACTAGCTGCTAATGATCTAGCATCTGAGAGTTCATCCAAGGAACCATCTAAAACTGGACTAAACAAATCATCTAGAAATTGATCAACATCAGAAGCCTGTGAAGGAACACGAACGCGTCGTACATGTGAGGCCAACGAAGGAGCTTCACTCGTATCAGACATAGCCGAAGAGCGTGTAGCATATTCTGATTTATCCATATACTTGCTAGAGTGAGATCCTGCATGGGATCGTCGGCCTGCATATTGAGATTTCTGATAACGTGGTGCTGTTTCCTTTCCCATTGGTGCTAGACGTTCAGCTGAATGATATCGGTCATTAAGGCGACTTCCAGAAAGTCCCAGATTTGTTAAAGGTTCAGGTTCTGTAGACTGATCCAAGTCAGTAACATCACCAGCTAATAGATCGTCTAGTGATTTAGATCTACTCTTTTCTTGGTCGAAGTAACGTTCATTCAAAGCTGAACTTCTAGAAAGTAAATTACGTGAATTTTTACGTATTGGTTGTTCATCATTGGAATCCGATATGGGAGACTCACTGGTAGGATTAATTTTAATTTTGGGTGGCTCCGGTGGTGGTACTTGAGGTCTCTTAGGTGTATTCGTGTCATGATCTGGTAATATGGTTCTGTTGAATTTACCACCAGTAGTCATTAAATCACTTCGTAGAGCTGGGAATGCCGGACAAAGTTCCTTCTCCGAGATAAGGTCCAGAACATAATCTAAGCCACAAGAATCTGTTACTAACTTGCCATCATCTAACACAATTGTCCATCCGCGATTAGATATACCTAAAGTAGAAACAGCTAACGAAGCTGCTTCTTCACATGTTGTCCACGAATCTATAGCCACCGTTTGATGAGCATCATCTGGCAGAGTCAAAGATACAGCAATATCGGACATGCGAGATATGGCTCGCCATTCCACCCAGGATGGAGTAAAGTTTCGACAATTATTTGCTGAAGTAGAATTTGTGTTGCGAAGAACTTTCTTAAGCAACATATCTCTCATAGAATCTGGAGCATTGTCTGCTATAAACTTCATTAGGTATTTGCTGAAAGCTGGTCCTGGCTGGAAGCATGACAAACACTGAGCCATTAACTGCCAAATACGTTGAGCTTGCAGATCATCGGCATTATATACCTGATTACACAATTGAACCAAAATCTCATCCCTTAAACCGCGAGATGATAGACCCTTATGGACTATATAATCAGATAGAACTTTCTCTTTATTACCATCCATAGTTTTATCATTAGTCCAACGTAGGATTAATTTAAATACAGCTAAAGAATCTTGAAAATCCTGATCTCTCGATGCTGCTCTCGTTAGAAATGGAGTGGTGATCGGTTCACGTCGTGATGATAGACGCATGCCGTTGCAGTACACTGAACTGAATTTACCAAATGAAAACTGATCCAGATCTCTAGGAAGATCAGCAGCTACTGGAGGTCCTGGTACAGTACCAACTACCTTAACCAAATGACGATCTCCATGTACTGGTGTCCAGCCTTCGCTCTTAGAGAAAATAAATGCCAGCTCAGCTGGTATATCCAAATAAGAAATTTGACTACGTTCCAAATTCTCTTTAGCCTGCTTTTTAGCTTCACGTTCTTTTTGGGCTCTCTGAGCTTCCAGACGTCTTTGATATTCAGCTCGAAGTTTGACAACTCGTTTACGACCCATTTTGCCACGCCAAAGAGATTGAGCCTTAGTGACACCTCTACGTAAGTCGCGGAATTGCTTATGTTCGCGATAACCACGCCATTTCGCTTGAATTCGTGTAGCGGCTTTCTTTTTACGAGCCAATTGACGACGAACCAGCATACCACGAACATGTTTTTG
The DNA here is from genome assembly GCA_963682025.1 of Cordilura impudica. Lineage (NCBI taxonomy): Eukaryota > Metazoa > Arthropoda > Insecta > Diptera > Scathophagidae > Cordilura > Cordilura impudica. The sequence continues at coordinate 185,971,613 of OY821520.1, read as the reverse complement.
TATAACCACCGCCGAACCCTTCAAACGATCTGAACGGCTACTTTCCAGCATACGATGTAAAGCTTCTCGCAGAAACACTCTAGTGGCACCTAATTGAAAATCTGGACCCTCAATTCCAGTGCTGGGCATAGATTCTAAAAGGATACGACAAAGTTCTCTATATGGAGTTCCTCGCGGTAGAGGAGTTCGCATTAAGTGACGATAACGTTCAACAAAATGTTGAAAGCGTAAACGTACTGGATAACCCTTTTGACGAATTTGTATAGTATCCAACATACCCAGGTAGCGTAGTTGTTGCAAAACACAAGGCATATCCATTTTAAGTGACTGCTTTTCATTGTTCGGTTTAATGCAACGCACAAACCACGGATGACAGCGACCCATCGATTGCAGTAATTGTTGTAAAGAATCCGAAAATCGGGCAGCTACGGTAGGAGTTCTTGGTTTCATGGTTACAAAACGGCCATTATTACCCTTTGGTAATGTTTTGCCAGAATCTCTTTGAGCTCTAAGCTGTTTTGTTAGATCCGATACTAATTGAAGTTTACTGGAACCTAAAAGTTCTAAAACATCACCACGCAAAGCATCACGATTTTTATCTAGGAAACCGTCCACACAATACCAAACCTGACCAGCATAATGAGTAATGCCAAATTCTTGTGCACCAACTCGAGGACGAGAATACAGCTCGTTTAAAGCATGATTGTAGTGACACTTTTCTAAGAAACTCATATCAGAAGCTCGAGGAAAGTTAGACTCATCATCAAGTAAATGAAAGACACCAACTGGTTTTTTGGCCAGCAAATGAATGACTGGTAAGTTGTCATCCCAGCTTAAAGGAGTCCATTCCAAGCGCTCTCTAGAATATTCAGCTTGCTCTAATTTAAAAACGTGCTTATTGAAATACAGTTGAAGATTTTCATTGGCAAAGTTAATACAAAGTTGTTCGAAGGAGTTTTCGGCCAAATCTTCAAAACCAAATATATCCAATATAGAAATGCGATGAGCATCATGGGTACCACCCTTCTGGACAATCGAGTTTATGCGGGAAACCAGCCAGTTGAACAGACCAGAATATAAGGCCTTCGCAAAAGCATCACGAGAATCTAAGGCTTGATCTATGCTAAGCGGAGTATGAAGACGTTCTGATCTTGCTTCGGTTATGCGGCTAGTTAAGGCTCTATGCAAACCTTCAGCTGATATATGTAACAAATGAGCAGCCCACTTAATTTCGGCATCAGAACCTATTTCAACACCTTCTTGGCCGTGCCTCAACTGCCGGCGGTGGAAGTAAACGTTACCCAAGTGTAAAACAGCAGCCAATACTCGTATAATGCCTTCACGTTCTCCTTCAGAGACGCCCAGAACTTGCATAGCACTTTGCAGAGAAGCCCAGTCAACACGGCCGGGTGAACAATCTGTGGCTCCTTGATTAAGATAAAAGTATTTATCAGCTTCCAATAGACCATATTTAGTGCGTTCAGCTTCGGAGAGACCACCCAACATTTCATAGAATACATGATAGTTCCGTTCCCCAGGTGCTTGAGTAACAATACGAGACTTTTCCAATAAATATTGAGTGATTTTGGCTCCCACTATAGCACCAGTTTTAAAGTAAACTTCAAGATATTTGCCAAATCTAGAACTGTTGTCATTGCGAGTAGTACGAGCATTGCCAAAGGCTTCCAAAAGAGGAGCAGCTTCCAAAATTTGTTCGGTAATAACAGCTGAGGCCGACCCACCACCAGGCACAACAGCTGCCAAATATTGCATGACCAATTTGGTGGATTCTGTTTTGCCAGAACCAGATTCACCCGAAATCACCACCACCTGAGGTGAGGGCAAGGCAGCATGAGCAGCTGCACCAATTGCAAAGAGATGAGGAGACATGGTCCCCAAAGGTTTACCAGCATATTGCTTAGCCACTTCCAAACCATAAGAATCGGGAAACATTTTATAGGGATTAACAGCTATTAGAATACTGCCGGCGAATGTGTAGATCAAACCCTTGTCATAACGCAGACGCAGATTCCACAGTAGAGAAGCCTCATGTAAATCTTCCAGCATGGTCATATCTTCCACCCCACTACTGCCAAGGTCTTGGCGGGGTCTTAAGTTGCCTTCGCCAGGTTGTAAAGCAAATGTTTGAGCCTAAAATAAGAAAGTAAAATAATTTTAATTAGTTTTCTAGCTTTATGGATTTGCAATAGAAACTACGAACATGTTTGGCTATCATATCACTACACAAAGTCGATAACTTTTTCACTATTTGGGGATAACGGTTTTTCATTTTACGTTCTTTATCTTTAAGTACTTTTAAGCGAAACGTTTCTGTATTAGCTTCAAAGCTGGGAAAATCTTCAATGCTAGGCGGTCGTTGACGCCTCAAAACGTGCGGCGATAAAAGATTTATAGAGGGTGATGGAGCTGGACTAGGTGTTATAGAACCACAACGTTGCCATGGTTCCAAATGAAAGCGCACTATACGCATTAAAAGCCAAACACTATGAACACTTAAAAATATGTATTCAACTCTTATCAACAAATAAAAAAAAATCAGTATCAATCTCAAGTTTGCATGTTTGAGATTGAACTGAAAACTGTCAAAGTGAACGACGAAAAAATATTTAAAAAAAAAGAATTAATCCGTTATTTAAAATAGAATGCCACTTGATATGAGCGTCTTTGCAATGCAACTAAAAGAAGTGCATTGGCTTAAAGCCAACAGAAGCCATGCAGCAGCAGTTAATAGTATTCTACGATCAATACTTTTCGCACACATGTGAGGAGCCATTTGGATGGAACATGTTTAACAGCAACATTGTGCTATTGAGATTTTTCTATAACATCATTCGCAACAATTACTCTGGTTAGTGATCTTGTTAAACCAGAAAAATGTCTTTTAATTTTTTTTTTTTGTAGTTTCTATTAACTTGAACTTTAATTTTTTTTATTTTGTTTTTGTTAATAAATGAAGATTGTAACATAACTAAAAAAAAGTGTTACAGTTTTAATAAAAATCGACTGTTTTAAATTGAGCAAAACTATTTTTCATTATAGTGTTTGTATAAAACCATGATGGAGATAAACATGTTATTATTTCTAAAGCGTTAATGCGTTACCAATTGGAGATTTCATTAAAATTTTAAAATCAATACAGTCTTACTCTATTTTGGTTATGAAACGCCTTGAAGGAAATCAAATTTAAGCTTAAACTTTTTATTTCACATAGAATTACATCGTATTTAGAGTGGTAGATATTTGTTCGGCCACACTTTTGAATAATCAAGTAAAAGCTTTTTTATTTTTCCTACAACAACAATATGAATTTAAATTTACGTTTTTTTTTTAAGTAGGCTGCACAAAAAAGAGCAGTTATTGTAGTAACGGTAACAATGCAAAGATTTGTAAAATAGTTGCTTTGTTACTGAGACTTTCATTTTGACGCATTTACCAAAATAATATATTTCACGTGTTAAATATTTGTCTGCTATAAATTCAGTTTTTTTAAGGATAAATATTAAATATGTATAAGAATTTTTTAAATCGGCTAAATTTAGAGGATTTAAATTTCCTTCAATTACTCACCAACGAAAATTTTTGAGAATTTATTTTACCATCCATCTGTGTATTAAAGTCAATGACGGTAACGGTTACCATTTTAATACAGCTACAGATAATTTATCTTTAAAACCATTTCAGTTTAAAGTTAATTTAAATAGTTTTCTTTTTGACCAGCGTTTGTTATTATTTCATTATTTTATTTTAGTCTATGGAATAAATCTTTACAGACTTTAAAATCATAAAATATAATATAAAAAATTTTCCCATATGAAATGACCAATTTGTAAATTTAACGGTTTAAATACAGAATAATGATACAAATCATTAAATTGATACAAATCATTAAAGTTAGTACATAATCTTCTTAACGGATCGGCGTTGGCATAGTTGGTAAGGAAAACTGGAATTGAAAGTGGATGAAATTGACGTGTAGGTCGCTGAGGAACATTAAATGAAATATTGCGTAACAAGAATTCTGACGATACATCATCATTAATCAGATGGCAAATTTGTTGCCGGATTCCAGGAAAAACACCGCAAACAGAACAGAAGAAATTGTTTTTGAATGGATTCAATATGATCTATGTGGTTATTGTATAAAAGATAATTGAGCCATATTCAAGGTTAGGTCTTACAAGGGATGTAAACTGTTTAAGGCCAGTTTACACTATCACACTTTGTAATACGACCTGTCAAAAAGTCGAGTATTATGAAAAAGCCGTATCATGTAAAAAGCTTATGTTATGAAATTGACAGTCTGTAGGATTTTATTTTCGAAGTCCGATGGTTTTAGAAGAAACATTTCTAAAAACTTGCCATTTTCATCGGACCAGAGTTGTTTTTTTGGTAATATTAAAAAAAGGCAAACAAAAACAAAGAAAATGGAAATAAAATATAAATTTCAAAATAAATTTGCTTGTTATTCTAAACAGCTGTTTTCATAAGACTTGAGTGTGGTGGTGTAAATGGCCTAAGTATGCAGAAATAATGTCGGTACGACTTTATGACAGTCCGATGAATTTCATCGGATTTTTATTTCGAAAAATCAGACGACTGAGTGGTATCCTGTAAATGGGCCTTTAGTGATATAGGGATTATTCGAGCACATTTCAATTTATAAAATTTTTCTTTTATATCGAGTCATATAATTTCAGTTTTCTTTTTAAAAATGTTCTTTTTAAAATATTGCATCATAAAATTTTTATCTTATGCCGTTTTCTTTTCTGACAAAAAATGTCGCCCTTTTTTTGCCCTTTTTTGGAAAAGTGTATTTTTTTATATATTCTGAATTAAGAGCAACCTTATATTATATATCAATCGAAAGGTCTCAATTCAATTCATGATCAATCAGGGATCAGTAAATTCCTTGGCCCATCGCTTAATAAAAGCCAGTACACCTCTAGCTTTTTTGACCGTCATATTGATGTGTGAAATGAAACTCAGTTTTGCATCAAACAAAATCCTCAGATCCAGAAAGTATGAACTGCTACCAACGGCTGTCATATTCACTTCCATTAAGTTAATATTGCACCACGTATAGAACTTATAAAATTCCATCTGTAGATATAAGTGATCACTCTTATCACACTATATTTAATATTCTGCTGTCTATCACATAAGTAAGACTTGATCCATTTTAGACTATTGACAGTAAACCCCAACGAATTTAATTTCTTTAGAAGAAGTTTATGGTTAACTTTATCAAACGCCTTGCTAAAGTCGGTGTATATAGCATCAGTTTGTTTACTATTTACAAATTCTCGGTTCACTAAAATAGTAAATTGTAAAAGATTCGTTATAGTTGAGCAACCTTTCCGAAAGCCATGCTGAAACGGTGATATTAAAAATGATATGTAGTCTGTGATGAATTTCTTGAAAAGTTTGGGAATTTAACTAAGGTTGGCAATTCATGATAGTCAATAGAACAGATAAACTTTCAGCATAATAATTTAGAAGACATTTGGGAACACCATCAGGTCCATGGTTAAATGAAGTTTTGAATCTTATTAATTCACTTGCGACTTCAGCAAGTTCAATAAATGGTAAACGAATTATTTGATTTGAAGCAAGATCAAAAGGATAACAATAAGAGATATCATATTGGTCAGTAAACATGTTATTGATAGCCATATCATCATCAGATTCATAGTTTTGAAATTTCATAAGAGGCGGAAATTCCTGAGATCTTCTTTTAGAATTTACAAAATTATAGAACGATTTTGGATTCAGCTTGAAATTAGTTTTCATTTTATTTATATAACTGTTGTAAAGACTAGTATTTAAGAAATAGTACTCAGCCCGACAAATACAATATTTTCTGTAATCAATAAGAGTACAAGTTGCCTTTTATTTTTGTAAAGTTTATTTTTTTATGACTTAACATCGATAGTTTGGAAGATAGCTTGGAACTCCAAGGAGGGTGATTCAAAATAATCCGTTTTGGAATACATTTATCCACCATTATATCAACAACAATTCATGCCAATCAGTATTACGTATAAAACAATTTATCAAATAATAGATTGCTTAAAACAAAACACTTTCTTTCTTTTTTACACGTTGTTTGTGGACATGAGAAAGAGGAAACGGACGGAATTGTGGCGGTCTTCTGGTTTAGTGCTCGGACAGGATCGTACGTATTATTGTGCATTCATTTGGATCATTGACGAATAGTAAATCCAGCAATTTTCCATTGACGTTGTATATACCATTCATTTGATACAGGCAAAGGTCAGAAATATCGTTTAAGGAGTCATCAGAATTTAAAGAAACCAAATATGGAGAGTCAGGTGGATACTTCCATGAGATAGCTGGTAAAGTACAAAAACAGAATCCGTTGAGTTTGAAGATTGTAATAGCTCAAAGATTAAATATAAATTCTTTAACTGGTAAGACCGTCTCAAGATGTTCTTCCATTTTTGCGCTCCAGTGCTATATTATAAAATGTTTCGCTTCAAAATAGTGAAAAGCTTCCTTGGGAAACATTATTTTACATTTTGTTATACTCCCAATACATTGCAACAAATCTCTTTTCAGCTGTGATCAATCAAGTACAAAAAGTCAACAAAATAGCATCAAAAATTATTTCACAAATTTAAATTTTTCGGAACCCCATTTAACATATTACGTTTAAGTTTCATAATGTACTAGCTGTAACCCGGTGTGCTTCGCTGGACATACCATCGGTTTATTCAACTTTCGTTGAAGATGTAATACAAGAACCGTCTACATCAACTGCAACCACAACAGAGCATCCTTCAAATGCAAAAGAGCCCGATTTCTATTGCTAACAACAGAAGCTACTGGACCATCAGTTTAACCTAATCCTGGTGGTTTTATTGGTTTTTATTATATTTAGTTTATTTTATAAGTATTCATTTTATCTTTTTTATAAACAGCTCTGAACGCAATATTTAAAAACTAGAGAGAGCTGTCCAATCTTGTATGGCGTAAGCGCTCCATGTGTTTACTTGTAAACGAGATAGCCTTTCGAGGCGATTCGTCACTTTCATTGGCCGTGATGATATTATTGAATTGATTGTTGTAGAGAGAAATTGTTGTTATCTGGAGAAAAATATAAATAAAACGGTTAGCACAAAAATTAAATTGCACTGAAATATAAATTTACATTGGCATAATATTGCATATGTCATTATACCACTTTCCTAATTTAGAAAGTTATGGGGGAGAAGGATGCCTTCTTGTCAATACAGAAGTGTATGTCATCGAAACAGTTTCTTGCAATCAAGATATATTTATAATTTCGAGATGCGTCACAGCGAAAGAAGAAAAGTGAACCGGACTATTACCCATTGTTTCGCAACCGCACTTTTGCCACCAAAATTAACGACCGATTCGATTTAATCCCAAAAACGGCTGCATTATGCGTCGAGAAATAGATATGGATCACATCTTCAAATACTTTAATACATGCCCAATAAGTCTCATAAATGGGTGATCAAATTTTTCTGCTTTGTAATTCAAACGGTTTCGCCTACCGTTTTGATATCCGCAATAGCGACGGAGATAATATCATCTTATATGGTACAGCTGACCTTATGGCTATATCATATGTTGCAATTCGTTTATCACAAACAATTCCTAATTTCGTTCATCACATACTGTATTTTGATAACATTTACACACTCTAAGTCTATTTACGAGCCGGAGGAATTTATAGTTTGGGCACAGTGAGAGGTACTTAATTTTTTTGATCATATATCTTGTTGATCATGGTTTGCTTTTCTATTTATAGCCAATTGTTCTACCATTTTATGGGCATGCCTCTACAAATGCATTAACTTTATACAAACGTTTGCATGCCGAGGACAATTCCTCCAACAATGCGTCTGATGAAGAACTGCGTCTGATGAAGAACTGCTTTTTCCGTAGGATATACCTTGATGTTGTTTCCTTTGAAAATAAATGGTCTGTAGGGCGACCATCATCTGCTCAAGATTGTGATTAATCTTTATCACTACGGCCTCGCATTTCAGGTGTTGGGAAAAGAGCTCTTCATCAAGTTGCTGATGTTCGGTTCGATTGTGATGACCATTTTCCTGTTTGGGCACAAGCCAAAAACAAGTACAAACATTGCAAGAAATCTGAATGCGACCTGCATTTATTAGGTCAGAGCGATAAAAATTATTTCCGGGACTAGCACCATCGCAAACTTTTTTATAGAAAAAATTTAACTGTCTCCAGAAGGTCTTCACTATTTTTTACCTGGCGTACGATCAGAATGGTTTTCTCACCTGAAAATTAAAACTTATGGTTCTTGTGACTAATTCTGTTTGCAAAAAAATATTGGCTTAATCCGATAATTTTTACGGTCTTGCTGGTTAGATGTTTAAGATCACTTTATAGAATACTCCAATTTATAGTAAAAGATCACAATTTACAATATTTTTAGAGCTTATGCAACATTTCAAAAAATTAGTTTCACATTAGTTTTGACTAGAAATCTTGGGTATTTTAGTTTCGCCTTACAAAAGGCGCTTTTTTTAAACCCGATAAACTTAAAATTTTAAAAAATACCACAAAACTTTTAAGTTTAGTGAAAAAAAAATTTTTTTATTCCAAATACCAATACATGGCATTAACATTTTAAAATGATTTCGACCATATGGTCACCGCGGCTGTTCTTGACGAAGCGCATTCTGGACGTTAAATTTTGAGCCACTTTTTCGAGCATTGTTGGCCACAAATTACACGAATAATGTCGGCCTCTAAGGCATCAATTGTTGCTGGTTTTTCAGCATAAACAAGTACCTGCACGTAGACCCACAGGAAGTAATCGATAGGTGTTTAATCACACGACTTTAATGATCTCCATTAACCGTAACTTAAGCTCCGGCTTAATTTTGGAAGATATAAGGTCCGATGATACCACCAGCGTATAAACCGCACCTAACGCTGCATTTTTCTGGATGTAATGGCATCTGTAGGGCCTCCTGGTCTCATTCCAGATGTGGCAATTTTGTTTATTAACATACCCGTTAAGCCGAAAACGAGCCTCATCCCTGAACGCAATAGTGCGATAAAACACCGGGTCAGTTTCCAATTGCTCTAGAGCCCAATCAGCGAAAGAACAACGCATACGATGGCCTCGTTTCTTTAATTCCTGCACCAGCTGTATTTTATACGGGTGTAGGCTAAAGTCTTTGCGAAAAATTTTCCACGTAGTAGACGGATCGAGCCTCAATTCCTGCGACCGATGGCGAATCGATAAATTTTCCATACCTTCGTTTTCAGCAGCGATTTTCCCTTCAATGTGTTGGTATTATTGGATCATTTAGAGAGTACGTAGTATGAAATCAATCCACAGTTCGACGAATGGCTTACTCAGATGGAAGAATATGTGCGCCTAAAAATTACGAAATCGCCTATAAGTTGCGCGAAACGATGACAGATTCTTAAAGATTTTTCTGAATGTACAACATGTCGAGAATGTTGTGTCAAAATTTCCATTAAATTGTAGCAAAACTAATGAAGAGACAATGTTTCAAACGACCGGCCTCATACGTAATATCAGTTTTTAAAAAACTTTAAATCGATTTTCTGGCAAACAACATGTTTGAAGTACGTGAACATCATAATTCAAAATCTACTTGACCAATTCTTTTGAAAGTTTAATCAAGAAAGGTTTTTTTTACCATTTTTTAGCAACAAATTCACCGAAATTTTATAGCAAAAATCGTGTTTTTCACTTCAAAATGCTGCCAAAAATATTACAAAAATTAAAAAAATCTCTCCGTGGTTACCTCGGGAAACATATCACTTTTTAAACGTATTTCAATTTTTTTTATTTCACATGATCCGGTAAGGAGTTATGATATTCACCGCAGAACAACTTATTTCGAGGCGCCTCACGGACTTATTTATAAAAATTTTTAATTGAAAATTTTTTCAAAGATACTTCAAATGTTATATTATAACATTAAATATGGAATAAATAATCCAACAGTAGTCATATCTTCAAAAAAAAGTAATGAAAATAATAATAACTTGGTATGGCCAAACGTGGTTTCTTACGTAGATTTTGAGAAATACAAATAAAAACAATTATTTGCCATACAAAATGGCTTCGTTGTTTCAAAAAATACTCCTCATAAAGACTAATATACTTTTACATGCGACTGAAGCAATTTCGAAGCACCTTTTTCACTTTGAAGTATATAACTTCAGAACAGGTGATTTAAGCGCATCAACTGCTACTTCAGGTCTCAAAAATGTCGACCTCGCAATTAATTTTTTATGTGCGGGAATAAAAAGAAGTCATTGGCTGAGAAGCCAGGATATTACGGTGTATGGACCATCAATCGATGTGTTGAATGCTTCAAAAGTTACTGGTTTGAGTCGATCTCTTAATCCGTGTTTGTTGGTTGATTTTCCTTATTTCTGCAATGACTTTTGGCAAACGTTCTATATTGCTCTAATGGCACGATGAGGACAACATGTCTGGTTTCTCCTAAGTAACAGGCAACTATTTTCCCGTTATTGTTTTTACTATTCTTAAATGATCTTTCGACTGTAATTTCGAATTACAACGTTATTATGTATACAAATGATATTAAGTTATTTCACAGTTTCAGTGACACAAATGGTCATGGTCCGACAAGTATAGTATTGGACACCATTCTAACATTTCTGGATCTTGGTGTACTTATGCATAGGAAAATTGGGGCTAAGGAGTTTCTGTATGTTTCTAACCTAATTTATACGGCTCTTGTAAGACCTATTTTTGAATATGCATCAATAATATGGGGAATCCATATCATCACGTTCACACTATTGCAATTGAGTCTGTGAGGAAAAATTTTTTGCTATTCTGTCTACATGCTTCAGGTTGGAGTAATGATGACATATCATCATATACTAATAGACTAAGGCTTATCAGACTTCCAACAATTGAGCGTGGTCATCCTATCCTGGGTGTTACCTTTGCTAACTGTGATATTTAATTGGACTTGAACTTTTATCGAACTTGGACTTTTATCGAATTAACTTCTACAAGACATTTTAAACCACTTCATTTGCACTACTATAGGACTAATTAAGCTAATTCTTATCCTTCTTCATAATTTGTCATAATTATAATGTACTACAGATTTTCATTGTAATGTATTGAAATTATAACTGAATACCTAATTAATGTTTTTTTGTTGCTTTCTTGTATATTTGTCTCTTACATATTTCACCGTGCGACACTCCTTTTTAAACTTGAACAAGACCATATATACATGAAGGCAGAGATCGTGCATAGTAAAACTGCGTTCTCAGTTTTTCATTTTCTGATCTTGTCAGCTTTTTAAAGGACTTCAGAGCTTTAGAGATATGAAAATTGCAAAAATTTATTTAAATATTTCCAACTATCAGTTTATGTTATTATGGGTATCAAATGATCTTGTTCAAATCCAATAAAAAAAAATTGTTAATTGTCGCAGCTTATGACAACATTATTAATCTGCAATATTATCTACTTGCCAGCTTTTGTTTAGAATCCGCCAGGGTCCGTGGTACGTGGTATCCACAATAAGGGACCGAGCTCTCTCGCTCAGCATAGCTGGTAAGTGAGTAGTATGGGGCGTTTGTTAAAGAAAAAAACTGCTTCATGGCCAGACAACTTTTGTTGGATTTGCTTAGTTTTCTCAGATCTATACAATCGACTGCAGTTAAGTTTAAGGCTCATATGCCTACATAGATTATTTTTCCCCTGTCCTGATCTAATAGACGTATTTTAAAGCAAAACGATCGAATTTTTTCAACATTTCCTTGGAATAACATAACATGAGTCTATTTTTTTTATCATATATTATATGTTAACAAATTGAACTCAAGCCCAAGCATGCTTCAATTCCAATATCAGACACAAGGTTCTGAGGATCTTCATGAAATTCAGCCCGGACCGAAAGAATACCACGACTGAATTTGAAAAAACTGTGTTTCGCTAGTTTCTGGAAGGTCTTTTATGAACAAAAGTTGAAGCAAGTTGATTGTGGGCTAATCCACATTAAAAAAAATCTTCAATGGAATACGCTCATTCAATCCTAAATGAATTTTTCAAGTCCCTGCAAAGAAGGCAAATAGTACTCGTATGATAAAACATTTCGAGCAGGTGTATCACTGAAAACGTCAAGCTTTAGGAAGTTGATGTCAGATTTGACGAATCTACTTTAGTGATGCCGTTTTATAGAACAAAAGTAGTAATCTAAATATCATTTTAGTTGTATCGTAATAATTTCCGTTCATCTTCAAGAATGCGACCTCCAAATCTGTAGATTTATTTCGCTTGTCACATAGTAATAATTAGCAATTAATGATAAGCTACCTACTCATTTTAAAATTCTTCAAAATTAATAATTTATTTTTCTATTTTTAGAAATCACAAATTTTTAAACTAACTATAGGAATTTAGCAAAATAAAAACACAAATTCGCTTTAACAGCCATATTGTATTTTAGTCATAACAAAACTGATTCATGTTAATGGACAAATACACACCAGACATTTGGATATGTTATGAATGAGAATTCATTCATTTAATGTTAAAACCATAAATTATCACGTCATACATACCTTGCCTTTGATAACAGCTTGAACAACAATAACTTGAGCAGCTCTATGAACCTCTTGTATTTCACCAGGTATGGGATGACCCACACCAGGATCAAACCATACTAAATCACCCTCAGACCAATCCATATTGTTTTGTGGCTACTAAACAATTTTACCACACCCTACACTTCAATGTTAAATTCTCAATTAACACAAGTATAGAATAAATGAAGACATGGTTCTGCAAATAGATGAAAAATAAAAACAAATGAGTAACATTTAATTGAAAACCCACATTTGATTATGAAATTCTAAAAAATTTTTAACCAAACCTTAAAAAAAATATTCAATGATTTATTATAAAAGTGTAGGCATTTGATATTCGGTGCAAAAAAAAATAACAAATATTTTTATACATAAAGGGTGCAGTTTAACCAAAGACTTAAGAAACATGCCAGTAATTTATATAAATATTTAATAAAAAGACTTAAGACCCAAACTTGTTTTAAAACATACAACTAGAAAAACCTCAACAAAATAAAAAAACCAGTAAAACATATAATTTCTTTTTTAAAATTTACAATCCCAAAAACAAATATATGTTTTTAATATTTCTAGATTTATTTTATATGAAAAAATAAACCGAAAACTTTCACCTGTTCAACGACAATCACAAAATACAGCTGTAACATCAATATTTACAAAAAAAAATTAAATTAAAAAAAGAAAACGTTAAAACATGTGTCAAAAATAACAAAACACAGAAAGACAATTCTTGGATTAAGTCTTATTCATCTTACTAATAAATACAAGAAATCATTTAACAAGTGTTTAAGCAAAACTAAACAATCTCAAATAAACCTGGTTAAAAATCTTAAAAAATATATCGATAGAGTTTCTAAAAAAAACATTGTACTCTTAGAGAAAAGCATAAACATATATTTGTGTGTGTGCATACAGGTGGTGTGTGTTTGCAGACAGTCATGCCAATACTAATTTTTATTTCATTATATTTACACAGTTTGTTATTTAAACACCAGAGTGTTGTGTCGCACAGCCACAAAAATATTTTTACCATTGACATGATTGACCGCATTCCGATACTTGAAAAAAAAAACAACAAAATATATATATAGAAATATAAAGTCAACGATTACGCTGGACGCGTTATAATAAATAAATACACAGCGAGCATAACTATCAAGCACAAGACTATCAAAAGTTGATTTCAAGTTAATGATTGCAGTAAAGATGTAAGAAATTATGTACAAAGTACTGCGTAAAAGTCACAATGATCTTAATTTCATGAATTAAAATTTGTTTTGTAAATATATTTCAACAAAAACTTAATTCAGAAATTTCAAATACCTTAAAAAATATTTGATACCAGCAAACGTTGTTCTGCATAAAATAATTATTTTATTTCAAGATTTTTTTTATATATATATTTCAATTACGGCATGAATTGTTTTATTAAAAATAAAATGAAATTTAATATGATATTTTAATACAATGTTGGTTTGATTTCAATATATAATAATTTATTGTAAAGCCAAAGTGTACACGATGTTTTGTGTTTCTAAATTTTCAGAGTATACAATCAAATCGTTTGGCTTAACAATTCTCGCCATTTTCCAAATCTCAGACTTGCATCGAGTGACCTTGAGATTTGTTGATTACTGTTACATATGCCAAACGAATTGGGAAGTGTAAGCGTTTAAATGCAGTTTGAGAATATGTGGCAATAAAAACATCTCTCCTTTTTATACATGCCATCGATAATTACCCAGTGATACAAAAGTGAAAAAAAAAATACATACAGGGGGTCTCATGCTATAATTCTGTTTTGTTGGAGTCCACAGAGTACGAAAATACTTACAGTTTTTCTCGATCACTTCGTTAAGTTTGTTTTTTAACAGCAAATGTAGTGAAATAATGGTATTCCTAAAGTTACAACTTCAAAAATGCTTTATTGTTTCACTTTTCAAACAAAACTTATTTTTTAAAAATCGGTTCAAATATGGCTGAGCTACGATTGTTCAAGTTAAAAAAAAATGCACTTTTCGCAACAAATTTTAATTTTCGTTGCGCTCTCTCTCATTTGATAGTGAGGGAGTTAATATTTTTTCATGTATTTTTTTTTTTTAAACACATTTGACACTTAAGAAAACTAAAATCTATTGAAATTTAATTGAGTTATACTAAGTTTTATGCATGTAATTTATTTTATTTATTGAGCAAGTTTTTTTTCGGTTTAATCGTGAGGAAGTATGTATTTGGTTTGTATTTTTTTTTTTTAACTACAAAGCATTTTTCAAACTGTGGTAAACACTGGTAATATGAGACCTAGCCAAAAAATATTAAAACCAAAAAAAAAAACAAAAAAATAAAAAATATATTCAATTTTAAGAAAGTATCGAAAATTAAAGTGAAAAATTGGTAATTACAGTAAAATGTGTGATATAAGTAAAAATTTTTGTTTTATTTGCGGATTGTTTGTGGATAAGAGACATAAAATTGATGTATCGGTAAACAAACAAATTATTCCACTTTATGAAGACTATTTTAATCGTCGCTTTATACGCGGCATGTGGTATATACCATCAGTTGGCTGTTCATCATGTTACTCAAAGCTAAGATCGTGGAAAATAAATTAGAAAGGTTCTTTTTGATTACCATTTCTTGAACCTGTAACTTGGATTTCACAACGTGCACCTAGAATAAATAATTGCTATTTCTGTTTTACTATCACAAGAGGTTACCACTACAAAATTAGACAATCCATAAAATACGCTGATGTTGATAATGTCATTAAGACAGTGCCGTGTCAGAAAGATGACGCGGTTCCAAAAGCAACAGAAATATCACCGGTTTCATCTGATTTTGAACCATCTCCAACACGTACTGAAAGTATAGCATCAGAATATATTCCACCTGAAGGTGAGTGAATATAATAAACAACACTTCGTTACACAAGCAGAATTTCATGATCTTGTACGTGATTTAGAACTGTCTAAAAGGCAAACAGAACTTTTAGGATCAAGAATGAAACAATGGAATTTTTTGGAGGAAAATATCAACATCACATTTCGTAGATCTGAGGGAACTGGCTTGTTTAGAACTCTATTTAGCGAAAGCACTGAAAACAGCAATTTGGTTTATTGCAATGATCTCAGTTCACTGTTTGATAAACTTGGATATAATCATATTCCTGAAGATTGGCGATTATTCATTGATGGTTCTACAAAAAGTAAAATGGAAAGATTTTTATATTGAAAAGAGTTTTTATTTTATTTTTTTTTTTTAAAGGTTTGAAGGCAGTACTTTTACATAACAAAGGGCCATTTCCATCAGTACCATTGGCTTACGCAACTGACATCAAAGAGTGTTATGAAAGTATGGCTCTAATATTAAATGTAATTGATTACAACACTCATAAGTGGCTAATTGTTGCAGATTCTAAATTACTCACTATTTTAAATGACATGCAAGGTGGTAATACAAATATCCTTGGTATTTTTGTGAATGCGATAGTCGAGCAACTGATCAAGATTTTATTCAAAAAAACTGGGAACCTCGTACAGCACTTTTGGTTGGTGAAATGAATAACATTAATATTCC
This sequence comes from Cordilura impudica, assembly GCA_963682025.1. Classification (NCBI taxonomy): domain Eukaryota; kingdom Metazoa; phylum Arthropoda; class Insecta; order Diptera; family Scathophagidae; genus Cordilura; species Cordilura impudica. Next base: position 185,955,371 of record OY821520.1, on the reverse strand, counting down.
TTTAGTAAATCCAACGAATATTATTTTACCACCCCCTTCACATTAAGTTGGGTTTGATTAAACAATTTGTTAAAGCACTTGACAAAATGGGTCAACTTTCAAATATTTATCTTAAAAAAATATTTCCGCGAATAACTTATGGGAAATTAAAAGAAGTTAAAAATAACATTTTTACAAGATGTATAATAAAATTAAATAATTTACATATACAGGTATCCTTGTTGGTCCACAAATACGACAATTGATGAAAAATTAAAATTTCCTACAACAAATGACGTTGGTAGAAAAAATTGCGTGGAAAGGTTTTGTTTTAGTATGTGAAAATTTTCTTGGAAACACAAATGCTGTCTGCCTACCATGCTATGGGTTGCAGAATTTCCATTAAATTGCACCATCTGCATGCTCACTTGAATATGTTCCCATCAAATTTTGGCCAAATGAGTGATGAACAAGGTGAGCGATTTCACCAGGAAATTTTAAGAATTGAACAGCGCTATGTTGGAAAAAGTGAAATCAGTATGCTTTGCAACTATTGTTGGTCACTAAAGCGAGATACTGACGGTGATCTTTATCAAAAACGAAGAGCACTAAAGCATTTCTAAGAAAGAAATTTAAAAAACTGAAAAAACCGATATTTATATACGTCATATCTTTAATAAAATAAATTACACGCATTAGAACTTAGTATAACTCATTAAAAATTCAATAGATTTAAGTTTTCTTAAGTGTTTTGGAAAGAGGCTTTAATGTGCTTTAAAAAAAATATATAAACAATTTTTAACTCCCTCACTATCAAATGAGAGTGCAACGAAAATGAAAATTTGTTGCGAAAAGTGCATTTTTTTTAACTTAAACGATCGTAGCTCAGCCATTTTTGAACCGATTTTAAAAAATAAATTCTGTTTGAAAAGAATATCTTTGAAACAAAAAAATATTTTTGAAAATCCGTTTAAAAACAGCAATCTTATGATTTATTGAAGTTGTAACTTTAGGAATACCATTATTTCACTACATTTGCTGTTAAAATACAAACTTAACGAAGTGATCGAGAAAAACTGTAAATATTTTCGTACACTATGGATTCCAACATAACAGAATTTTAACATGAGAACCCCTGCATATTTTTTGTGTAGCACAGTGTTATCTATTCAATAATGTTACCTAATATTTTTTTTTTTTTTTGATAACCAACAGCGTTCCCTTATGCTATGTTCAGGCGGACAGCAAGATTCGAGGTTCGCTCTATCATTCACGGTTCGAGCCCTAATCATGATTGAACCTACATGATTCGCCATACAAAATTCTGAGAGCGAATCAACTTGGTTCAACTTAAATCTAGTTACAAACCACACGAAAAATGTACTGTCATCTCCAATTTTGATAAAAAATTATCGCTAGTTTATCTGAACTAGCTGTCAAAAATATATAAACAAAGAAAAATCAAAAAATTAATGTGTGCAATAAAATAAATAAAAACATTTAACAAATGAAAAGTATATATATATTTAAATAAAAATGGAAAAAATGAAATGGTGAAACGTAAAGTGTAGAAGGATGTTTTCAAATATTTGCACAAAAAATATAAACGTCAAAATGGAACAAGAACACAAGTGGTTCATTTTGCCGTCTGAACATGCTATTACAAAATTTGATGCATTTACGTATCGAAGCATTGCATTCACTCCACAGTATAAAATGATTTGAATGCAAACGACGGAGTTCCAATATTTTTTTCGGATAAAATTGCCCTCCCAATATAATTGCCATCCCAAATAGTTGGGTAAGACAACTAATGCCACACACGAAATTTTTTGAGATTATACCATTATTAAATTTAAATATAATCTGGTTGGTATAAAAATTATATACAGGGAAAACTACATTTTCGGAAACATCTCCACCCCAGCACCATCGATCGGGTATAGGTTTTCTCAAAAACGTTCCAACGTTGCATTTATTTAAATATTTTACGGTGTGAATTTGAGCCAAATCGGTCCATAAATAACAATTTTCGGGGGGGAAATCAAACCCAGCGCCTCTAGGGCAGTTCAACACTAACAAAAACAAGTTAGAGCAGCTCACGAATAAATGGTTTGAATATAAGATGGATAGCTAGCCTCAGCGGTTCAGCCGTGATGCTGCCGGATTTAATTTGGAAAATCCATGTTTTTCTCATGGGCAGTTATATGTGCATATGTGGCCGAAAATTTTGATAGTTTTTGCACCGAAAGAAAAAACAAAAAATTTAGTATAAAATAAATTGTTGTAATTGTCCAATACAAACTTCGTAGGAAAGATTGATTATGAAAATATGTATAGACGTCAATAAGTCTCGGTAAGTCATAACGGCATATCAGTATATGATACAACAAATAATTATTTTGTATAGGAGGTTCTACGTTTACTGATCCGGTATCGTTTGTATCCCTTTCATATTACTCAAAATATGTGATGTTGAAAATGCACTTTGCAATGGAGGTGCCACGCCCATTAATCTACAATATTAAAAAATTTTTCTTATTATTAACTTTTTACCACTAAATTTTATATTTGACTTTGAATTTTTATTTGTCACCCATCTTTTATTATACCGATCGAATCAGAATAACTGCCTGATTCGATTTAACGATGTCCGTCCGTCCGTCCGTCCGTCCGTCGGTCCGTCTGTGTGTCCATGTAAACCTTGTAATCAAACTGCAGATCGCAAATATGAATATATTTTGATGAAATTTGGTACATAAGCTTTTATCGGTCATAAGATGAACGCTATTGAAATTGGTGAGAATTGGTATATGTTCAGACCTACAATTGACCCTTATGAAATTAATGAGTAATCCAAAAATGATCCCTATGGGACAACTCTTAGTCATAGGCCCCATATAGAGCTGCTTCCCGATCTTCACTTAAATCTATCAAAAAACAAAAATATTGCACTGATTCTTCTCCAATTTTGTTTGTATATATTGTGCAAAATACAAGAGACTTTATCAAACATAGTCAGGATCGGTTCATTTTTGGGCCTAGTCCCCATATAGATATAGCATCCGATATGAACTTTTTCTTATCTGCAGCCAAAAAAATTAATAAAAATCCCACTCAAATTTGGTTTATGCTTATTTTCTATGTCCAGTTAGTTGGGCCTATGAGATAGGGTCTCTAAACGCATGGTATAGGGTATCATATAGTCGGTCTAGATCGACTATAATCTTCTTACTTGTTTATTTTATTTAATTTTTTTTTGAAACCCTAGGGTTCGGTTATCTCAAAGCTTCGAGAATTATATAGTTTCTTACTTGGCGATTCCCGGAAATTTTTCCAGGATACCGGGGTTTAAAAAATTAAGCCATGTTTGTTCTCAAAACCAACAAAACAGCTGATCTTAAAGAAGAAGAGAAGAGAAAACTAATAAGAATTTGTAATATTTCATACAACTGTTGCTGGAAAATTTATAAATGCTTTATAGTACGTTTACATTTTAGTTGAAATATTGAGATTTTGCCAAAAAGATTTCTTTAAATTCTATAATAATTTACATATTAATTATAAGATTTTGTGGATACAGCTGATATAGACAGCTAATTTATGTTAAAAAGATAAAGTATTCGTCGATTTATATGTATTTTGTGTTATTCTAAAAAAAAATATTTTCTAATATGGTCTCAAATGGCTATTTTATTTAAGTCAGTCATAAATTTAGTCAAAACGTTTTATTTTCTTTGCAAGAATTACAAAAAATTCTAAAATTTTCACAAAGAAAGAGAATTCATCTGTTTCACACTTCGCCAATTTCCTCGCTAATAACAATTTGATTTATTGAAGAAATATAATTTAGCGGTAAGTATATGTTATATCTTAATGTTTTGTGTAGAACAGTCCTAGCCCACCCAAATCGCATTGCGAACCAACTTTTTTTATTCAAAAATTTCAGCGGCCTATATATTATATGAAAAAACTAATTTTTATTGAAACATTTATTTGAATTATTTCAGTACATAGATTTATTTTAACTATTCCAAGAAAAACATTTATTTTTATATTAACAGCAGATTTTTTATGGTTTAAAGAAAATTTTTGTTTTACCATTATTTTTATTATTTCAGTACACTTAAATAAAATATTTATTAATGATATATTTGCTTTTCTTTGCGATCGCTCAATGTTTTTAAATCTACATCAATTTTGGTAGTTGTACATCGTAATTGGCTTTCAAGGTTTTCATCTGTTAATGAAGCCCGAAATTTACTTTTATTAAATTTCATTTTTGAAAATTAAGCTTCACAAACATATGTGGATCCGAAGGTGCTTACATTTTTTTAAACAAATAGTCTTAAATTAGGATATTTTTCCGCTGTTATATACGTGTCGTAGAAATCAATTTTTGATGTCGTTTTATGAACCTGCTACAACTCATTGTTGCACTGCAAATTAATTATTTCCATCTGTAAAGCTTCTGGAACAGTGGAAACGTTTACTTTGAGAAACGATGATTAAATTCAGCTGAAAGTTTTCTAATTTCATCAGCGTACTTCGCAAAATTTTGACTGCTATTAAATTCTATTAATGACGGAAAATTATGAAGATTGTTATTTCTAAGTTGGGACTCAAATAAAATTAGCTTGGTTTGGAATGCTTTGATATGATTTCAAGCATAAACAATTAAATTATCTTGCTCCTGTAACTCCTTGTTTAGCTGGTCAACTTTTTCGGTTATATCTACTAAGAAACACAGGTCCAACAAGCAAATTTCGTCATTTAAATTTGAAACTGGAGTTCTCTCTTCAGCCATAAAATTTTCAATGTCCACCCGTAATTGAAAAAATCTTTTTAAACATGTTCCGCGACTCAACCATCCAACTTTGGTAAAATAGGCAATATCGCCGTATTCCGAACTTAATTCGTTAAGGTATGCTTTGAACTTGTGATGCTGAAGCGCATGTGAACTATTTTTATTACCAAATACATGACATGGTTCATCATGGACACATAAATTTTGCTCATGTATCAAACACTGTATTACAAATATTTAGCTTGAAATTCATTCATAAACAACTTTACAGCTCCTTTATTTTTACCAATCATAGCAGGCGCACCATCCGTTGTTAGTCCAGAAAACTTCTCTAAATGTAAAAAATTGCAGGATAAACATTTTTTTATAGCGTGAAAAAAATCATCTCCTCTAGTGGTGGCTTTCAAATTTAAAAGATATAGCATTTCTTGTGTTACTCCGAGAGAATCGTTAACTCCACCAATAAATACAGCAGGTTGGGAGGTATTTGAAATATCTGTACTCTCGTCGAAAGCTAGAGAATATGTTTTGAATTGTTGAATCCGCTCTCATAAAGTCACCACTATTTCATCTGAAATATCATTAATGCGACGACAAAAAGTTTGACGCGATAAACTTTTGCTTGAAATCATTTTATGTTTATCTGGCATAACATCCTTTATAACAGCTGCCAAACATTGTTTTACAAATTCTCCGTCCGGAAATCATTTCATTTTCTTAGTGAATAACATTGCAACAGAATAGCTTTAACAATATTAGAAGGTAGTTGTAATGAAGAACATTTTTCAGTATTTTAATTTTTCTCAATTCTTTATTAAATTTCACATACAGGTCATGTTTCGTTTCATGATGTCTTTTAACATTGTGTTCCTTAAAAACAGCTAATGCATTTCGGCAAATCAAACATGTTAATTTTGAGTTCTGTATTATAAAGAAGTAATTTTCTTCCCAATGATCGCTGTATTTTTCGTTTTCTTCTGAAATTTTTCTTTTCTTGGAATTCATTCTAAGGGCCAAATATAATTAAAGTTATGTATACTTATTCAAAATAAGTGCATTTTATACAGTGGTCAGCAAACATTGTGTGAGTGAACTGCAATCTCTCTCATACTCAATGCACTTAGAGAAACTAATAGTGAAAATTAAAGGTCCATGTTGTATCACAATATCAATATCAATATCATATGGGCAACATTTTATGCTAACATGATCCTCAACATGTGCATCTGTTAGACGATTTTTATTTTTTATAAGTTTTAACGAGGAAAATGAAGACTCATATATATGTATATGTTGACCCAAGCATCGAATATAACTTAATTTTAATTAATTTAATTAATTCTTTGATTTCGGATAAGAAGCTTCATTAATATTTTTCCAAAACTGAATACCAGTTATAAGCGGTAGATTCAAGTCATTTCTCATTTTTAAAAGTTCTTCTTTGCTTTTCAATATTAGTTACATAAGAAAGGATTATTATGTGATTCAATTATTTGATCAAAAACTTTAAAACGCACATTGTACTTTACTAATAAAGTTTCCAATATATTAACATATTCATTCTATTTTATCAAATTATATAGAAATATATTAAAAATTTCAGAAGTTATGGTTAAATTAATCAAATTTTAAAAAAGTTTTTCAATAATTGTCGGCTTAGTTAGATTTTTCTGGCGAAGACTATTGAAATATTTTACATAAAAAAAATTTTTACAATAATTTTATTACGCCTAAAAATATGCAATTAAGTAAAAACCAATGAAGATTATGAAGATAATCTTCTCACAAACCAAAATTATAATGAGACGGGTTAAAAACATAATAAAACATTTTTAATATTGAATGTTGTAGTTAATATGTTTTTTAAAAAGTCTGTATTTAAAAATTTTCGTAGATTTTGTAATATATTTATTTTTTTATAGATTCTGTAAAAACAAAAATTAAACCGAATAATAATCATGCAACGGACCGCATAAAAATACATAAAGGACCGCATGTGGCCCGCGGGTCTCGGCTTGGCCACGGCTGATTTAGAAGATGGGACATAAATTAGAGGGAAATAATAATATACTTGCTAAAGAACGAACATTCCTCTAAATAAATTGCTGAAATTATTTAAAGACTTCATAGTACAGGCAGAACCATAATTTACAGATTTGCAGGTACAGGTCAGTATGGAAATAAAGCAAGATCTGGTATTCCATCGGAACTGACTCATATCGTTCGAAAAAACAGAAACAATTGCCGTGGATCTTGTACAATGTACCAAATGTATAGAGATCCCCCTACCCCTCCAACGCACAGATATTAACCATATAGAACATAGTTGGGAAACTCTGGAACAAAATTACTTACAAAATCAATTGAGGATTACCTTAAAAGAAGAATGGAATAAAATAACGGCGGAAATTACTAGAAATTTGATAAAATTTAAAAAAAAACTTTGGCATGTTTAATGGAAAATAATGAAATCGATGAATCGATGATCACTATACTTTTTGGGTAGTTTAGATTTTATTCCTTTCTAACAATAATCTGGATCATCAATACGACTTCGTGCTGTGTAAAAATCTTGATCAGCAATGTATCAGAAGTATCACATATTCAAATTTAACCAATTATTTGATAAACCCCTCCACTTTGTTTGACACTAAATTCGACAAAATGATTTTAAAAATTATCATAAATTTTCACATAGTTTTAACATAAGCATGTTTTTTTTTTAGTTATCATTTAATCGCAAGTTATATCTTGTAGTCCGAAAAGTACCTGTTAATTTACATAATATTCCATAGAAAAACAACAAAAACTTCAAATTTTCTTAACAAATAATGTATAATTATTATATATATATATATATATTTTGTTGTTATTATTTACTACAAACTTGTTTTGAAAATTTAAATTTTTTCCCAGACTGAAGTTTTCATAACAAAAGAAACCCACGAAAAAACTTAATTTAATCGCGTAACTTAAAATAATGAATGATTGCAAATACGTAGTACTTCACTACCAAAATAAACAACAACAAACAAAATGAGTAAACACTGAGCTGTTACTTATTGGTATACTCGTAAGTAAACAATACATCACTTTCAGTACAGCATATACTTGCGAGTTAAGTAGAAATTCAAGATTTTTTTTTAAATTAACAAAAAAATATATAATTATTATAAAATGCATTAAACACGAAACAAAACACACAACTAGCCTTCTATTAAAAAAAAAACATTAAGAAAATAAATATTTAATAATATAAAGTAAAAGTTTAATGTCAAAATGAGCCGAATTTATTATTCTCTACATGTAATTAAATTGAAGTGCTAAAAAATCTCTATTTTTATCCGCTTTTTATAAAGTAAAAGAACAACGTTCGCCAAGTAACATATAAAAGTAGCATATACAGGGAGTCACAATGAAAACGACCCATCTTGGAAACATTTTTATTTTATTTTATTCTTTTTTTTTTTTTTTGAAGGATGTTGTTTATTTAGACTAGTAATTTTTTTTATTATTTATTTATTATTTAACACACACTTTTTTCAGAAAAGGCTAAGAAAAGGTGCTGATTGAGAAAATATACCTTATTAAGAAAATATACTTTACAAAGAAAATTTACTTTTTTTAAAGAAAAATAATTTTTTTACACAATAGTACTTTCTTAATAAAATGTACTTAAAAAAAAGTACTTACATAATATGTACATTTTTAAGGAAAGATAATTTTTGCAAATAAAAAGTGCTTTTTAAGAAAAAGAAAATACTCTTCTTTTAAGAAAATATACTTTTGTAAGAAAATTTACCTTTTTCAGAAAAGATACTTTTTTAAGAAAAGTTATTTTTTTAACAGAAAATATACTTTTTGAAGAGAAATAGTTTTTTGAGGATATGTACTTTTTTGAGAAAAGATACTTTTTCAAATAAAGCACTTTTTTAATAAATGGTACTTTTTTAAGAATTTTTATTTTACTAAAAAAAGGTACTTTTTAATGAAAGGTACTTTTTTAATAAAAGTTAATTTTTTAATAAAAGGTACTTTTTTAATAAAAGGTACTTCTTTAATAAAAGGTACTTCTTTAATAAAAGGCACTTTTTTAACAAAAGGTACTTTTTTAATAAAAGGTTCTTATTTAATGAAAAGTTATTTTTAATAAAAGGTACTTTTAAATAAAGAGTACTTTTTTTAACAGATGGTTATTTGTAATAAAAGGTACTTTTTTTGTAAAAAGTACTTTTTTAATAAAATATGTTTGTACTTTGTAATAAAAAAAAAATATTTTTTAAGAAAAATTACTTTTTAATAAAAAAAGGTATTTTTTCAATAAAAAGTACTTTTTAATAAAAGATACTTTTTTAGTATAAGGTACATTTTTATAAGAAAACATAATTTTTAAGGAAAAGGTACTATTTTATGCCAATTAAATCATACAGCGTTCTAGAATCATTCAGTTAGTCAATTAAGCAGTGATGAGCACTAATATGTTATTAATTATTATTTAAAAAGAAAATTACAAAATGTCAATGTATAATGTCAGAATTTGAACTTTAATTTGTATACCTAAATAGCCGCTAGTGAAGTTGTGTTCATAAATTTCACAATAATTCCATTGACATTTTGGTTTCCAAATATAAGACGAAAGACTTAAGACACGAACTTTACAAAATTAAATCAGAAACTTTAAATACCAGCACAACCATAAAGAAGGGTGTACAATTAAAACTACTAAATGCAATTTAGTTAATACATTTTATTATCTGGCCATTTTTGTTTTCTGTTTAATTTCCAACAATAATACTGAACAATAATAAATAACAGTTTGTCGAACCAAATGAGTTGCTGAGCGTGAAATCACATAGAAGCTAATCCAATTGTATGCATTTAAAAAAGATATTTCACACAAACACATACACACACACACATATATACATATATATACTAACATATATTTTTAGGCATTCAACAGTTTAATCATTTATAAACTGAAAGTGAATTTAAACAAAAATTGATCAACTCATTCACAACCATTGTTACTTTCAACATTAGATGAATAATATTACGTATAAATAAGAAATCTAAGCAAAGTAAAGGTATGAAACTACCATAGAAAATTTAAAAGAAAAGATTTCATGGCATAAATTAATAAACATATCAAATTTTAATTACAATATTGATTTATATCATTATTTACGCATAAATGATAAAAATATTTCATTTTAATTTATTTACTTTTTATCTAGTTTCAACAAGCGATGAAAGTATATTAATTTATCTTTAAGTATTTTAAGTAAAATTTTAATTTCTTTTACATGCAATTTTTTTTTTGTTTATTAAAAGATACCACAAAACAAAATATTTAAAATAAGCCCAGCATACAGTCTTCGTGTGTAACATAGAAAGTAATTTCATTTTTTTTTTTCTATTTTTTTATAATTTTCCTTCACTTTTCATTATCAATATTTTTTTGTTAAATTAACATCATATATTCATATGATCGTATATTTTGACCTTTTTGTGTTTAAGCTTTAAAAATTAAGTGAATGAACTCTTAAAATATTTTAGACTGCATGTTCACATGTATTTGTATACCCTGTGTGTGTATGTGTATATGAGTTTTAAAATAGAAACCAATAATCGCTGTGAACTGCTGTATTAGGTTCACCTTAATGGTTAACTGCCTAAGTTATGTTAAATTATTTAAAGAGATCCAAAATATTTTTGTCCAAATGCACAGAAATACCAAGCGAAAGTTTTTTTTTTATTTCCGAATATTTTACGGCATTCTAAAATTTTCGTACTTTAAAAGAAACACGTATAATATGTTAAGTTGTGTGACGAAAACAACAGAAAAAATATGAAAAATATTAATGATAGGAGTACGAAAAGTAATAAGTAATAGAAGAAGTGTGCCAATGAATATCATAACATTGATGCAAAGAATGTAAATTTGTTTAAACTGTTTCAAGCTATTTTCCCATTCTAATAAGTTGGCGCAAAGAAAGTGTTATGTAGTTCAATTCCGATTGAATTAGGTTTTTTGCAAAATTTTTCTATGTGTTTTTTCATTGTCTTCATATTGGCCACCTTCCAGCTTAAATCATTAACCAGTATGTATTATATTGAAGTATTAGCTTGCAAAAAAAGGGAAAAATTAGTAAATCTAACCTAAAAACAAGTAAGACTGTTAAATTAGGCTGTGTCGAATCTTTCCTCTTATACTTATATTATAGCCAATGTTACGTACGGTTACCATTTTAACACAGTTGCCGATACATTTAAATTTAAAGTTAATTGCTTTTCTTTTTTGCTTTTTTTTTTTTTTAATAAAACCTTAATTTTTTGTTATATAAAGAATTAACTGCTTTTGATAAATTCCATTATTTTTCTATTATTGGAGTAGAAAAACTATTAAGATCGCTTCAAAGAGACCAAAACGTTAAACATTTTTAACGCAGCCGGCGGTCTGTTTGAGAGGTTAAAAATTGTGCGATATTTAAAATAGTTTCAAATAAGTGTTGACTGAAAATCTTGACAGTTTTACTTTTGCCTTATATTAGTAAAAAGTTAATATTTTTATCTGAATTGTTGTAATATGTTAATTTAAAGATACAAAGAAAGATTGAATAGTTGGTCTAGACAGACTATACGATACCGTATAACATGCGTTTAGAGACCCTATCTCTTAAGTCCAACTAATTGGGTATAAAAAGAAGCATAAACCAAATCTGAGTGGATTTTTTTATTGATTTTTTGCCCGCAGCTCAGAAAAAGTCAATATCGGATGTTATATTTATATGGGGACTAAGTCGAAAAATGGGCCTGGCCTGACCAATTTGGTAAAGTCACTTAATTTTTGCAAAAACATATGCAAACCAAATTTGAGAAAAATCTGTGCAATATTTTTGTTTTTGATAGGCTTAAGTGAAGATCGGGAAGCAGCTTTATATTGGGGCTATGACTAGGATTTTCCTAGAGGGTTTATTTTTGTGCTATAATAATATCTAATATAAAAGGTGATTTTTTAAGAGCTATAGGAAAGTTTTCCAAAAAAACACATAAAATTCAGAAAAATGCATGAAATCTTTATTTGAATCGATAGTACGGTCCATATAATTTAGTGTTTGAAGATTATTTCATGCAAATGTTGACCGTGACTGCGCCTCAAATGGTCCATCCGCATAGTCCAATTTTGGCATACTCTTTCCAACATTTCGGCCGGTATCTCACGAATAAATGCTTCAATGTTGTCTTCCAATGTATAGACATGTGCTTTAACATAGCCCCACAAAAAATAGTCTAAAGGCGTTAAATCGCACGATCTAGGCGGCCAATTGACCGGTCCCGAACGTGAAATAAAATGTTCACCGAACTCGCCTCTCAATAAGTCCATTGTTGCGCGTACTGTGTGGCATGTGGCACCGTCTTGTTGAATCCATATGTCATGCAAGTCAAGCTCTTGCATTTTGGGCAAAAAAAAGTTGGATATCATCTTTCGGTAGCGCTCACCATTCACAGTTACGTTACGATTCGCATCATCTTTGAAGCCCATAAACCGCACCAAACTGTGAATTTTTTTGGATGCATTGGTAGCTCTTCCAATGCTTCTGGCTGATATTCACTCCAAAATCGACAATTCTGCTTATTTATGTACCCATTGAGCCAAAAATGAACTTCGTCGCTGTACACAATTTTTCGGTAAAAAAGTGGATCTTCGGCCAACTTTCCAAGAGCCCATTCACCACAAATTCTACGTTGCGGTAGGTCGTTCGGCTTCAATTCTTGCACCAGCTGTATTTTGAAAGGTTTCACACCTTAATCCTTCCGCAAAATTTTCCACGTTGTTGAGTAACAGAGGCCCAATTGCTGCGAACGGCGACGAATCGATAATTGATGGTCATCATTAACACTGGCCGATACAGCTGCGATATTTTCTTCAGTTCGCACTCTACGTAAGCGTGTTGGTGGTTTAATGTCCAACAATGTAAATTTGGTGCGAAATTTAGTCACAATAGCCCGAATAGCCGCTTCAGTGGGTCGATTAAACTGACCATAAAATGGAAGAAGCGCGCGATGAACTTTCTTAACAGAGCACGCAGTTTGATAATAAAATTCAATAACTTGCAAGCGTTGTTCGTTTGTAAGACGATTCATGGTTAAATTGTAGACCAAACTGAAGACGTTTGACAATGAAACAAAACACGAGACGTGCGTCAGCTGTTTAAACCAGTGTTACCAAAAAGATAATAGCTAAAAAATCACCCTCTAATATATAATAAACACATACAAACCCAATTTGACTGAGATCTATATGATAATTTGGATCTTATGGAAATTTAAGTCGGTCTGAACTTGCAACATGATTTTTACCAATTTCAATAGCATTTGTCGTATGGCCGATAGAGGCTTATATACCAAATTCCATCCAAATATATTCATATTTGCAACCCGTAGTTTGATTACATGTTTCAAATGAACACACAGACAGAAGGACGGACGGACGAATATCGCTAAATTGACTCAGAAAGTGATTTTGAGTAGATCGGTACAACAAACGGTGGGTCCAAGTCAACTATTTTTGGTAGTTACAAATATCAGCACAAAGTCATTATATCCTAGCCACATAGTGGTATAGGGCATAACAAGTAAGAATATTAGGGTTATAACTTTTTGCATTGGATGACATTATTTTCTGTGATATGACTTAAGTGATGTTGTACTATCATGATGGACCCCAAAAATTTTGGCGAAAACCTCTTGGAAAACTGTCAGTTATGGTAAGTGATTGTATATCAAGCAAGGGAGTTGGTAAAATCAGAATTTTGTATGAAATAATGGCCAATGAAATTTATCTTGATTTTTTTTTTTTTAACTGGCCGCTATTGTTACACAATTCGGTTCGGGAAATTCGTATAAGTTCAGATTTTATCGAGATAATGATCCGAAACATAAATCTTATATGTGTAGGTTCTGGTTAATATACAACAAGAGTATTGACATAAACCCTATCGAAAATTTGTAGGTCCATCTAAACAAAAAGGTCGGTTAAAGATCGCCAACAAATAAAAGTGATTTATTAAGGAAGAGTGGGAAAAATACCTGCAATGCGCAGACGTTTGCAATTAGTGCAATTCATGATCAAGGTGGACACACAAAATATTAACAACGAAAAACCCTCAAAAAGCTTAAGTGTGGCAACATTTATTTGACAGCACAGAAATTGTATTTTTTAGAATTCATTAAAATATTTTTTATTGAAGTTGAACTTTTTTTGTATGTATTTATTATATGTATAAACATTAGAGCGCCTTACAAAAAAAGTGTAAAAGTGCCCCCCTAGAAATCTACCTTGGTTTGTTTTATAATGCGAGCTGGACCGTTTTTAAAAAATATCTATTTTCTTAGTTTTTTTGAAGATATTTGTATTTTTCCCGGTCAACATCTCCAATGTGGGTACCACATAATAGGTTTTTTCAAGAATTTTATTTAGAAATCAATGTTCCTTTTGCAATTTTTCATTTTTTCTTTATGTGCAATTCTATACTAAAATTTTAAACTTTTCGAGGACTTATAACTTTTGAACACCTCGAGTTATTTTTCTCATTTTCAATACCCAGCTACTTGAAATATACCAACCAAAATTTTAAACAAAAACAAATACCAACCACACCTATCTATACAAGTGGAATGAACAAGAATTTCTGTCGATAATTCGATACGTAGTATTTCCAATTTCCTATTAGAGTCATTGTAAATATTTCCAATTAATGAGTCTATTGACCTTACGTTTGAATGTAAAGTGAAATGCAGAAAAACCCTACAACAACATATTTATTTACGTATATATGTATGTATGTATGTACTGTTATCACACATTATACGCTTTTAAATGAGAGTGAGACATTATGGTTGCTAAGTAACAAAAAAAAACTTAAAAAACAACAACAACAACAACAGCGACATTAACCGAAGACACGAGTGTTAATATGCTGTAGTGAGCATTAACGTGATATTGCGGTATTAAACAATAAACATTTTTTTTCTTCATTTTTTTGAGCCGGTAATTAATGTTTTTCTGTGTAATACATGTATGATTTTCGAATTGTGTTGCTGCTGATGAAAAGAAAAAAATAATAATGATAAAGAAATGCGACAGTAAACTTGAAATAAGATGGAGAAGAAAAAATGGCAAAAATGGCATTTTACACTTGCTAGAGAAAGTATGCGTACACTTTAAGATGAAAATTTTAAATATTAATAAAAAAATCCGAAACATCTGTATAACCTGTCATTTGCCAATGTTTTTTGCTTTATTTAAAGTAAAAACATTTATAAAAATCTTAATAAAATATTTTTAATGACCAACTATTTATCATTGACACATTTGGAATTTTTCTTGTTTTGCAAAAAAAAAAAAAAAACTTACGGAACGTTTCTACTTAAATTTGGTTTTTTGTTTGTTTACAATGCAACAATATATATAGTGCTGATCAATATAATATACGGTTACTAAGAGAAAGTGTTTATTTTTAAATTGTATCAATTTAAATATTTTTTAATTAAGATCAAATATTACCGTTAGATTTGTTAATGTCTTATCTAATAATTGTTGTTGTTTGGTGGAATTTATTATTCATGTTTTAAGTGCAGGTCATCAAAAACAAAATATAGTACAATTGTAAGTTTATTTAAAACAACTTTTACATTTTCATAAAGAAAAACAATTTTTGTTAAAGATGGGCCGAAATAAACATTGCACTATTAAGGAACACCGAGTTGCTAAAAATCTAAGAAATTAACTCTGAATTTCATTGCTACGGCGCTTGGAAGGTCCGAACATTGCATCAGAAATACTCCAAAGTGGAAAAAATATAGAAACATGGGGTAGACCAACTACTCAAATGAACCCATTTATGTCATCAAAATCAATTTCAGCAGATATTAATAATGCAATTTGTTCTCCGAAGATTATTAGAAAACAATGTGCCAGGAAGAGTCGCCCGAAAGGTTAAGTAATAATACCAAGAAAGCTCGCATTCAATTTGCTTTAAAAAAAATACTAAAACAGCTCTATACTAAAATAAATCAATTTGGCTCTGACGGTCGACATAATGTCCGAATACGAAAATGTCCGAATACGTTAAACATGGTTTGGGGCACGTTTTCATGGTATGGTGTTGGACCTTTACACCAGATCACTTAAGTCATGAATGAGGAAATCTATTGTGATCAAGGTTCAGAAAATACACACATGAAACACACAATGTTCTGTTCAAAAGCAGCCAACACATATCTTTATTTTCATATCAATTATGTGCGTTTCTAAATTTTCTACGGTGCCCAACACAACCATAACTGTGTTCGTTTTAATATTTCGTTATTTACACGAACATTTTTGTATCACATACTTTTTGTTTCAATCACACATAAACCACACATTTTTGAGTGTTGCTTTATTTGAAGTTCATGTTTTGGTACGTGTAGTGAAAAAAAACACAGAACATGTACAATAAACAGATTCGAGTTCAGTTATATTTTAAGTCGTGTTGTGGCTCGTGTAGTAAGAAAAAACACAACATGTACAATAAACAGGTTCGAGTTCAGTTATATTTTAAGTCGTGTTTAGAAAAAACACAACATGTACAATAAACAGGTTCGAGTTCAGTTATATTTTAAGTCGTGTTTAAAATATAACTGAACTCGAACCTGTTTATTGTACATGTTGTGTTTTTTCTTACTACACGAGCCACAACACGACTTAAAATATAACTGAACTCGAACCTGTTTATTGTACATGTTCTGTGTTTTTTTTCACTACACGTACCAGAACATGAACTTCAAATAAAGCAACACTCAAAAATGTGTGCTTTATGTGTGATTGAAACAAAAAGTATGTGATACAAAAATGTTCGTGTAAATAACGAAATATTAAAACGAACACAGTCATGGTTGTGTTGGGCACCGAAGAAAATTTAAAAACAAACATAATTGGTATGAAAATAAAAATATGTGTGTGTTGGTCTAAGTTATGTTTGTTTACATATATGTACGAGTTTTTTATTCAGTGTGTGTTTTTTTCTGAACTCTGATTGTGATATATTAAATGATGTGATGCTCCCATATGCAGAAAACTATATGTCACCAAAATGGCACTTCCAACAGGACAATGTGACTAAACACTTGATTAAGTTAACACGAAAATTCCTCTTTTGAATGGACTTCTCAAATCCCATGATCTGAATCCGATTGAGAACTTGTAGATGGAGCTGAAGAGAATATTGGAGAAAAAAGTTTTTACTAACAAAAATCAAGTTTGGGAAGCTGTGAAGAGCAGTTGGGAAGGTATTCCCATTGAAAATGACAAAAGTTAATAGAATCAATGCCCAAACGAATTCGAGCTGTGTTAAATAATAATGGTGGACATTCTGGTTATTAATATAACTAAACATAATCAGTCTTAAAACTGATATATGTTTTGATTTAATTCGGCTTAATTCGATTTTTTATCATATTTAAAATAAAAAGCAAAACAGGGAATTACATTTTTTTTACATTAATAAAGATCAAGAAGTAAAGCATTTTATTTAAACCCTAGTATTTTTATTGTAGATTCAAATTGAAAGTAGTTTAGTTTCTTACTCCAACTGTGATACTTAGTTTATAGATTTTACTGTGATATTTAATTTTTATTTTTGCATTTATTATTTTTTAATTTATTTATTTTTTTTGTGTTTGTATGTCGTGGTGTCTAAAAACAAATTATATGTTTTTTAAAATTTAAATGTAAAGATTGACCAAAGATTATTTATTTAATAAATATTATCCCTGATGAAGCTGGAAAATACCAGAGAAACGTTGGGTAGAAAAATGTAATAAATTAATCTCTTATTTACAGTTAAGAAAATACACGACCTTGAAAGACCAAATTAGAATATTCTAATACAAATCCTAAATAAAAAGAAAATACATATGTATATTTAATTGTCTCGGCAGTTCCGAAGAACATAAAAAAGCCCTTTATTTTGATCAGCACTGTAAGTGTCAGAAAAATTATTCGTACATTTACAATTAGGGGAATACCATGAATTATACAATGACGTACAAGTTTGTTATATTGACTTTATTTTAGTAGAAAACAAACTTGTTTTTATAAAGTTGTTTCGGCTTATTTATATTTCTTTTAGAAACTATATTTTTAGATGAGTCCCAAAATCAAGGAAATCGGTGTTGACGGGAGGAAAGCTTGGAAAAGAGAGTAATAGCTGAAATAGCTCGACAATTAAATTTTGTCAAAACTTCGTTCTCTCTGCTCACTGAACGAAAGAGCTCTTTTCCATTTTTATTTTCTTTTCCATACTCCTTCCTTACTTTATCTATCTGTACCTTTTAATCTCTTTTCCTATCTACACCTACCGACACTTTCTAAAGGCTATCATAATGGGCCATATGGCCTCTGAGTGTACTCACCTTCGGGCGGGCGATGCATCAAACCTAACCTAACTGAGCACGATTAATTTTTAATTTTTAATTTTTAATTTTTAATTTTTAATTTTTAATTTTTAATTTTTAATTTTTAATTTTGAATTTTTAATTTTTAATTTTTAATTTTTAATTTTTAATTTTTAATTTTTAATTTTTAATTTTTAATTTTTAATTTTAAATTTTTAATTTTTAATTTTTAATTTTTAATTTTTAATTTTTAATTTTTAATTTTTAATTTTTAATTTTTAATTTTTAATTTTTAATTTTTAATTTTTAATTTTTAATTTTTAATTTTTAATTTTTAATTTTTAATTTTTAATTTTTAATTTTTAATTTTTAATTTTTAATTTTTAATTTTTAATTTTTAATTTTTAATTTTTAATTTTTAATTTTTAATTTTTAATTTTTAATTTTTCATTTTTAATTTTTAATTTTTAATTTTTAATTTTCAATTTTTAATTTTTAATTTAAATTTTTAATTTTTCAGTTTTCTGTTTTCATTATTCAACACGATTTTATAACACTATTCGCTCCCTGATTTTATCTCCACATACTTCCCAATGAATTGTGCCTTCATTTTATCTCCAAACACTTCCTTTTTACTGTTATTTGTTTATTTTTATTTATGTTTGATTAGCATTAATATTAAATGCAGTGATAATTGTGTTATTTATATGGAATAAATTATAACGTTAAGAATACTTTTAAAATGATTGAGGAAATTAATTATAAATGTTTATAAAAAGTGAAGAAATATAATGCAGAAAACAGCGACAAAAAGGTTATTACATATCATAATTTTTTCACCAATGCAATCATAAGTCACACTGCTTTTGTCTTACGTCTTATTAATTGGAGGCTAAATTGGCTCACAGAGGTCCTAAAACGCAAAGTATATCCTACAAGTTACAACTACATATTTAATATATGTGACCTTCTCCGAGAAAAGGGACCTAGTGTGTGAAAATTAAGTTTTGAGAAAAAAATGCATTTAGGTACCAGAATCCACCTTTTTTACACAACCCGTTTTTTGACACACTAGGTCCCTTTTCTCGGAGAAGGTCACATATATATTTTTTTTGTATTAATATTTCAAATGCACGAATAATTTTTCCAATGAATGTTTTCTTTTTTAACATTTTTGACCTGAATAAAAATCTTTAAATGCAATAAAGATTAAATAAATTTAAAGAATATACAAATAAATAACTTGATAATTTATTAGAAACCAAAATAATTCAATTTGGTTGTTTCTTATTTTTTTCGTAGCATGACAGTTTTAATTTCAGCTGTGCGGTTACTTTTTCTAGCAAGTGTACGTACGAGTATTTGCAACAAGGAGTTATTAAAAGTTGCTAAGACATATTTTATGAGTTTACTTCAATGTTTGTATGAATAGAAAGTAATTTCGTTTTTACACTTATTATTATGCTGAGCACTAAATAGAAATGTTAATATTTAAATATTTCTTTGTTGTTTGTAAATTTCTTCGACTGCAAAAGTAGTGTGAAATTTAAAAAAAAAAAATAAATTTTTGTAAAAAAAATAATAATAATTTCTCTTTTCTTTAAAACTCGCCATATAAATTTATAAAATAAAAAAAATATATAAAAATAAAAACAAAAACAAAAAGAGAATACGCAATTCTTACTTATTTTAAGCCAAAAAAAATTATTTAGTAGAAGAATGCGATTCCATTTTATTACTTTAATCAAACTTTTCTTAATTTGAAACAAATCTGAAAATTTATTACTTTGAAACATATTCTTATAAGATTCCATTTACTAAAGTTTTTTTTAAGTCTCCGTACGATTTTGAAATAGTAAAAACTTTTTAATATTTGAAATAGAAAAGTTACGTTTACACTAAGAAAAGAAGAAATTACAACTTCGGACTTAACTTAGACGTGGAAGGACCATGTAAGATATGTTTTCATCTTTAAGTTAATACTGCGACTAGTCTATATAGACTAACTAATAGGTTAGTTCTACTTGCAATATTTAATAATAAGGGTTACAGATATAGGAGTTTTATTAATAAACTCAATTTGGGTTAAATCGACCCGCAGTATTCAGTAACTCGAGAATTTCATTATTGGGATGACTCAGTAGCCTTAGTCTATTAACCTCAGCATTACGCCTTATTTCGCATTTGTGGTGCTTATTTTTAAGTCACGATGAATGGCGGCATTTCTAGCGTATCATGGGGCATTAAAAATATTTCTTAAAACTTTATTTTGTAATTTTTATAATTGTTATGTGATGCAATTTTTTACTCATCCCCAGATTTGTACAGAGAGTTTTGAGCTTCTACCTATAAGCCAACTCATTTTTCTGTATTTTCATTTTAATTCATCTTTGGTGCAGTTTGTCAATCCGTTTGTAAAGAAATAAATTCCGGAGACCCCATAATCCCCATGATCCTTATAAAATGGAGAAATCGATCTAGCGATGTTCATCTGTCTGTCTGTCTATCTGTTGAAAATATTCTGGTATCCGCAATAGATCGAGTAGGTCGTACTACTTAAGCTTAAAATGTTTGTCATAATCTGCAGCAGTTTGGTATTGTATTTGGAGCTTCTAGGCCCAATATGCGAGGAATGACACATGAAAATGAAAAGATGCTCCGATAAAATTTCATATAAAAAACTAAAAATACTGAAAAATGTTTACACGTAATAGAACATGTGCATATTTATATGTATAAGCGATGCATACACAATTTTAATTGATTATTGATTTTGTTGGTTTTTGTTGCACATGTGAAGAACAACAAGCACAAAAATGTGTATGCATCGCTAATAAATAAACAATTAAAAATGTAATTGTATGTATTTACATTTATGATGGTAGCATTTAATAATTAATTTCAATTTAAAAATTACGAGAATACCTAAAATTTTTGTAATAATCTTATTAATTTTAAACAACATTTTAAAAATCTAGTCATGATAATGTGAAATCTAGCTTTTTTCTGTCTCTTAGTGTTAACAACCTTGGTTATAATAATGTGTTCAGACACGGGTGGAGGGTATCAAAGATTCAGCACAGTCGCATTTAATACTCTTACTTGTTTATTACTTGCTTTTTGAAGTTTTGCATCTAACTCATACCAATATATTGTGCAGAGCTTACAGATGGAACTTGTATGTGGTCATTAAGAAGTTGTATGCAATTTGTTTGTTTGTTTGTGAAGTTAATGTTTGATGATTTAGAGCTGTTCAATTTAATGCCCCATCTTTCTATCCACAGTTAAACTTTGCAATTAAGTGGTTCCGTGCTGTTGATAATATGACAATCTCATCAGCAAAAGTACCGACCACACAATTTATATTTACTGGCATAACAAACCCTGAGGTACGCCTGATGTGATAGGGTGAAGATTGGAATACTCATCTTTATGATTCACTCGAAAGAATCTGTCTCTCAAATATGATTTCAGAAGTTTACTATAATATTATCACAACAACATATCTATCTAACAACAACATATCAACATCTAATAATACATACATCTTTCTTTTCTAGAGAGATTTATATCGAATGGGTTATTCTATCAGTCCTTTATGAAGAATTATAGGCTTTAATCTTTTACTTATTAATTTCTCGAATAGTTTACCTATTATTGGCAATAACGAAATTGGTCTAACTTCATCTGAATTTTTTCCTGGTTTCAATATCAGAACGGCATACAGTTATATCTGTATTAAATATAGTTGATAGTTTAGAAATTGCTTTATGTGGTAAGTTTTTTAAGAGGTCAGCGTTATTAAGTCATACCCAAGTGACTTTTTAGACATAAGTGATTTGATTTCTTTTTTAATTAATAGATCTTGCTTATTTGAGAGATCTTTGTTAAAAACGGTGCTTAAGTATTCTGCAAATAAGTTAACCTTCTGAAGATTCGTTCTCGCCCATGTTCCATCGTTTTGCATCAGGGCTGATTTTGTTTGAGTTGGTTGTTTAAGTTACTTTGTAGATATCTATAGTGAGTAGTCGGTTTTATTGTCATCCGTTAGGTTTAACAGATAATGGCTAGATTTTCCATTCTTCTATTTGCCTTTTTAGATTTTGAGTAGCATCGTTTAACTGTTGCCATTTTTTCGTAGCTTTCGCTTGACCGCGAATTTTTGGAGGATATGATATTTGATTATGAAAACCTTAAATTTCGGGAGAGCAACTCCGTCGCCGTTTGTTGAATTTCTGTTGCAAAAGGTTGAACTTCTTTTTCTAGCTTTTCGACGGTAACTATCTGTGATGAGGTGTTTACTTTTTCATTTATGTTATTAATGATTTATAAAAATTTTAGTCAGTATGTTTGTTTGATAATCTTGGGTTCGGAGCATCGCATGTATATGTCAAATATATCGGCGAATGATCAGAACTTTAATCATACACTTCTTCTAATTCTAAAGACAGTTTAGCTATTTTTCCTGTTATAAAGAAATCAATTAAATCTGGACATTTATTTATTCCCATTGGCCAATAAGTAGGGGAGCCTGCTAGTAAACCGATAATGACGATATTTGATAAAGTCAGTTATTTTTGCAATATTATATACAAAACAAATTTGAGAAAAATCTTTGATAGGTTTAAGTGAAGATCGGGAAGCAGCTTTATATGGGGGCTATGACTAAGAATTGTCCTATAGGGTTTATATTTGGAATACTGATTAATGGATGTAATAGACACCCATAAGCCCAATTTGACCGAGACGTATATGATAATTTGGATCTATTTCATAGGGGTATTTTGCATGGGGACTAGGTCTGGACATGCATCGATTTTCCCAATTTCAACAGCATTCATAATATCGGTATAGTAAAAGATGGGTCTAGGTCTACTGTTTTTGGTAGTTACTAACATCAGCACAAAGTCATTATACCCTACCCACATAGTGGTATAGGGTATAAAAATTACGAAAGATTGAGGATAACAAAGATTCACGAAAATAAGTCTTTGTTGGTCTTAACTTTTTTATTTGTACTAAAAACTTATTTTTAGCACAAAAAAAAACAAAGTATATTTTTTGCAAAACTTGTTAGATAAATCTTCTGTAACTTTTCAAATGGGTTAAAGAACAAACAAAAAAAGAAATCAAAAGAATAGACAATTATGTTAAAGAATATTTAACATAAAAACATGAATAAGAAAAAGTGGAAAAAACACATGAATAATGAATTAATTTAAGAATAGAGTATGAAAGTAGTAAGCTTAAAAACAAATGACTTAGACAACAAATATGGCATACAAAAAAAAAAAACAAACAAAATTATATGTTCCGTCTATTTTGGATTTTGTGACTTCCTGCTGCCATGAGTATGCAAAAGTTTTTAACCAGAAAAGAAAAAAATAAGGAAAGAATGTCTACATTTGTAGTAGTAATTGTGGTAATTTTGTTGTTTTTTATTTAGATATTGATTGATTATACTGTTTGGCCGGAACCAGTTATTTTATGTTATTTTTCTTTTAAAATGTTTAACGATTTTGTTGTTGTTTTTTTTTTTTGCATGCTTAACTGTTTTTTATTTAACGATACCGTTCTGCGTGAAGTGTAGATTTTTTTTAAATTTTTTTGTTAAGGCATACTGCTGTACAAAAGAGGTTTTGTGGATATTTTTTATTTTATTTTTTTTTTTTTTTTTGTTAAAAGAATTTCATTGCTAAAACGGTAATATGCTGTAAAACTGGTATGTTTTTGTAGTTTATATATATTCATACATATATGCATTATTATTTTTGATTTTGTTGTCAGTAAATATGAATATATACAGATACAATAAACGGATTGATTGTTAAAAGTGGGTTTGGTATGTTGCAGCTTAAAGTTGGCTTGGCAGTAAGCCAAACAATCCTGTTTAATATAACAGGAAATTTATTTATGACAAAAGTGCATGATAATTTTTTTTTTTTATGTAATTGACTTTTTTCTCTAAGTCAGTTTTAGCTCGCATTCAAAACTTGACCCAATTCTCAAAAATAAAAGATTAAAAGTTTAAAATTATATTATTTATATTGAACACATTGAACTTTATAGTTTTCACATATTCTTTGAAGTTGAAGTAAAGTGTGGTTTTCCATTTATTTTTAATATAATAATTAGTTTTATTAACTTATGCACTTGCCAAACTAAAAAAAAAAAATATAGTTGTATGTATAAACAACAGGTTCTGCTAAATGTTAAAATATGACTGCATTTTTTAGTTTTTTGTTGTTTTTTTTTATATTTTTGTATTTTATACCACACCTTCTAAGGCATCTTATAATTTAAGATGGCTGCTTTAACAACTATTCATACCTCTATAAAGACGTCATTAAAAATTCCTTAAAAAGATGCTGATATTTTCTTATTAGTTGTTGTTTTCGGTTTTTAATAATTTAACAAATGAAATTACTATAAAATAACTTGTATAAATATTTCATATATATTTTTTTAATGAAATTAACATTTAACCAAATATGCCACGCAATATATATTTATTATATGAAATCTGAAAAATTTATATTTTTTTATTCATAAAACTTAATAACAACATTAAAAAATTTTAAGAAATTCAAAAAAAAAAAATATTCACAGACATTCCATTGTTTATTCGAAAAGATTGACACTTGTTTGGTTTTGATAAAAATTCGTTTTACATAAAAAAAAAAATATTTCTCTGTATGTTTGTATGTATGAATATTATTTAACTACACACCTTTAGCTACATTCAGTTTTTTTTTTTTATTTTATTTTAGATTTTCACTTGTAGTTGTAGGTACATGTGATTTTTTTAAGTTGTATAGGTTCAAGTTATTCTCTTCTTTTTGTGTTGTTGTTGTTTCTTTTATATATACATATATGTATGTTATAAGAAATCTGTATATTCTTTTTTTTTTTCTTTGTTTTATTATTACTTTATCTATATTATTTTTTTCTTCTTGTTTGTTCACGTTTTAAATTGATCTTTATTTAAGCGCGTTTTGTTTGAAATACCACCAAAACGTTCAACAGTCAACAGGCAACTAACAGGTACTTGTTTCTATCAGATGCTAGGCTAGTTCTTTTTAATTCAACGTGTGTCTCTGAGTTTCAAATACGTGATCTCACTTTAAATTAAACTCTACAAAACAAATACATTAATAGCTTTCCCTTTTACACAAACTAACACCAACAACAAAATTTTCTCCAAAAAGTATTAATGATATTTAAAAGAATATTTTTGAAGTTTTTATTTAAAATAATTTATTTAAAAAATTATATAAATAAATTTAAAAAAAAAATATTAAAAAAATGTAATTCTTTATTTAACACAGTTGACTCTCTTTCATTTAATGAGCTATCTTTCTCTCTTCTTTCTCTGCTAAATTTAAACTGTCAAAATTTTATTTATCTACAGCTCCTCAGCTCGTCTGTATTTGTATAATATGTTTTGTATATTATTCTTGTTAAGAATTACTAAAGAGTCGCTGTCGGAAAGCAAAGAAAATATTAATCTTGTCTTAACAAAAGACTTAAGCAACGAACGTGAATATTAATACAGAGTGTTTCAGGGAAAATAAGTTATTGATTTTTTTGAATTTATTTACTATACATTTTTTAATGCAATAAAATATTTTGAAATTTTTACCAGCAAATGGACTATGCTTAAACTCCGAGAAGAGAAGGCTGGCACAATCCGTTTGTATTTACCGGAAGATAACTTTGGTTATTTAAACACAGTTTGAGCTGTTATGTCTCCTCAAAATGACAAATAATTTTAAACAGGAACTGAATATAACAGTTATTTTGAAATTTTTTTAACAAAAAAAGTAAATGTCGGAGAATTTATAATTTAGATTTTAATTTTTTCGAGCAGAAAATAAAAGTCACCTTTAATACCCCCCACACCACTTTGCAGAGGGTACATATCTATTTGTTATTCCGTTTGTAACGCTGTGAAAAATTAAAGTATATAGATATATTCTTTAACCTTACAACAATTCGAGTCGTTATAGCGATGTCCGTCTTTCCGCCTGTCCGCCCGTCCGTCTGTCGGTTGAAATGATGCTCATTCACAAATCAAACCATGTAGCTGTGTATCATTATTTCGAGCAATTTGGTAATGGGTAATCGATAATCATTGTGGAAAACTATATCCTAAAATAAGGAGAATAAATGCTAAACATTCAGTGTGATTGTTGTAATAATTCAGTATTAAGTTTATCACATTGTTTATGTTTTCAAATATTTTTTACATTTGTTATAAATAGTGCAATAACGCTAGATATTAATGTAAACGCATAGCCCAGGAGGAGGGTTTTCGGCTAACCAAATTTAACACAATACTTCTTTTTACCTATGTTTGATTTTTATATTTGCTCCAAAATATAAAAAAACCAAAAAAAAATACTATAAATTTCTGACTTTCTTGATAAAAGATACACCTCTTGACTTGGTAAGTGTTTGGCATTTTTTATTAGGTATAAGGGCTAAATAAAGGAGGAATGGAAGAATCATTATGTAGCAGCAATTGAGCTATTTTAAAGATACCTTAAATGGAATATATTCCAGGGAATCTCAGCATTTTTCTAGTCCCACAATCCCCGGATTTTTTCATAATATTAAGCTGTATGACATTTTAATTGCCTTTTAATGACCTTGATAAAAAGAATAGTTAAACCACTTTATTGAAACTTTTCAATTTAAGAAGCGCCATGTACTATAAGGAACTATAAAGGTTAGAAGTCAAATTCGAAAGACAATAAAGTGTTCAACAAAAGTTTAGTTTTTCAATTAGAACCGAATTGAGAAATCATATAATAATAAAATTTAGGTTTCCCAAATTCACCAAATTTTTTATTACATTTTCTGTAATAAAATGAAAAGCTAATAGAAATCATGATATAAAACAAATTTCCAACTAAAAAGGTAACATTTCAACACTAACTTTGCGGGTTATCCTGTTTGGTCATATATTTTTGTATACAACTAAAAGGGAATTTGGCGATATCTACAATGTCCGATTTTGTTAAACAAAGATGTTCCATACAATTTTGAAAATTTTACTGCAGAAATATTAATTATAATACAGAAGGGTTTCGGAGACCGGGCTATTTCGAAAAATATGTTTTCAAGTGTTCCAAGAAGGCAAATATAGCGTTGAAGACAAAGAGCGCCCCGGACACTAATAACTGTTGAGCAACATGTCAAGGAAATCAAAGATTTGGTGCTGAAAAGTCATCAATTTAATATCTTGTTTATACTTTTCATATATCAAAAGTATCAATTGACACTATTTTGAAAGACTTTTTGGGCCTCAAGTACTTCAAATCTCGATTGGTTCCGAAAACACACTGCTGTTTGACTACCCTGAAAAAAAGTTATATGTAATTTATAAAAATATTTATCGATTATATGCAAGTTTGTAGTTTGGAAATTATTTGTTTAAAGAAAATTTCAATTTGAAATGTTTTAACAATTTTGGTTTTTACATTCAAATGTAAAACAATATAAAACAAGTAACAAAATTATAGTCGGTCTAGACCGCCAAATGGACCGATCCTGACCATATTTGGTAAAGTCACTTGTTTTTTTTTTTTTTTTTTTTTTCTAAAACATACACAAACCAAATTGAAAACAAATGTGTCCAATATTTTTGTATATTGATAGATTTCAGTGAATATCGAGAAGCAACTTTTTATATGCGGCCTATGACCAAAAAAATTTCCAACAGAGTTTAATTTTATACTTCTGATTAATGGGTGTAATAAACACACACAAAACAAAATTGACCGAGATCTACAATTTTCTTCTTATGGCAATTTTAGATCTCATAATAGATTTCAGAAGTCTGAACATGTACCTATTTGCACCATTTTTTAAAGTGATAAAAGCGTATATACCAAATTTGAATAGCAGTTTACACAGTTTACACACAGACGGACGGTCGGAGTCGGTCAGACAGACGGGTGGGCGGCAGACACATGGAAGGACAGACGGATGGACACACAGACAGACGGACGGTCGGACAGACATCCCTAAATTGGCTAAGATTGTGGTTCTGAGTCGATCGCTATAATAATAGTCTAGTCCAAATATTTTGAACATCACCACAATCTAGCAAATATCGGGCAAAAGTTGAAGCAAGACCAAAGAAATCACGACAAAGTCATTCAGAAATCTAGGTCATACTAACAGTTTGGAGTTATGGATTATGGATCTAATATCAAATTTACGGGCAGATGTTTTCTATCAGAATGTAATCTTGTTTATTAAGATTTCTTAAAATTCACGTTTATCTCTTTGCAAAGCTTTTTAGATCAAATAAGGTTGTTGTTAATAAAAACTGGTATAGGTAGTCAAAAAAAAGGAGAAAGAATTTATAAATTCTTCATAAACCTTCAACTGATTTAAAAACATTTTAATGATTAATACGATAAATGTTTAAGAAATTTATGAAACAACCATACACAACCAAACACGTAGAAAAATGTATACATATTGGGTTGATTCTTTTTGTATTTTTCAATATAGTCTCCTTTTTGCTCGAAACACTTCATCCAGCGATTTCCAATTTTTTCAATCCTCCACAATGTAAGATTTCGAAAGATCCTCAAAACAGCCGTCTGTTGCAGAAATGACCTCCTCATTCGACTCGAATGTTTTTCCGTGCCATTTCTTTAAATTTGGAAATAATAAAAAGTCCCTGCGGCAACAATTTGAATCTCAACTCGTGTATTTATCCCTGAGTATGCACTCGAGTGCTATCTTGATGGAAGATAGATTTTTTTTGTTTTGGCTAAATGGGGGCGTTTTTTTATTTCTTCGCTTAGTTGGCCCAATAATGATGACTAATATTCTCCATTTATTGCTTTTCCTTGTTGCAGTAGTCAGTGTATATAAGTCCATGCATATCCCTTGTCCATAACCTACCAGCCGATTTTACAGTTTTTGCTTCTTCAGGGCGGATTCACCTGGTAAAATCCATTGCTTTGAATATTTGTTCATTTCCGATATGAATCGATGTTTCATCCACAGTTACGTATTGGCGAATAAATTCATCAGGATAGCAATGGAAAAGCTCTAAAGCAGTTACTGAATTAGTTACCGATAGCTTTCTCATACTATTTCACGCACTTTAAATCATCGGTCACTCAAAGCTAGAGCGTGAATTTTGTCGATGATTTTCGAAGAAACGTCCAGAACTAGGTTCATCATTTGTGGATATACGGCTACGTTCAAATTCATTTACCTAATTGTATATAGTCTTAAACACTGGTGGAGATGTGGCATGGACTTTGTCTAACTCATCTCTGTTTTCGTAGGTGCTTTTCTTTAAAAGTAGAAGTGTTTGATGACAACATATTTTTCTAAGACGGGTATTCAAAGGAAAAAAGCACCAGAACGCAAAACACCAAAATTACAACACTGGCCATAGTTTGTGGTGAATACGAATTTTATAAGCAGAAAATATAGTGAGTGGCAATACAATGGAAACTTTCAACAAAAAACTTTTAATAAAAACTTTTACTAATTTCAAATTTGTATGTTTATTTAATAAAGAAAAAAATATTCACGTATGTGATGGAAATCGATTTAGATTTAAGTTGTGATGCATTTATATTTTTCATTATACCCTATACCATTATGTAGTTTGGGTATAATGACTTTGTGCTACTGTTTGTAACTACCAAAATTATTTGAATCACTATCTGAATCGATTTAACGATGTCCGTCCGTCTGTGTGTCCATGTAAAGCTTGTAATCAAACTGCAGGTCGTATATATGAATATATTTTGATGAAATTTGGCATATAAGCTTTTATCGGCCATAGGATGAACGCTATTGAAATTGATGAGAATCGGTCCATGTTCAGACATAGCCCCCATATAAATGACCCCTATGAAATCAACATAAATTGCCATAAGATCCAAATTATCATATAAATCTTAGTCAAATTGGGTTTGTATGTGTTTATTACATCCATTAATCAATAGTCCAAAAATGATCCCTATGGGACAAGTCTTAGTCATAGGCCCCATACAGAACTGCTTCCCGATCTTCACCTAAATCTTTTGAAAAACAAAATTATTGCACTGATTCTTCTCAAATTTTGTTTGTATATATTTTTGCAAAATACAAGAGACTTTACCAAACATGGTCACGATCGGTCCATCTTTGGACCTAGTCCCCATATAGATATATCATCCGATATGAACTTTTTCATATCTGCAGCCAAAAAAATTAATAAAAATCCCGCTCAAATTTGATTTATTCTTATTTTCTATATCCAGTTAGTTGGGCCTGAGAGGTAGGGTCTCTAAGCGCATGGTAAAGGGTATCGTATAGTCGATCTAGACCGACTATAATTTTCTTACTTGTTTTATAGTATCGATTTCAAATTCCATTTTGTTTTGTGGATCCGAGTTTGTTTTCTTTTTTATTATCCTATTCTAGGAACAAATAGGATGCTGCCAAAATAATCGACATTTTATGATTTTGTAAATATTTACTTATAAATTTCATAAATGTTCGATTGTTATTCACAATTTGCACTACAACTTGTCAATACATTGTTGTATTTTTCAAAATAAATGATACGGAATGAAACAAAATTGGAAAATGAAATCGATCGAAATTCATCACTGCGTTGTCGATTTTAAAATCGTTTTCACTTTTGAAATCGATCAATTTCCATCACATACCTGATTAACATAAAATAGCTTAACTTCAGAAAAAAATAACAAAACTTAAAAGTAGTCAATTTTATGCTGTTGACAAAATATTGGAAAACCTTTTCTATACAATATATAACACTGTGCAACACATAAAATTCAAACTCCTTCTCGTGTGAAGTTTTCGAAGTACTCATCGTTTTCCTTTTGCAATATATTATAAAATGGTGGAAAAAAGATAGAAAAAATTAAAAATTTACGGTATTTCAGCAAATCTGAGGCAGTTCTGGATACAGTTTTTTCGGGTTAGTTTGTTTTACACTTTTTTCTGCTAACCTATAGCCGAAGACAGGAAAACAAAATTCCAATTGCTTACTGAGATATAGCCGTGAGAAAAATTGCATGTTCTTCTGAGAAATGAAGTTTTAGTCAAATATACATGAGGCCATAAAATCCGAACAGCAGCTAAACAGCGATAAGTACTTCGAAAACATGAAACACGAGAGGGAGTTTGAATTTTATGTATTGCCCATTGGAATTAAAACCTTTCGCTCTATTTTTTGTTTCAATATTTTGTTTCATATCCATTATTTTTTAGTACTGCTTCATAACGCCGAGGCATTGAGTCAATTAAATTGTTGATGATATCCATTGAAATTTTTGCCACTCTTAATTAACTGCCTCTAAGAGATCTGTATTGATTGTGTAATTTATTTTCCGTGTTTTTCCGTATTTTCTACAATTTCCCATAGATTTTCTGGTGCTTGTGCTGGCCATTCAAAAACACTAAAGTAAATGGTCGCCATTCGGTTACAACTTTGAATGTGTGTTTTGGGTCATTTTCATTTTGGAATTTTTAGACCAGCGGAATATTTTCCTACATTAGGTCATTTCGAATTTTTCTGTATCCAATTCCAGTTAGAGTGTCTTTTACTATATGAATTGGACCCATTCCTTGGCAACCCCATACCATAATATTGTCACCGCCAAAATTAACAGTTTTATTTGTATAATTTCCATCACGGCCTCTTAAATTAAACTTGGACTCATCTGAAAAGAGAACAGTATTCCAATTCCGTCTTGACCAGTTCGTGTGTTCCTTAGCAAAATTTATGCGATCCAAACGATTTTTCTCTGATCAGCCTCAATTGCCCGTCCGGAAACAGTTCAAACCCATAATTTTAGTTTTTTTTTTTTTAAATTATGAATTTATTCATAGAATATTTCTCACAAATTTTCTTTTGCCTGAAAGCAGCAGTAAAAATATCTATTATTCTGGTTTTTACTTCTCACAAAATTTTATTCTTGCCATTATTTTATAATAATTATATAATTATAAGATTAAAACATTGAAAAATAGAAATTTGTTCAAAAAACAGTTAAAAAACGTCAGAAACTATAAACAACAGTTAATATTTATACATTTTCTCTCACATACTCTTCTATTTTCATGGTTTTAATCAACTCTGGTTCAGAAATTTAAAAGTTTCCATTGTTTTGTCATCACTTAAAAAAATATTTTTCGGGAAATAGATACCCTTTTTTAATTGTATTTTGTGTAACAAATTTGTTATCTTTCATTAAAGATTTCGCAAAAAAAACATAATTTTAGGTCTCGGAATTATTAAAAACAAAATTGGCGAATTTAGAATTTTTTATATGTTTTTAATATTTATAGAACCTATTAAAAAAAATTATTTAAAAAACTAAAAATTTATCGGGCATCAATACCAAAACGACACAAAATCAAAAATTGGTGTGATGTAAATCAATTTTTCGATTTGGTTTCGTATTTATTTCAAAAATATATTTCATTTTTCATTTTGTTCTATGGAAATATGTATAAATAAAGATGTGATGGAAAACGAAATTGTTATATTTTATCGCTTTTAAATCAAGTAGACTTTGCTTTACGGTTAGAAACAAATAAGATTTTTTGTCAATTTTTCAACGCATTAATAAAAATATAACTAAGAAAATGTAAGTATAATAAATTTAGGTACTAAAAGGTCTTACTTAATATAATTTTTCAGAGGAAAATATGAAAATCCACGAAGGTTGAAAAATTGCTTTACCAAACAATTTTGCTCCAAAAGAAAAAAATCAAATTGATATACATATTTAAACTTAAACTTTAAGTTTATTTCAACCAAAAAATTTTTTATAGCATTTTTAATTTTTGTTAAATTATTTTATATAATATGTTGTATGTTGTATACATATATGTTTTTAATAATAAAATAATAACATAGTGACACTCTATTGAAAGAAACATGATGAATTGGAACAAAAATGAAAATTGAATACTCTTGACTTTCATCACACCACTAGATTTTCATCATAAATCGCTCTTTTTATAATTTCGCTTTCAATTGAAAATCAACCGATTTCCATCACATGTCTCTATTATTATTGTTCATTCAAATTCACTAACACCAAAAAGATATTAACAACAAAGTATAACAATTAAATGTAGAAATCTTGGTAAAAAATTTATAAAAAAAAAAAATATTTTTAACGTCGAAGATGTTGATGTTTTACTTATTTTTTATCCGCAACTCCAAAAAGTCCCGTCCAGTCTGATTGTGCTTATCTCCGAATATTTTAATTTTTCATTTTTTTTTAGTTAATAAAATACATTTAATTTTTTTTTTTTTTTTTTTTTGTTTGCCACATTTTTTATTAGTTTTGTTTTTGTTGTTTTGTTTTCATTTGTTATATGTATAGTATTTTATTTAAAATAATCAATCATATTTATAGTTTCTTAATCAATTACAATATTTAAAGATGATAGACAAATGTGTGTAAAGTTTTACAAGAACAATAAGTTTTTTTTTATTTTTTTTAATTTTGAGAATTAGTTGATAGTTTATTTTGGACAAATCAAATTGAAAACACCTTTAACAGTTTCGGTGAATGGTGTGTGATTTTGTTAAACTTAATATTTATATTAATATGCGTTTTTTCAATTTTATCAAATAGAAAGACTGTTGTGTGAAAAGTATTTTTGCCGTTTGTTCTGTAATTGTAGTTTCTTCGTATACTTGATTTTGTATATATAAGTATTTATTAAAAGTTAAAACTTAAAATACAACAACAAACTTATGAAAATGTTTGAAGTTAAAATAAAAGAAATTTAATTATTGTTTTATTTATTGTAAGAGTTGCTGTTGTGTATCATTAAGAGTTTCTTAGTGAATTGTTGTGGTTGGCTTAATATTTTTAAATCTAAAAAATATTGCATCAATATTGTTAGGTTTTTATGTTTATTTTTACATATAGTTTATATATGATTATAGTGTAATTATATAGTTTTATTTTTAAGACTTGGTATACATATTTTTCAAAAGTTTAAATTTTAATTTTTTGCTTTGTTTAGTATACATTGAATGTAGTGGTAATTATTATTGATTTTTTTTTTTTATTATTGTTTTTTTTATTATTATTATTATTTTTTGTTTATAATACTAGCGTTCAAAGGGATTGGTGTAAAAGAAGGGTGGTGGTTTGTGGTTAAAGTATGATTTTAGTATTTTTTTTTCTTTATTATTTATTTAATTTTGTTATGCAAAATGAAAATTAAATTTATAATTTATCTCGTATACATTTGAAAAGTTTTAACGTTTTCTAATTTTTGCTTTTTTCCATTCTCGTATAACTGTTGTGTGGAGTTTTTGTTTTTATTTGTTTTTTTTTTCTGTTAGGTTATCGAAAATACAGTTTAGTTTAAATAAATTTAATTTAAAATTTTTAATTTTAGTATACATACGTTTACAAATTTTTATTTTCTCAAGTATACTTGTTTCTTGTTAATCCTAATGCTAAATTCTAAATATTTTTAAAATGAAAATTTTTAGAAAATATTACGTATATGCGACTTTAACAAAAGCGCCTTAAGAAAAATAAAATTTTAAAATAAACTCAAATATTATGAAACTAAAAAAAAGCAAAAATAAGAAAACTATTGCCATTTAATAAAAAGCAAGCATTGCTTTTGCTTCTTGTTTATGCTTACATGCTAAAGCTAAAAACTAAACCCAAATAAAAAGAAAAAGATAAAAATTGTAAAAACAACAGATTATGTTAAAGATAAAATAATACATGTACTAAGTAAAACTTCAAGAAAGCCCATTCAAGTAAGAAAGAAATAAGGGAGACGGCGGAAAATAAACTAAAAAAAAGAAGAAATCAAAGTTCGTTAGTTTATAAAAATTGGGGTCATCCCGTTTTAATATTTGTTATCGAAATAATGGCCTCAAGGGCTAAGATCCTGATGTAGAGAAGGATCATAGCCGCCCATGCTATTATCATACGGTTGCTGTTGATCATAACCTCCAGAACCCATAGAATAGCCCATTGAATCCTGCTGAGGAGCTGGTGACATCATAGGTGTGGTAGTGCCGCTGGGAGGTCCGGCCATGGAATAAGGAGAAGCTCCGGCTGCCTTTTTGGCAGCATACAAATTGGCCTCTTCTTGAGCCTTGCCAATGTTCTTCTTGTAGCGAATACGTTTATTGCCAAACCAATTCGAAACTTGTGAGACCTTAACAACCAAGAACACGTTATTACATTTTTTTTTTTATATATTTTTTTAAAACTTACCGTGATGCCACATTTCCGTGCCAATTCCTCTTTGGCTTCCTCCGAAGGATAGGGATTGCTCAAGTGACTATAGAAGTACTCATTTAAAATCTCCGAAGCCTGTTTGCTAAAGTTACGACGCTTGCGTCGAGCATCTAGAAACCGTGAACGTAAGATCATAACGGCCTCACATGTTGACTGTTTCAATTGCATTTGAATGGAACTGAATTTCTTGTGTATAATCTGCACCATACGCTCAATCTCTTTTGGAGTAATGGGCCTTTTAAAAATATAAAAATTACAAAACACATTAATACATTCATATTAAATTAATCTATTTGATAAACACCTTGTGCGACTTTGTTCACGCAATAGATTCATAACGTGGGTGGTGAATTCATTACATGCTTGTTCATATTTCTCCAATTCTTGGTGATAGATCTGACGAATTTGTGCCAATTTAGCGCGATAATCTGAATGTTCAATGGCATTATCGGCGCCGTCAATCGATAGAGAGGAGCCTACTTTAAAGTGAAAAAAAGGGACATCGAAATCCATGTGAGTTCAGACAAATATGAGTGATGTATAAAGTCCTAAACTAACCTTGACTTGCAGCCGCTGCGGAAGCGGCAGCTGCGCCACCTCCACCTTTTTCGGGACCAGCAACACCCTCAGCAATTAGCATGTTATCCAAACGCATCAGCTGTGGATCTGGTGGCTCCTCCTCTTGGGTATTACGAATTGAGAGGACTGAAATTGAAATAATTTTATATTTTCAATTAGTTCAATTTTTCAAATAAAATCTAAAAAAATTACTTACGACCTTCTTAAAACTATAATAAATATGTTAACTTAAATTTAAATTGTGGGCTTGTTTATGTAACATGAACACGATACAAAGAAATTTTTTTATTTGAAATTTATTTCGATAAAATTTGTATATCGTTCGTGTTAAGTAAACAGGAGGTAATTTATTTTTTCTTACAGTAAATTTTCTTCCAATTTTTTTTTTTCTGATTGATTAAAATTATTTGTGTTTTTTTTTTTTTTTTTTCATTTCATTTCGTTTCATTTATTCAGTCATTGGAATACAAAATTTCCTTACAGACTATAACATATATTAAAAATTAATACATAAATTAAATAATACACTCCGTTAACATAGGATAGCCTCATATACATATTGGATATAGTTAGTTGTAGAAATTTTCTGCATTCCACGAGTTATTTTAAAAATATAAAAACGATGCCATCAAGTCTGTATTGTATTTATTAATTGACGAAATTACCAATTGCATCAGTTTAACTTAATAGCAGTTTTACAAGTGTTTGCGCAAACGGTATCAAAAAGAGTGGTTTTTTAATGTTAACTTAGATTAGCCTCACACCATTTAAAACAAATAAAACGCAAATTTGATGTTTTGTTTTAACTAATTTCTTTTTGATTTAAATTTTAGTATTGTTTTACAGTATTTAATATTTTGTATGCCCTCCTTTGTTTGAAATAACGTCGAAAATTTGGGTTTGCATAGAATCGTAGAGAGATTTTATGTGATTTAGCGAAATTTCAGACCAGGCCGATTTTATTGCATCCACTAGTTCCTCCTTTGTAGAGAACTGCCTTCCCCCTTCATAAACTTTGCGTGTTAGCCATCCCCAAACGTTTTCAATAATGTTCAGGTCCGGCGAATATGGTGGCCACGATATTTCAACGCCTTGATCCTGAAGCCAGTTCTTTACAACACGAGCAGTATGGATGGGGGCGTTGTCGTGTTCAAAAATAAAAGAAAGGGGACCAAAAATGTCCACAAACTTCACAAACGCAGTTTGGATTAACTTTTTGTAATTCGTTCTTGTCATTCGCTCATTTACGAAAACTAAACTGGTAGCACCATAATACGTTATAGCGCCCCATACCATTACGCCACCCTTTCTGCTATGGTAACGACTTAAAAATTGTTCCTCCGTCCTGATGTCGTGGAAATAATAATTGTACCCATCTGGGCCATCGATATTAAAATGTTTTTCGTCGGAAAAAATTACTCGTTTCCAATCGTTCGTTTGATGACCTTGTTGCACTATCCACGTCATATGGTCTTTTCCAAATTGCAATCTCTGCTGCTTATGTGCGGCTTTCAGTGGCGGCTTTTTTTGAAGTTTTCGACGCTTTAGGTACTCCGAGGTATTTATTATATTGTGAATCGTTGTTTTACTGACCGTGACTTCGACAGCAGCTCCAATTTGGAGAATTTTGCGTATATCTCGAGGTGAAACCTTTTTGAATGTCTTGCCTTTGTACCGTGTTCCATATTCTGATGGATTTTTGAAATAATTATTTATAACTTTTGGGCTTCGACCAATTTTTCCAGCAAAAGCGTGGATAGAAAGCCCTTGATCATGATACGCGTTCATTTTTGCGATTTCCGTGGAACTAAGCGATGGTTTTTTCCCCATACTTTTTTTTTACCAAGAACACGTTTGTCTACCGCAATTAAACGTAATTTAATTCAAAGTCGCGTAACAATCAAAGAATAATTTTAAATTTTGCCCTCAGGCTAATCTAAATTAACATTGAAATATTCAAATTGTTGCCGCTTGTTACGAAAACAATTATGAAAGTCCCGTTAACTTTTACTGACCCATTTGGAATTTTTGTCAATATAACAACAGAGTACCCTCTTGCCAACGACATTAATACATATTTGCTAGTTATTAAGGAAACACCAAAATTTTTACTTCTCTTTAAAATTTTATGTGAGGCTATCCTATGTTTACGCAGTGTATATCTTGTTTTATATATTTAATATGTTACTCAAAGATAAACAGCTTAAAGCTTTCTTTTGAAGTGCAAAATTCAATAGTGCGATTCAAATTTTTTTTAACGGCCGTTTCATTTATGTTATTGATTTAAAGTACTGTTTATTGCATAATTAGTGCGATGATACAATACATTATATATATGATGATTATGACGTAACATTCTAGGAGGGACATAAAAAGATATCTGCGAGAGCAAGTCATGACAATCAATACCACAAGTAATACTCGTAAGCTTTGAAATCTAGGCCTATATTCTAAAGTCTCAAGACCAAGAAGCAAGCCTTTAGCTTCATATTAGGGTAAGGGATCAACAAAATTTATTGACGAGAGAGCGTATTTAAGAAATACACGTTGCACTCGCTCAATGCGAGAGATTTGTTTCCCATAATGTGGACTCCACACGACAGCAACATACTCCAATTTTGATCTACCATAAGATGTGTAGATAAATTTTAATGTATTAGGATCAGAAAAATCAGAACAATTTCTCTTAATAAATGCAAGGACTTTATATGCTTTCGATACTATATAATTTATATGAGCAATGAAAGACATTGCAGAGTCAAAAACAACTCCCAGATCAGTTACTATGTCAATAGTAGTTAAACAAGACGGTATCGGATTGCGAGATCTAGAGAAAGAGACATGACGACATTTTAAAAGATTTAAAAGCAGATTATTAACCAAACACCAATCATGAAGATTATTTAAATCATTTTGTAAGTTATATATATCAATAAATGAGGAGATCTGACAGTATATTTTTAAATCATCAGCATAAAACAAAAAGCGTGCCTTAGTGAATCACTTAGAGACATCATTTATAAACAAATTATACAACAGTGGACCCAAAACACTGCCGTAAGGAACGCATGAGGTTTGAACATATGGGAACGATTCAAAATCCTCAACTAACACTCTGTAAATTCTATTAGATAGGTATGATCTTATCCACATAAGAAAGTTAGAATTCAATCTCATTGCTTGCAACTTATAATAAAGAATACTATGAGATACCCTGTCAAAGGCTTTAGAAAAGTCAGTACAAACAACTTCAACTTGACTACCGTGTTTCAATGTAGATATCCAATACTCACTGAAAAAAACAGTTAAGTTGGTCGTAATAGACCTAACAGAAAAGAATCCATGCTGATAAGGAGAAATAATAGATTTTGAAAGGAAAAATAATTTTTTTATAAATAACATGTTCAAAAACTTTAGAAACACATGATAATTTACATATCGGCCTATAACTAGTAACTTCATCTTTATTACTTTTAAAAACTGGAGTAACGGTCATTCATTTACATTTGTCAATGAAAATTCCTTCTTTTAATGATAAATTAAAGATATATTTAAGTGCAAACGCGATAGAAAAAGCACAATTTTACCAAAAAAAAAAAAAAAAAAAAATGGGTCATACCATCTGAATCTAATTTAAAATTATTTTTTAACTGCATTATTCCATTAAAAACATCATCCACCGAGACTTCAATGATACCAATGTCTAGCATGTCAAATGTTTTCGTGTATCTAGCTGTATGAATCACTGATGAATCAAAATTTGGGCTGAAAAATTTTTGATAGTTGGAATACCTGAAACTTGCTTTTTAGATTTAACATAAGACCAGAACGATTTAGGATTAGATTTAATTTCATATTCTTTTTGTAAGATAAATTGTTCTTATAAAAATTTATTTAGAAAATTGAATTCTCTTTGATAATGAACTTCTCATTATCCTCTGAACTACCAGATTTAATAAACCACTTATGAAACTTGTTTCGCAGATTTTTAAACTTTTTAGACATCTCGTATACCACGGAAGCTTTGTAGGCTTTGATTTTTTAATCATAACATGACGATGTTACTTGACCCAAAAAAATCGTAATCCAGTCAACACCACTAAATATTGAATTAAGCACTTCAAAATTGCAACGGTTAAAATTTAAGTTGCCGGAATTTAAACATAGAGAATTTTTAAAAAACTTGTTAGAATCAATTTCTAGAGTTATGGGAAAATTATGTATTTTAGATGGAGAAATAGGCAATACAGTTTTTTAACTAAATATATTTTACCAAATATTTTACCAAATAAAAAGATACTATAATGCAATAACAAAACATTAAAATTTAGCTTATTTTGAGCACTCACAACCATCTTTTACAAACACAAAACTAACCACTGACGTCCTTTTCTTCTTGTACTTACTCATGAGATAAAATACGCCGCTGCACAAAGAAATATTTAAGTAAAAAGTTCGGGTTTTTTATTTGTAATGGTTTTCGGCGCATTAAGGGGATTTGAAACTCCAACTATCCGTGTTTTCTAGTAGAATGAATTATTTTAAATTATACTTTTATATTTTGAAACCATTTTTTGAATTTAAAATCTCATTAGGGAATTTTGAAAGCAACACCCGTCCCCCATGGTCACTGAAATTTTTACTATATCTCCAGACAGACGGACTGTCTGGTAAGAATACTTTGTAGACAAACTGTGTAGCTAGTGAAAGTACAGACAGCAAGAGATGAATTTTTTTAGTACTTGAAGTTTTTAAACACAACATTTTTAAAAATGCCAGGAGGCACGCAGCTTTCTGAATTTAAGTAAATCAGGAAGCAATTTTTTTTTAATCCAACAATATACGGTACGAAAAGTGTCCTAGATTAAAACGAAAGCTTGATCTGCGCACTGAGACTCGTATTTCACGCAGAGCCAGCAACTCGTCTATGTCACTAATGACACTAATGTCAACAAAGGTATGTCAACAGGTATGTGATGGAAAACGTTTTTAACGTCAAAACGATACAAAATCGAAAAGAGTTGTGATGCGCACACCATTTTCGATTTTATATCGTTTTTGTACAAAACGTATTTCGATTTCATTTCTCATTTTGTTCTAAGAAAATATTTGAAAAAAAAAAATGTGATGCAAAACGAAATTTTAACGTTTTTTACGTTTTTAAATCGAGTACTCTTTGCCTGACGATATAAAAAGTTTTATTTAGAGTTTTCTATTCTTTGAGGAAAAATTAAAGTATTTTTAATAAAAATATAAAATAAAATACTTACACTTATTTATTATCATTTCTAAGGGGTAAACATATCAATGTACAACAAGAGGAGGAGATGGTCAATTTCATGGAAAATCACCCACAATTAGCCAAAGGTTTTGCCAAAGGTGATAGGGTTGAAATAAAAAATTGTGGCAGTATTTTGCAGATACCCTAAAGAGTGTTGGTGGGCCATCAATGTGGATGGAAAAATGTACATCCTTATTTTAAGTTTTTCAAAATTTTATTTTTTTTCTAGGTATGGAGTGAAAAAAGTCACCAATAAAAAAATATTCCTTTATTAAACGAGAGCCCCGTGCTACTGGAGTTGGACCATACAATCAAATGTATATATCAGGCATGCGGCGAAAGAATTTTAAGCGGCCCCATATAACTTTAAAAAAAAATTACAAAATTTAATTTAGATTTAATTTAAAAAAAAAAAATCAAAACATTAATACCAAAATTTCAAAGTATTGTTCAAAAATAGCATTAATACGAGTATAAATTTTCAATAGGGCCACAAAAATAATACAAATTATTGAATGTAACGTCAGTTAGCATGCTTCATTTTTTCTATTAGAAACAATGTAGCATGTACAAAAAAAAATGCATTTTAAAAATTATATGTTTGCAAAACACACTCATGATTTGAAATGCAAACGACAGAGTATAATAATTTTTCTCTCTCGTTTTTTATAGTTCATTATTTTCAAGGTTGTCAACTTTAAAATATCAAAAAGCACTAAACCGACAAAAATCGCATAATTTGAAAAAAACACTATATTTTCCATTTTTTATTTTTGCTTTTTTCAGTAAAAGCCCTGTTGTCATGATAATTAAATGTTTCATTAAAACTAGAAATTTTTATCTTTCGGAACAGAAATTTTCTTCTTTCAATCCATTTTTAATGTGAAGTAAAGCATTAACTGAATGTAATGGCAATGGATTTCTTATTTTGGATTAGAAAAGGTTCATGTCGCTAAAACCCCTCTCAACTTTAGCGTTTAATTAAGAAAACGACGAAAGTTTAATATCGAGATTAGCTACAGCTTCAAATCGATTTAAATCAGTGGCATCCTAATGTGATTTCACTTCATTCCAAAATTCAATTGTGGATTCATAATTTTGCCATTTCATCAGGTGGATTATTTGCCATCCATTTATTTGCCAGAATCGACTTGTGATGCTAACAGCAATTAAGGATTTGGTGTCACTGAAAAAGCACTAAGCACTAACTCGAAAAATTTAAAAAAGCACTAAAAACAGTGCTAAAAGCACTAAGTTGACAACCCTGACTATTTTATTCTCTTTTTTATTTGCCTTGTTGATTAAGAGAACTGTACGTATTTGATTTCTGCGTATTTTTAAAAATTGTAAAGCTAGCAGCAAAATTTATTAGATGAAAACTGTAAAAACAATAACGGTTACTTTCTTAACATGAACACGTTCCTCAATTGGCGATCTTCATTAGGTCTGTATCAGTTGAATTTAATATCACTGAAGAAATGTTAGACCTTGTAGCTCTTTCTGAAACAACGCGAGGCATTGATGTAAAAAATGCGCTTTTCGAAGTAATTAACAAATTTGAATTGCCACGAGATAAACTTATTAGTGTTGCCACAGATGAAGCACCTGCAATGGTGGCTAAAAATCAAGGTTTGATTGGTCTTTTAAATAAAGATCCAGATATCCCACATTATCTACCAATTCACTGTATTATTCATCGGGAGCATCTTGTTTCAAAACTTTTTAAATATGTAAACGTTTGGAAAGTTGTGGTAGAAATTGTAAATTTTATCAGAACAAACGCTAAAACTCATCGTCAGTTTAAAATTTTTTATTGTGGCGTTACAAGAAGTTGAGGAAAACAATGAGTTATCAAGCCATGTCACCATTTGGTCCATAGTGCGATGGCTATCCGTTTCTAATGTTTTGTATCGATTTGTTGAGCTGTTACCCACAATAAAGTTGTATATAAAAAAAAGGAAAAATATATCCAGATCTGGAGAATGAAATTTGGATTTCAGATTTAATGCTTTTAATGACACAATGAACCATCTTAAATCGCTTAATCTGAGTTTAAAGGCAAAGACAAAACAGTGCTTGATTTGTCACGATCATTGTTAGCTTCGAAGCTAAACCTCTTTTGTTTATAAAAGACCTCGAATGTAAAAAATTTAACGTAAATAATATACAAGACGATAAGCTGGAAGAATACATAAATAATTTAAAACAATTGCATGAACATTTTAAATGTAGATTTGAGGATCTCAAACAACTTCAAGCAACATTCTCAGTTTTTGTTAACCCATTTTTGTGTGATATCCTAAATGATGAATTTTTGTTATCCGATATAATTCTTGCAAAACCAGATGTTGGAAAATTGGAGTTGTTAGAAATGTATTGAAAATGCATCACAAATCAACTTCTCTTGTTGGATTTTGGAAACTTGTTAACGAAACCCAATATCCACAATTGAAAAAAGGTGCTGCTCGTTTATTTTCAATGTTTGAATCTCTATACTCCACCATGAAAAATGTTAAAAACAAAAATCGTTCACGTTTAACAAATTAACATCTTACGGAACCTGATTTTAAAGAAATAATCAAAAATTCTTCCTAATTTCTTTTTTATTTTTTGTTACCTATATTTTTATTTTATTGTTATATAATTCCTTTTTTTTATTTTATTTAAAATGAAATTCATTGATCTCAAAAAATTTTAAAATATAACGTTATTTTTATAAATACTAATAATATTTCAGTATAAAATTTATTTGTAATGTGTATGAAATGAATTAACAAAATTTATGTTTGTTTTTTTTTTTGCTTTTTTGTTTGAAAATGAATATTTGTACAGAAATAAACTAGTGCGGCCCACCGTTAGTAGGTGATATTTCAAATTTGGCCCAACAAGCTATTAACGTGCCCACCCCTGGTATATATCAAGCAGAGAGGAAGCTATTGCTAAATTGTGTGGTCTATATGGTGTGGTGGATGGCATCGAAGGTTTCCCAATTTATAACCTAGATAAAATAAAAATCATAGAAATACAAAAAAAAACTTGATGTGTACAAATTTTAAAATTTGGTTATATTTTATAATACATAAAAAAAAATTAATTAAAAATATAAAATGAATAAATAAATAAATATAAATCTCAAATTATTTTAAACGGCTTCAGCAATATTATCTTGGTTTCTGCATGCTTCATTAAAATCAGCTTCATCCCTATCGGTTTCATCTGTTGTGGTCCTATTCATTGTTGTTAACCGTTGTTCAATTTTATGAAAGTTTCTTGTGGGTCGGTTTGGAGTTCAATCCATTTTCAGCACAAAGTTTCTTCCAAGGGGATTAACATTTTAG
This sequence comes from Cordilura impudica, assembly GCA_963682025.1. Lineage (NCBI taxonomy): Eukaryota > Metazoa > Arthropoda > Insecta > Diptera > Scathophagidae > Cordilura > Cordilura impudica. The sequence continues at coordinate 185,910,650 of OY821520.1, read as the reverse complement.
TTAATGTCTTTGAAAAAGTGTTTCTGTGCATTCCCACAACAGCATCACGAGCCACTGAACGGCGAAAAATCTAAGGGTTGCTGCCAGTTGAATTGTTAATGCAATTCACTTGCGGTCAAGGTGAGGACCAATTTCATGTAAAATCAAACGAAAAATATCCTTATTAACCCGAAAACTTTCTATAAAACTAAACAAAATAATTAATTATAGTTATTGCAGCCAGACTGGAGATGTCATTACCTGATTTCTGGCAAATCCAATGGGTTTGATGAATCAGGTATTTTCCTTCGTTTAATATTTTCAATTTTGTTAGCTTCACTTGGCTCACTCGTTAATATAAAATATGCACTTAAGACGAATGCCATTTTTAATTATTTATTTTCCTTGTTTATTTCTTCTTCTTTTAATATTGATTATAATAACACACTTGCTGATTTGACAAGACACAATCGAAAACCAATAAAAAAAAATAATAAAAATAAATAAATAATCGCACGATTTTAGCTTTTGATTTCATTTTAAAACGAAACGATTTACATCACATACCTGATAAAATATTTTTTATACGACTTTCCCCCGGCCGCGTTTGAACCATCTTTTCCATTATATTGCCTAGTAAAATAACTCTTTTAGCATTTTTATTTTTTATTTTATTTGTTTTTTTTTTTTTTTTTTATTTTAAGTCCATCGAGAAAATTTTTATAGAACCATACCTTGTGCGCTTTTGAACCCCTCCTAATCGAGTTTTCCAGTTAAATTAACTTTTTTTTGTTATTTTAAATCCTATTAATTTTTTTTGGAAATTTTGAACCGCTCCTAATCCAATTTTTCATAAAAAAAACCGTTTTTTATACCCAGGCGGTTTTCAACCAGGTGGTTTTCAACCCCTTCCTCCTGCCCATTAAATTTTCCAGTACAATTTTTTTTTTTAATTATACCCTATACCACTATGTGGTTTGGGTATAATGACTTTGTGCTGCTGTTTCTAACAACCAAAAATATTTGACCTAGACCCATCTTTAATTATACCGATCGAATCAGAATCACTTTCTGAGTTGATTTAACAATGTCCGTCCGTCCGTCCGTCCGTCTGTGTGTCCATGTAAAGCTTGTAATCAAACTGCAGGTCGCAAATATGAATATATCTTGATGAAATTTGGTATATAAGCTTTTATCAGCCATGGGATGAACGCTATTGAGAATCGGTCCATGTTCAGACCTAGCCCCCATACAAATTACCCATATGTAATCGACATAAATTGGCATAAGATCCAAATTGTCATATAGATCTTACTCAAATTGGGTCTGTATGCGTTCATTACATCCACTAATGAGTAGTCCAAAAATGATCCCTTTGACCCCATATAGAGCTGCTTCCCGATCTCCAGTTAAATCTATAAAAAAACAAAAATATTGCACTTATTCTTCTCAAATTTTGTTTGTACATATTTTTGCAAAATACAAGAGACTTTACCAAACATGATCAGGATCGGTCCATTTTTGGACCTAGCCCCTTTATAGATATAGCATCCGATATGAACTTTTTTATATCTGCAGCCAAAAAAATTAATAAAAATCCCACTCAAATTTGGTTTTTGCTTATTTTCTATGTCCAGTTAGTTGGGCCTAAGAGATAGGGTTTCTAAACGCATGGTATAGGGTATCGTATAGTCGGTCTAGACCGACTATAATTTTCTTACTTGTTTTATTTTTATTTTATGTATACAAAACAGTTATTTATTTGAAATTCCCTCTGAAAAATATACCTCCCGTCGCACAGTCGACCAAATGTTGAATCTGGTGCGAAATTGGTCCAAAAATGTGGTGTTAACAAAATAAATATAAAAAAAATATCGCATTTATGGTTGCCATATTCCTACCTTTGTTTTTTGCAAAACAAAAAATTTTTTATGACCGTAGAAAGTTAATTAATAAAATTATTTATTATATTTTAATCTCAAGGTACGTATTAATAACTGTTAAAATTTGAAGCATATCTATGTTTTTGTTCGCTAAAAAACATAGATTTAAAAGAGTGTATACAGCAAAATTATTTTTCAAGCAAACTTGAATTTTGTTAAAGAATTCAGCTACTACTACCGCCGCTGACTGCTATAGATATTCCATATGCTTTAGAAACAATAGCTATAAATAAAAATGTGGCTGCCGATTTTTGCCACTTTTTTATTTTCAGTCGAAATGTCAATTTTAAGACACGAATTGTTCAGTTTTTGGCGAAACGCCCAAGACAACAAAAATAAATCGGGTACCGTTACTGAATATGTAATGAGTAAAATTGGATTCACAGAAAAAGTCAACAATGAAAAATACAAAAAAGCAAAACAAAATGTACACAAATTTGTTCTTGACCTTGGCGAAAAATGGAAAAATGCGAAGAGGACGAAAAAAAGTGGTTAAATGGTGCCTTTGTATTTGAGATCGCCGAAACGGATTCTGTTACCCATGAACAAAAAAAGATTTTGCTGAAAAAAGTAAGAGGACCCAACTTTTAAATGTTTCTTCGCTTGTAAAAGTCATGTGATGAATTGATTTTAGCAACAAGTCAGTTTATACAAATCTGGAAGAAGAGATGCTGCGAAAAAGTTAAATCAATTAAATGCCTCTCCAACCAGAGCAACTAAAATTAAAAACAGTTTTCTGCCCACCTAATATGCCTATTCCATATATTCCTGAAGAGGCCTTGCCTTTATTTATAGACGAAGGATATAGTAAACACACATATAAGTTAATGCAAACAGGCGTCAAGAACCGAAACGCAAACATATATCCAACGTACCATGTTGTAAAATCTGCGAAAGAAAAGTGCTATCCCAGCAATGTTTAATCGATAAGACAGTTTAAAGGTTAGTAGAACTTTAAATTGCCTTACTGGAACAAACTAAACCACTTGAAATGTATATGACTTACAAGTGGGGATGTGATGGAAGTAGTGGTCATTCAAACTAAAAGCAAAAGTTTACTGATACTCTTTCTGATAACTCCGACCAACATCTTTTTGTAGTATGTCTGGTGCCATTACATCTTAAATCTTATAATGCTCTTTTATGGCAAAAACCAAGCACTTCATCAACACGATTTTGTAACCAAGAAATTTCAATTGTTAAAAACCAGATTTCTGCAATCCTGTCAAAAAAAAATTAAAAATGGAAGTGAAGAGATTATGGTGTATCATAATTTCCTATTAACTATGATAGATGGAAAAGTTTTCAGCACTATTTCAGACTCGTCATCGCAAACATGTGGAATATGTGCAGCGACACCGAGTATAATGAACGACTTAGAGACTATTGCAAAACTCTCATATAATGAAAATTTTATAAGTTTGAGATTTCTATTTTACATGCCTGGATACGTTGTTTTGAATGTGTGTTACATATTTCGTATAAGCTTGTCAAAGTGGAAAATCAAAAAAAGACTGTAAAAGAAAATATTAAATCCCAAATGGAATAGATCCAACAAATGACGGAAATATGTTTTTTTAGTCAAACATTCGTGGCGTCTAGTGAAACTGGAGGAAGTAAAGTCTTAATACAGAAACTACAAATTCTTTTAAGAACAATGTCATGCGGATCCACCGTAAGTGTTGCAGCTTTTCGCCGTTATCAGATACTGTGGAACTATACGTTGAACTCTATCCCTGGTACTGTATGCCGTCCAGCCTCCACAAAATATAAATACCCATTGGCATGCTATCAGAAGAGGCCTTAGAGTCCAGAAATAAAGATATTAGAAAAGTATGCGAATTTCATACACAAAAGATTTCGCGTGAAAAAACGATGCAAGATTTATTTCAATCTTTAATAGTATCATCGGATGCCATCATCAAATTTTTCAAATATCGAAAGTCGGAACTTCTTTATGCTGATGTTGTGTCTTAACTTTCTGAACCTGTCTTGCAAGCAATTGAAAACAATGTAGACGGGGACTATTTGAGTGATGAAAGCAGTGACTAAAGACGTATTGCGACTATATACGCTTGAGTTGTGAGTCATTAACTCCATGTACAATGTATTTCAAAGTGTTTTTTTAATAAAATTTTATATTTTCTATTTTTTATTTGTTAGATTTTAATAAAAAAAAATATACTATGCGAGTTTCTATACTATATATTATAATATTATATAAATTCATAAATAAGTGATGACACAAATCGTTTACTTATATTTTATTTTGACAAAGTTGCAATAAGTGCCACGCCCCATTAAATACCTCCCACATTTTTACGATATACGAGGGCGGATCAATAAGTCCGTGACTTTTCGAACTTCCCTTGTAGTTATATGAAATGCAATACTGCTCCCATCAAGTATCACCTGTTAATAGATTATAAATAAATTCTGATACAATATTTTTTTTATTATATCGTTTTATAAAAATTTTAAATTTTTTTTTTTTTTTTTTTTTTGATTTGTACATAACTTTTTTACTATCAACACAGTTACCTGTTTTATTATTATTATTATTATATTGTTTTATTGAATTGCTATCACAACAAAACAAATCTTATAAATTACAGTGATAACAAGTAACATTTGTAATATTAACATTGAGTTACAGTAAATTTCGAGATTAATAAAAATAAAGTAAATTAATCATAAAAATTAACATAATAATGAACATAATAAAGTTGACATTTAACATAGATTCAAACAAAAAATTTTTTTAATTTCCCTTTTGAAAAGTAATGCGTTGCTTTGTACTTGGATATATGATGGTAAATTGTTCTAAAGACACGTGGTGTAGTTGAAAAATTGTCTTGTAGACATTAGATATTTGTATTTTTGTGATATCAAACTTCTTCCACGAGGCGATTGTGCAAAAATAATTTTGTTAAAAAGATATTCTGGGTTCTTCAGATAAATAATCTTATGCATCATTAAAAGACTTTCATATTTTAGTAAATCTTTAAAACCTGTATTATGTAACTGGTATGAATATGATGACATACTATCTCGTCTACCTCTGTTGAAAACGTATCTGGCTATATTATTATATGTGACCTCGAGGCGATTAAAGTCAATAGTGTCGCAATTTGCAAATATTTCACACCCGTACAGTAGAACTGGTATTAAATAGGTTTTTGCCAAAAGCATTCTTATTTCAAACGGCGTCGATGATTGCACAGCCCACAAGTTTCTCAACATCCCATGAACTTTACCAGCTGATATACTTATATGGTTAGACCAAGAAAGTTCAGCATTATATGTGATTCCCAAGTTCGATGATGATTGAACAAAGTCGATTCTTGAGTTGTTAATATGTAGAAAAATATTGTCATTCAGTCTTTTTTTATTACTTCCTGAAATGAAAATACATTTTGATTTGTCAGGGAATATACATAAGCCATTTGTACATGCCCATTTATGTATATTATCCAAGTCACTATTAATACAGTCAGTACAATGTTGAACATTTTCTATCCTACTGCTTAAGTACAACCAACTGTACGTCATCAGCATACATTTGTAGGCCACAGTAATTCAGAACCTCAGGTAAATCGTTAATATACATACAGAAAAGCAATGGACCAAGAATAGACCCCTGAGGCACACCTCTGTCAACATCCGCTGCTTTAGAAGTCACTCCATTTAAAGAAACCACTTGTTTACGATTAATAAAGTAAGAGGAAATAAGTTTATTAGCCGAACTTGAGAAATTAAAGATTTTCTCGAGTTTAGTGAGTAGAATCGAGTGATCAACAGTATCGAAGGCCTTACTGTTATCTAAAAGCACAAGAAATGATACAATATTCTTATCCAGTTTTGATCTAATTTTTTCCACTACATCGATCAAAACCGTAATGCAGCTTCTGTCCTGTCTAAACCCAGATTGTCTATCCGTAAGGAGATGTTGATTCTTTTAATACTCATTCATTTGCCCGTACATAAGATTTTCCGTAACCTTGGATAGAAATGGTAGTATCGCAATAGGTCGGAAGTCACTGTTATTAGGAATGATTTTTGCTTTTTCCACATATCCAGAAAAATTGATTTTGTTAATATTGTATTAATTAAATACGTAAGAAATGGTAGAAGTTTAGGAACGACAATTTTTAAAAATATTGGATTAATTTCATCTAAGCCCACAGCATTTGACTTAATTGATGTAATACTTTTAAGAACTTCAGATTGATCCACACATCGAAAATCAAAACAGTTCTCAATAGGCACAGTATGAATTTTTTCGTACTCATTTTCAGTTGGTCTATTCACTTGAATTTCGACAAATTTTTTGTTTAACTTATCAACGTCCACATCAGAACCAACAGTGCAATGATTTATTTTCCCAATACCTATTTTACGGATCTCTTTCCGTTTTCTCTTTCTATCAATAGCTGAAGTGAATTTCTGTCGATAATAACTGGATTTTGCAATATATATGCAGTTCACAACTTCCTTTCTAACGGATTTGAACAATGAATGTAACTCAGGCGTTTTAAATTTCTTCCAACGTTGATATGCCAAATCTCGTTTATCAATTAAACGTTTTATAATTGAAGTAAACCAAGGAGGCTGTATAGGTTTAAGTGTTCTTGTTTTGTTCTTGTTTTTTTTTTAAGTGTTCTTGTTTTTTCAGGCACAATTTCATAAAATACTGTTAACATAGGTATGATATATCATAAAAATTAAGTCATGCTTCGAAAAAACAGGGGCAGAAAATTGATCGTAAAGCAGTATTTTGCTTTTATGATTAGTAAAGAATACATCAAGTAAACTGTTCGAGTCACTTGGATAATGGGTTGGAACGATCGTATTAACAGGCAAAAGACCGAGCGTTTGCGTTTGCATGGGCTCTGAAAGTGACTTATCAACTAGCAGGTTACTATTGAAATCACCAAAAATGATTACGTCATTGTACAATAAGGACAGAGATTCAATTATTAAACAAGTCTTTGGTACAGTGGTGGCCATCGAGAGAATTGAGTTAGTAATAGTGTTTATGAGCATGTGTTAGTTGTACTACATTGATCGAAATCCATGGATGTAACACAATGCCGATATTAAATGGGTTTGTGTAGATTTTGTATGAATGTTTATATGAAATACTAAAAGGGAAAATAGTTGAGTTCACGAAGAATTTGGTAATTTTAAATTTGTTGTTTTAAAATTTTAAATCTTACATTCTGAAAATGTAAAACAAAATGTGAAGAACATTTAATCTCTTTTATCCATAAGTTTGAAGTTTATTAAATCAAGTAAGTAATAATAAGTAATTCATTTCTTTAAAAAACAAAAAAAAAAAAACAAAATATAGCAAAACTTAAAGAGATGAGAAATTTCAAAGGATATTAAACTAAAAAAACTTACCAGCCTGCAGTAACTGGATATTTTTTAAAATTAAAAAAAAATGCTAAAAAGACAGCTATAATGTTGTCAAATGGAGGCGACTAATTTATAGAAAATGTTTAATTCATAGTTTATCAAGTCTTCGAAATTTTCTCAACATTTTTGGCTTCTTTAAACAAATATTCTCTGTGTACTTATTAAAAAAAAAATATATATGAATTTCAAAAGGCAATGCGACATAAACCCGCTTCGTTCAAAAGCTTTCATAAGACTGAATGAAATTGTTGTTTACTTTTACTCTTTGGTGAGTATTTTTGTTTTCGTTCGGCTGTATACATATAAGAAGCCGAGCACCAGTGTGTTTGGTACGGCCTTCACTGCTTTGGTATCAATAAAGTTATACGGTCGATATACGCAGACGATAAGAATTTTCGCTGTCGAAATTTTTGTTTTGTTATTAAAAATGCTTTTGGTAACATGCAATACATTTTATGTTACCAAACATTTAAAACAAAGAAAATATTTTCAATTAAAAGGCATTTTGACCTTTTTCACAAAGAAATAAAAAAATTAAAAGAGCAAAAAAAGGGAAATGTTTTTTCTTGAGCAAAAAAAACCTTTATATGCAAAAAATTAAAGAATGGGTTCTGCAAGAAGAGCAAAATGAGGACATTTTGGCAAAATAAAAAATTAAAAGTGGAGATTTCAAGCCAAATAAGCTTGGAAATCGCTCAGCAAGGCAGACCATTTATGGATGGAATGCTAGCAAAAAATATTTTCCAAAAAACTTTTCAAACGTTAAATTATAGAACAGATTTCATAAAGTCAATTCCCTTGTCACCCCAAACTGTAGCTAGGCGTATTGCCCAAATAGGAAATTCGGTGGAGTCTTCTATTAAAGAAAAATTGATAAATTGCAAATTTCTTTCGTTTTGCTTAGATGAAAGTACAGATATCAAGGATCTTTGTCAACTGGTTGTCTGTGTAAGATGCATTGATGAACATTTTAATGTTTTTGAATCAATGTTGACATTGGAAACCTTTTATGGACATGTAACTAACTGGAAAGCTTTTGATGGAAGTTGTAAGCGATAAACTTTTTTCTATTGTTGATGTAAGTAAAATTGTCGGTGTCTGCACAGACGGAGCAAATGTCATGGTAGGAAAAAACACAGGTAATATAAAAAAAAGTGGAATGGCAATGCAAAACTTTCACTGCATTATCCATCAAGCCGCGCTTGCGTCTAAATTTATTACTCAAGATTCTACTATGAAGACCGCATTATAAAAAAACAAGTAAGAGTGTTAAATTCGGCTGTGCCGAATCTTTGATACCCTCCACCTCGGTTTGTTAAACTTAATACCAAATTATTTCAGCAAATTCTTTGGGTTGGTTTTCTTCTTTTCTATTATTTCGGATTTATTTCGGTGTTTGCTTTTTGGTCATCGTGGTTGCTGATCGGCATGCATTTTGGTTATATACCTATATGCATGCGTTTCCGGTTATATGACATAACTTCTCGTTTAATTTAGTTTTTGCTAATTAAATAGCTCGCCCTAACCTCCATTGCAAAGGTAATGGTTGTGTAGAGTGGCTATATGCATTAAATCGTGCTAATTGGAGATGGCTGTATAGTTTCTTTTAACTGGCCAAATATTTCTTCATTGTGGCCATATAGGTTGGATGGAGTAACAAAATAATAACCAAAAAAAAAGCTCTCTCAACTTTTTTTTAAAATATTGCCATATTTTGAAAACATAGAGAATAAATTTATAATAATAAATAATCAAATTAGGGATGAAAAACGCAAAAAACGAAAAGTCCCAAACATTTTAAATAAAATAATTTAATGTTATCTTTATTTTCTGAAAAACTTCAAATTTTCATCCAAAAAAAATTTTGAAAATTTATATATAAAAAATAACATTCTCATAAAATTACGTTTACTTATGTAACAATTTTTATGTTAGCAATTCTTAAATATCATTTGAGGTTTTCTTAAATTCATTGAATTTAAATTAATATCGACAAATCTGTTTTTCTATTTATTTAAATTGTAAAGGAGTGGCATCTCTGTCAAAATAAGCGAAAAACACAAAGAATAGAAAAAAACAAATTACTTCGTGTTTGACAGGATGATTTTATGTTTATGTTTAATATCTTTATTTTTTTTACTAATATTTCTGTTTATTTATTTGAAAATGAAATAATGAATTGAATATGCTATTTAATTTTTTTATTTATATAAAAAAGTTTTTTAATTAAAGCAAAATATTTTCACTATTTCATGATTTTTATTTATGTATGACGACATTTCAACCTAAAAATTTAAGTTTTTATCGATTGGATAAACAACACAAAAATGGTTGTCGTTTAGATAACAACAACAGCTGACTTTAACAATAGCGAATATCGTTTCAAAATTTTACTGATAATTTTGCAATTTTCTTTTTTTTTTACAATTCGACTATCGTTAAAAGAAGTTACTGAATCGCGGTACTGAAAAGTTATTAATATCTCCTGAATGGCAATATTTTTTTTAAATGTAAACATTTTTATATGTAAAGATATTTCTAAATTTAAAATTATTATTTCCGACGTTTTGATATGATTTTCTGAAACTCAATTAATATTTTCTAATTTATAATTGGAAATTTTATTTTCAGTTTAAAAAGTGAAATTTTGTATTTATGTGAATAATAATGCTTTATTAATTATAAACAATTTTTAAAAATTAGATGTAATCGCAATCAGATATTTTATAGGTAAAGCAGAATAATAATTCTATATAACTATGTAGAACTGTTTTGTAAGCAAAAAACTCATTGACGAACTCGGTAACTCTATTTTGTAAAGACAACAAAAAGTTAACCCCCCAATCTCACATCACACTGAAATTGTAAAATCGTTGTGTACGTATTATCAACGAAAAATTGTTCGAATTAGTCGAATCCATCGCCATTAAATTTTATGCTCAAACATCTGACTGCAATCTCATTTTTAAAATGTTGTCGAAGCGTAAACTTGAAAAAATTTGTATACTTCTCTCTCTTATTTTATTTTAAGTAGAGTTACCAAGTTTATTATACAGGCACATGTTTGAGGGAAAATGTTTACATTTATTATTATTAGTATTATTTTAATAATAGTTAATAATATTTATGCTCTATAATTAACAAACTTGCGTTTTTGTATGCGCATTTCAAAAAATAAATCATTATAATAGATTTAACAAGTTAAAACTTTAATTACAATTTTACAGAATCCAGTAAATTTGCATTAAATTTATAACAGGGTAACATTAATCATCGTTAGTGTCTGCCACTATTCGCACGAAAAATTTGGTGCCATTAGTGTGACCACTGCGGAAAATGTGTGTGTATTAGTAAAAAAAAATGTGAGTGTATTGAGTTTTTCGAACTTGCAGTGTGATGTGAGATTGGTGGGTAATATGCAAAACTTATGTTCATATTTGTAAAAGAATAATGAAAAAACGTATGAAATAAAAGACCAACCCGTGTATACTCTTAACATTGTTCTGTATGATATCTAGTTGAAAATATTAACATTCATGTTAAAATAGAAAAAACTATTGCAAAGCTAATTAGAACAAACAAAAATTATGCCGGCATCTACTGTGGCATAGTCACGCTGAGCAAAATGAAGTGACACTCTGTTAATACAAAAGAAATGTATTTTCCCCACAACAAAATACTGCAGAATTTTATGTATATAAAATAACCGATTTATTTCTAACATGCAGTTACTATGAATATACATACATACATATATATAATATATGTACATTATTTGTATTATTTAATATGTGTATGTATGTATATTTAAATATTACACACAAAAAATACAACATCAAACGTTATTTTTGTGTTTTCTCTTTAAATAAATTAATACATAAATTTTTTGCTAAATTTACATTTGGGCAATTCACAACAGGTGTTGTACATTGTATGTTGTATTGAAATACACAATACAATCATTTGTTGTGAACACTCAGTTGTATTTTCATATTGTAAAACGCTTTCTTTAGTAATTTTCGATCCAACGAGGAAAGATCGCTTCGTCGCTTCTGCTATTTTGTATAAGAGAAAACACTTGTCAGTGTTTGCTTTTTGGTCGTGAGATATACCCTGGAGTTTTAGTTACGTACCTCTTGCATTTTAATTTATAATGAAAAAAAAAATGTTAAATGTTTTGGTTGGTACTGAAAGAGAAAATACATACTAAAAATATAAACATTAATTTTTATATAAATAAACTTATCGATGTATTTGCGTTATTTGCATTATTTGCCATATTTTATTTTATAATTATTTATGCTGATAATATTCTATGTATTTGTTTTTTCTTTTTCATAAAAACTGGCATTCACTTGGAACTGATATGTTATGATACAATATACAACATTTACTAAACATAGCAAATGAAGTTGGATCGTGTATCAGATTTTTCAGTGAAAATTATCAACAACAGTTTTACACTATTGTAAAGTGATACACGATACAGGAGAAAAAACGATACATTACCCATTGTGAATTGCCCAATTGTTTTTTTTTATTAACAACTAGGTATTTTACCATTATTTGCTTTAGATGTTGGTGAATTTTTACTCCCTTTATATTAACTCGTAGTGTCTGCTTGTCGAAAAAATTTTGGATCGATTTTAACCACTTTCCCGTGACCCAATCGATCTGAAATTTTGCAGGCAGGCTTGTGGCAATGACAGAAATGATCTAACATATTTTTTTAGTGATGCCAAAACAATGGAAACTTTAAAATTTTTCTACCAGAGTTGATAAAAAAATGTACAAAGGGTTTGTTTTTGTTATATTATTACCATAACGACCACAAAAACAACAAGTCCAGCTATGAAAACAATGCAGCATTTAGAATAACAACAAGAACAATATAGAAATATCATGTTTTTCATTTTTTTTTTACTTTTTCAGAGATTTCCCTGGACCTGTTCCACCGATTTTAATGATTTTTGAAGTAGAAATCTTTCCATGAATTTGGTGAATCATTCTCACTAAAAATGATCACTGTAGCTGCACTATTGAGGGCGTGATCGTGACAAGAACAACATAGAAAATTATTTTTTTTTCAAGACTTTTTTAGTTCTTCATTCAAATCTCGGGCCCTAATCGACCGATTTGGACGATTTTAAATAGCAAACTTCTCAGGATGTTAGTGAATCATTCTTATGTCAACGAGTACCCTAGCTGCCGGATTGATGCCGTCATCGTGATTTCCACAGACGGACAGACGGACATCGCAATATCAACTCCGGTTGTTATAAGGATCACAAATATATAAATTTTATGGGGTCCAAGATTTTTTTTCTAATTATTACAAACGGAATGACAAACTTATATATACCCTCTGCACACTGGAGTGGAGGGTATAACAACTCTACAACAGCAACAATGACAGTCATATGTTTTTCAAATAGGAAAAAACTGTTTATGTGTTAGTTTCGGTCATTCCCCAGTATGCATTGAAATATTAAGTTCTTAAATTGATGTCAAATGTAATTCTCAACTTGGGTTGAACAATTTTTCTCCTTGTTTGCTTTCAACTTGACATCAAGTTGAGACTTAACATTTTTTCCAATCTTTGAGAAACATTTTTACTCTCAATTGGATATCCAACACTTTTCTCCACTTGAGACCAAACATTTTTTCAACTTGAATACGATTTGTGTTAAGTCTGAGATATTATTTAAATATGTCATAAATAATAAATTAAATTAAAAAATGCCAAAAAAGTACAAATAAATCATTGATATATTTTTAATTATTTCTGCTTTTTGTCGAATTTTTCAAAAAATGTACAACTAATTAATTCATTTATTTTTAATTCTAGATTTTAAAAAATGTACATAATATGTACATTTAATGTTAAATATGTACATAGTAATGTTAAATATATAATGAAATTAAATTGAAACATTAAAAAAAGTACATTGTTTTCATTTCTAAAATTAGTATAATATGGCAATTCCGTACCTTCCATTTGATACCGATTGGAAATATTTCTTTGCTATCAAGTTGAGAATCACAAATTTCTCAATTTGATAACTATGAAAATCGCCATATAAAAAATGTGCCTTTTAAGTTGAGAAGACTATATTCGAACTATTGAGGGCATTTGAGAATTAACGTTGGAGATTTGAGAAATGTATTTGATCTCAAATGCACCTCAAGTTGATAGCAAACAAAAATGTTTATTGGGACATTTATTGTAGGGTCGTTTGCACACACACAAAAAATAGAAAATAAATTGTCAATAAGCAAAGCAAGTGGCTTCGAAATTCGATGATGCCAGTTAATCATTTTTTGTTCACGCGGAATTTATAATTGGAGGAATTTTTTTCTCGAGAAATGTATTTTCCGTGAGAAAGAAATTCCTTGAGAATATTCATAATTGGGATGAATAACTTTTAATTGGAACTTTTTAGTCAGAATAAATCATAATTCTAGTTAGATATTGGTTAATATTTAATTAGAAAAAATATTGTGGTGGCATCTACGCAATTATTGAGGCAGTCACGGAAAAATTAAATGCAAGTCTGTTTTTTTTAATATAACAAAAATGGATTTTCCCTTTAACAAAATATGGCAGAATTCTTTAAAAATGAAATGCAAAATGGAAAATCAATTTTGTGCTAATTCTTAACAAAATTAATAAAATATATATATATATGTATTATTATATTTATTAATATTTGTAATTTTATTTGACACAATTTCACACACAGTTTTACAGATCAACTGTTTTCAACTGATTTAGAAGTTTTCTGTTTTTGAAACAGTAGTGCCAATTTGTAACATTTTGTGATGTAATGAAAATCGCAGAATAATAAGTTAATACACAATAAAAAATATTAAATTTTTAAGTTTTATATACATATTGCAATAAAAAAAACTTTGGTAAATTTACATTGAAGATGGTCAGAAATGAATGAGAAAAAATATATAGACATTTTAGAAAAGCACATTTAATGTTAAACTTTATGCACAAAATATATGGGTTTTTGTTGTTTCGAATTTAACTGTGGCTCTAAGTGAAAAGTTTTAGACCGATCGTATATTACATCTTGAGGATCCTCACCTAATATTTTCAAATATTTTAAATTCTTTTTAACTCATTTAACCTCATTACGAAAATAGTAAAACAGTAAATATAGAAAATCCACGCACCTCAAAAAATTGTTTTCTATGAAATAAATTAAAGACATTTCATATTATACAATTTTCTTTCAAAAATGTATCAATTATTGCAAATTTGAAATTTGACATATAGTATTTGTACATATATTTGTATAGATTTCGCAGTATGAAAAGAACTATTATTTCTTTATTTAGAATATATGTAAGTATTGCTCGCAAAAAATTGCAACATCATGAATGAAACACATAGACGACTGCTGGCAGCAGCATTTGTAGTCGTATAGTCAGCTACTTGATTTTTCTGAATACGACAGCAACATATAATACAAATGCATTTTTATTTAAATATACAATTACTTTTACTTATTTAAAATGCATTAGTACAACGTAAAAATAAATAAATTAGTTTAACGCCTTTTGATTATTAATGGAATTATAGCCTTTCATTTTGCGATTCTTTTTTTAAACAAAATAAAATATTTCATAGCACTAACTTCTTTTAAATATTTTGTTATATTGTCAACACTATTTTTGTTTAGTAGCCAACAAAACACACTTGCAGTTTTTTTTTCTATTTGAAGAACATATGACTGCCGTTGTTGATGTTGTAGAGTTTTTCTTTTTTTGATTTTGTTTCGTTAACTCTTTTGTATTAAAGCACCTCCAATATATGTATCCATTTTAGTTTGCAAATTCAGTATATTTATAATTTATTACTTACAGCAAAAAATAATAGAAACAATTTTATCAGTTATGCTTACGAAACTATATAAATAGACTTGAAGTTGGCTGCAAAAGCAGTAGCCTGTGTAAAGAACAAGTTAGCGACATGTAACTGTTACGTAACGTGTCAGCCTTTTTTTCACATGAAAAGTATTGGGACGTTCCGGTTACGTTCGGTAACTGTTTTAAATGATTTTCATGTAAAAAAAAACAACTGACTCGTTACGGTTACGGTTAGAAAACATTGACCTTTTATATGTATTATAATGCTATGAATGCATTTATCTTTATTTTATTTTATTTATATATTCTTTTTTTTTGTATTGTATATTATTTTTTTTTATTATTACTATTTCATTTAATTATTTTTTTCTTTAAATAAATTAACACATAAAAATTTGTTTTTTAAATTATTGGTGAACTTTTACTCCCTTTATTTACTGCCTTTATATTAACTGGTAGTGTCTGCTTGTCGACAAAATTTTGGATCGATTTTTAGCCCCTTTCCCGTGAGCCAATCGATCTGAAATTTTGCATGCAGGCTCGTGGCAATGACAGAAATGATCTAACAAATTTTTTTAGTGATGCCAAAACAATGGAAACTTTTAAAATTTTCTACCAGAGTTCACAAAAAAATGTACAAAGGGTTTGTTTTTATTATATTATTACCACAACGACCACAAAAACAACAAGTCCAGCTATGACAACAATGCAACATTTAGAATAACAACAGGAACAATATGGAAACATCATGTTTTTCATTTTTTTTTTAATTTTTCATAGATTTACCTGGACCTGTTCCACCGATTTTAATGATTTTTGAAGTAGAAATCTTCCCATGAATTTGGTGAATCATTCTCACTAAAAATTATCACCCTAGCTATCCTATTGAGGGCGTGATCGTGACAAGAACAACATAGAAAATTATATTTTTTCAAGACTTTTTTTAGTTCTTCATTCAAATCTCGGGCCCTAATCGACCGATTTGGACGATTTTAAATAGCAAACTTTTCAGGATGTTAATGAATCATTTTTTATGCCAACGAGCACCCTAGCTGCCCGATTGATGCCGTCATCGTGATTTCCACAGACGGACAGACGGACAGACGGACAGACGGACAGACGGACAGACGGACATCGCTATATCAACTCCGGTTGTTATAAGGATCACAAATATATATATTTTATGGGGTCCAAATTTTTTTTTCTAATTATTACAAACGGAATGACAAACTTATATATACCCTCTGCACACTGGAGTGGAGGGTATAAATAAGAGGAGGACACAATGCCTTCCTTCACTCATCGAAAATTTGTACAATTTCTAACATCTAAAAACGCAGCTTTCAATGATCTTAAAATGTTCACTGAGGTACGTTGGCTCAGTCGTGGCGACTGTCTTAACCGGCTATATGATTTAAAAGATGAAGTCTTAAGAGTTTTTAGAAAAATAAAATATCGATGAGTCGGCAAAAAATTTTTTAAAAGATACACAATTCATATCAGATCTAGCTTTTCTAGCTGATACAACTTCTTTGCTTAATGATTTCAACTTAGAGCTTCAAGGAAAAGGTAAGAATATATCTGATATTTGTAAAATTTTATTTAATTTAAAAACAAAACTTTTTCTTATACTTTGCCAAATTAAGTCAGATGACTTTTCCAGCTTTAAAAAAACATCTCTATTGCGCGAATCGCTGTGCGATGCTGCGAAAACTAAGCGAGTTGAGATTTTTGATACACTGCTCAACAGTTTTGAAGACAGGTTTGCAGATTTTAAGAGTATACAACTGCAGTTGGATTTATTTAATAACCCTTATAACTGTGATGTTACTCAATATGAGTTCGATATACAATCAGAAATTATATTTCTTCGAACCGAAGTCCAAGCTCCGAGAAAAATGGGAATAGAATTCTGGAAAAATCTAAATGATTTCGATTTTCCAGAGTTAAAAACAAATGCTTTGAAATTGTTATCCCTTTTTCCTTCTACATATTGCTGCGAACAAATTTTTTCCGACTTAAAATTTATTTGTTCCAAGCAGAGAAATAAATTAAGTTCTTCAAATTTAAAACATATTTTGTTAATAAGAAATTGTTACAAAATCTTAAATTTGGAAAACTTAATTTATAATGCCTAAATACACTTAGTTTTTTAAGTTTCAATTGTAAATTAAACTCGACCAATCAAATATGTGTAAAAAAAATTGCCTAATTCTGTAAAAACTGAGGCATATTTTGTATTTAATTTTATTAACTTTTTTTAAACTTCATTTCCATTTTGCTTTTAAAAGTAAAATTCATTACATTTGTAATGCTTACTTTTGTGTTTGCTAAGCAATATTATCTTATCCAATACAGACGCATTTCATTTATTGAGAGTTTTGGTTAACTCTGGTTTATAATCACTTATAAAAACTTGTTTGTTTATTTCTGTTATTTTTTGCCACTATTATTCTTGATACGTTGTTATACTCTCATCCAAAGTCCCGTTAACTTTTTGTTGACGAACAAAAACCATTTTTCAAGCAACAACAACTTATGTCTAAATGGATGGTTGCATTGGTAGTTTTCTTTTTCAAAGAAAAAGACGTTTGTCGACATAAGTTGTTTTATCTGCACACACTTTAAGTGTAATTTACATATTGTTTTTTTTGTCCTTCTCTAGGATCCATTCCTCTGAAGATTTTTGACTCAAAATTTTATATAAAGTATTCATTGCCCATATCTACAGGACTGTTAAATAAAAAGCTCTAAAATCTTTATATCGAGCCCATAATTTCAAGTATAACGTTTTTTTGCTCCCCTGAACATTTCGATTTTATCACATACGCGGTTATTCCAGAAAACACCACAATTAAACTCTGATATGGGATCAATCAGTTTTTTATAATTAATGTTTATCTTCGATAAAATTTCGTCCGAGTTTTTGGTATAATTTTAAAATATTTTGTTTGATCGCTATGCGTTCAAAATTAGATATATTTTCAGCCTTTATTACAGTTTCAACTTTATTGGCTATTCATATATTTATAACATATTTGATGTTTAACATATCTCTATAATATCTAGCTTTGTGAATAAATACATTCTTGTAATAATTGGAGTAGAATCTCCTTTGTATAAGATATCAAGTATACAAGGAGATGACTCGCTCTGAAAGGAATTGTTAAATTTATTCATAATACCTACAATATACATTCAAAATTTTGAACAATTGAGATTTGCACACTTTTTGCACACTTTTTGCACACTTTTCTTCATATTGCGTCCAAATTAAATAATGCTGTAGTACTGCCTTGTTCTGAGATTATATTTGAAACCGACTCGAATGAACACCATCTAGTATCCGAAAGCCTTAAAAGCAATTCCTTAAAATCTACCTGCCTGTTTGAGCTTCTAAAAAAGGAGAAAAAGCTCTTGGATAACTTCTATACGTCTTCACGTATACAATTAAATGCTGACATGTTCATAAGATTCACAGAGTGACAAATACAGGCAAGATGAAACAATGGGGAACTTTCTTTTGAAATAAACTGGACACTCCATTGTTTCTTTTAACGATAGTGGAAGCGTTGTCAGTCGCAAACCCGATGAAATGATGGAATGGTATTTTTTTTATGCTTTTGCCTTTTCCCATTTTCTCGCCGTACTAATTGAATAATAATATCTTCAATCTTGCCTCGATCCATATTAAATTGCCTCACAACCATTTATCAGTGAAAATGCCAGTTGTCTCGTTTCGAGAAACTATGCAATTTCCTAAGAATTAGTACGCCATGACTGATTTTTAATAACATACGTAACATTGATTTAATTTCGGCTACATTTTTGCTATTTTAATTTAGCAATATGTTTTTTTTTTAGTTTGTTTCTGCATGTCGAAGATGATTTTTTTGATTAGCCAAAAGTTGTTTACAAGCAACGCTAAAATGGCTCCACATCTTGCTTCAGCAATTTATACTGCAACTCCCATTCTTAAGAATGATGTCGGATAACGTTGCGTCTTTTGAAAGAAAATGTAGGGTTTTAATTATTTTAATGTTACCTTTTACCTGTCTTATTTTGTTTCGGGATTCATTTCAGCCTTTCTTTTTTGAACTCACAAGATATCTATGGAGTATAAACATTAATATTAGAACATATCTAAGTGAAATATTTTTACTTGTCCATAAAGGAGTTTTACATATACATATTTATTTCTTGTTTATGCTCAAACGCCAGCACTGCCGCCCAGAAGAGATTAATATTTTCAGTAGAAAAAACACTTACAAACTTACTGACTTAACAAAAAAAGGCGTATAAGTCACAAAAGTGTCAATATTAGATGAGTTTCAAACAAGTCGCATACGGTAAGACTGACCAAACTTAATACCATATTTAAAGCTTATGAGAGGTTTCCAAAACAATTAATTTTGCAAAACAATATATAATATGTCAATGTAAATAACATTCCCATCAATTAGTTGTAATTTTTATTAAAATCGATTATTCATGTTTGGTCAGCTTTTTGGTCCAGTATAGCAAAAATACACAGTTCAACGAGAAACATCCAGAAAAATCCATACATTTAAAGTAGAACAATATGAAACATATTTGGCCTGATTGTTAGCCAAGAATATGGGATAAACGTAACACAACAAGTAAATTTTAAATTTTGTTTGTTCCCTTTAACTGATTTTCATTTTACATAATTTCTTTTTTATTCGGATTTTAATATAAAAAACAAACATCAATAGCAATAGCAACGAAATGAAAAACATTTCCTTTGTTACAAATATAATATTAATGTCGTTGTTGTTGCTAAGATGTTGTTATAGACTATCATAAAATTTTATTTGTGTACGAGAAAGAAAACAAAATAAGCTGCTCAAGAAGAGAATTAACAACAAAAAAAAACATCTTAAAAGATGACGCCAACTGTGGCAAATAAAAAAACAACAACACACCAAACAACACAGAGATCTTAAAAGAACGAAATCCTCTTAATTCGTGGTGAAGTAAAGGATTTATTTTATTTGACACATAGCTGCCACTGTTTTAAGATAAAAAAAAATGTTTTGCTAAAAAAACTTTTTTCCTGAAAAAAAAATCGGATAAAAATTATAGGTGAAAAAATCAATTGAGACTTAATTTATTTAAATGCTCAAAATATTGTGGCAGCAATACCAACAACCCAAAACTAAATTAAAAGACTTTCAGCTCCTTTTATATACAACAAACAGTTCATGATACACAAAATTGTACATATTTAAACAACTTCCCTCAAAAAAAAAAAAATTTTTTTGGTCAAAAAGACTCATTGTTCATCTTATTTGTCAGTAAGACAAAAATTATATAAATAAGTTGATTAACAAAGATGCCGATATGCCAAGAAAAATTCCGAAAGCTTTCTATAGAAAAAGTCATTAAAATAATTTTAGAAATGGGGCTTCATTATAAATCGTTTGAAAACCGTAAGAAATACGCACTCTCGTAAGAACTACGCACAATGATTCCAAAAATTATATATTTGTAACATACTTCGCCCAATTTTATCAGAAGTACAAAAAATTAATCTGGTATTCGAAGCCCGAAATGTGGACTTGACAACACGTTTTGGTGAGTTATATCTGTTATTAAAAAATTTAGAACTTATCAAAGAGTCAGCTGTCAAAAGAACTGTCATACAGCGCTCTCTTTTATAAATTTATGATCAGTATACTCTGGCATCATGAATAGATTCACGTTTTAACAACGCAACTAATTATCAAAATTTAAAATCAGTCATCGATTCGCGCAACTTATAGACGACTTCGTGATTTTAATGGCGCACATAATCGTCCATCTGAGCAAGCCATCCGTCGAACTGTGGATAGATTTCATACCACGTACTCTCTAAATGATGCAATAATACCAATACTTCGAAGGAGTGTGCGTACTGAATAGATATGTTGATTTCGTGAAATGGAGCTGTTAATTGGCCTCCAAGGTCGTGCGATTTGACACCTCTCGATTATTGTCTGTGGAGCTAAGTGAAGTTACTGAAAAACTAGCAATAATTGACGCCTTGGAGGCCAACAATGTTCGTGTTATTCGTGACATACGGCCAGTAATGCTCGACAGATTGGCCCATCATTGAACGTCCAGATTGCGCTTCGGTGGCCATATGCCCGAAAACATTTTAAAATTTTAATGCCATGGTATTGATCTCTCAGATAAAAAAAATTTTTGATTAAAATTTAATTTTTTATGTTTTTTTTTTGCAATTTCTAGTTTAAGATAATTGCAAAATCCGTGATTTTTTTATTATTTGGAGGATGAGATCGATCCTGTAATTTATGAAATTTGCTACTTAAGTTATAGTTTTGACAATAGTATTGAAGAATCGGACAAAAAAATTTTAATTGAGTTCACAAAATCTCTTATTTCCTAGCTTAGAGCTAAAATAGAAGAATTTGTAAAAATTAAAAAGGAAATCGAAGAGTTCGAAATTTTTCTCAACAATATCAAACTACGTAAATGGAAAATCAGAGACAGAACTGATTTACTTTGGATTGAAGTACATAACTTCAGACAATCAGTCAATGAATTTCTTTTTTTTTAATTATCAAGTTTCGTTGTAGATGTATTCAGCCCTGCTCTTGAAACGTTGGTATTTTGAATAAGAATGAATTTAAAATAACATGAAATTGAAATTTTGGGGTTCTTGAGAATACAAATTTTATATTTTCGAAGTATTTTTTTTCGAAATCAGTTTTTTTATTGCCAAATGGCATAAAACATATGTTTTAGCTTACATAGCTTCTACATTAGAGATTAACATGGATATAATTTCAGAGATAACGTCGGCAGAATGATTGAACAAAAATATCTATCTCAATCTTAATGTCTAGGGTGTAGAAAATGTATACATATAATATTTATATTTTCTCATAATTTTCAATCAGCTGTCGAGGAAAGTCGTTTGGCTAATAAATAAAAAAAACATATACATATATAAATATATATAAATATATAAAAATATATAGAGATATATATAAATATATAAAGGTATATGTAAATATATAAAGATATATATAAATATATAAAGGTATATATAAATATATAAAGATATATATAAATATATAAAGATATATATAAATATATAAAGATATATATAAATGGGGGTTTCATGTCAAGTGCACCAACCGATGTCTTCCGATCGGGATGAAATTAGCCCTATTGGATAGTAGTTTTGACACATTTTTTCAGCAAGATCGGTCAAGATCTCTCTGAGTTAGAGGGGATCAAAATTTGACATTTTGGCCAAACAGGTGTTTTTTCTCATCCATGTAACTTATTACCTATTGTTCTTAGAAAATTTTCTCCCAAATAGTTTAGATAGCTATTTCTTCGATATTTCGGTAATAAAATACTTTAAAAAAAAAAAAAATTTTTTTTACTTTTTTTTTGCTAAATCAAAGCAGTTTTGCTTTGTTTCAAAAAGAGCATTTTTTTTTTTTTTTTTTTTTGCTAATAAGAAAGCTTAGGATTTTTCCTTTAAGAGCTTTTTGGTCGCTTAGTGGGATATCTATCAAAATAAATGTTTTGTAACTCAAGACAACGGTTTTTCAGTTTTTCACAAATGCACTATTTTGTATTTTTTCCTATTTGTGTGTAAAACCTTACAAATAAAACTTATACTGAGAAACTAGACAAATTAACCTTTCCGAAGGTATGTAACATACCTAACTAAAATTTCATACCCTCGGATCTGTAATACCCAGAATATGTTAAACCCCTTTTCATTGCGGCTTTTTTTGTCAATCCTATAGGTGGTTTTGAGCACACGTAATATTGAATGTGATTTTTATTGTCAAAATAGCAGGTGCCCAAGATACAAGTTTTTGTATCAAGTGGAAATATATTATGGCCATTCTCCGAAATACCAGTTTATTTATTATTTTATGACACTTGACTTTAAAAAGTGGGTGGAGAGGTAGAAGTTAAAAGGTAGTTTATTTTAATATGTTGAAAAGGTGAAAAATAACAGGTATTTTATTTTTATTATCATTGGCAACATTTGGTTAAAATATGTACTTCGTTATTATTTTTATTATGTAACATGCGGTTAACCGACATTAAGCCCTTCTTGACCGTAAAAAAAGATTTTAGACTGATTCATTAAAATCTACTACCTATATGATCTTAAAAAACTATTTTTTGACATTCTGAAGACATTCGGAAATCAGTTTTTTAGAAACAGCCTTAAAGTTTAGACGTGTGTTATTTACATAATTTCTTACATAATTAATCTTCACAATGTCTACGGCTCCTAAAAAGGCTAAACTTGGAAAAAAAAAGTTTGTTCTTTTTGTTTTAATCCCTTTAACAAAAGGAATCACAGATCATCAGATGTGCGAAATATTTCCGCCAGCATATTAAAAAAATTCCCTACGCTGTCAAAACGGTTCCTAATTTGTGGATCATGCAGAAAAGAACTCGGAAAGTTGAAGGAATTACCGGATTTCGGTAGTAATGAGCCTTGCGTTGAAGAAATTCCAGATGAAGACAAAAGAAATTCTGCGAATGATGACAGAACCGTTGATGATGATGGTGTCTCTAACTTTTCAGTAGAAGGTATGAGTTCAAAGAATGAGTGTCAAAACCAATACCATAAGGATGCAGTAGAAGTTTTTGAACAAATAAAAGAAAAATACAAAACGTCACAGAACAGAACTGAAAGAATTCTCTCACGCTTGCTCCATCGACATGGAGTTGTGCAAAAATAACGACTGAGTTTGGAACATCTCAGCGAGAAGCAAAAATTGCTAAAAAAAAAAAAAAAAAATTGGTTGCCCTTTTTGAAAAAAAAAGGCAAAAATGCTTTGATTTAGCAAAAAAAAATTTTTTTTTAAATTATTTTTTTCCGAAATATTGAAGAAATAGCTATCTAAACTATTTGGAAGAAAATTTTCTAAGAACAATAGGTAATAAGTTACATGGATGAGAAAAACACCTGTTTGGGCAAAATGTCAAATTTTGATCCCCTCTAACTCAGAGAGATCTTGACCGATCTTGTTGAAAAATTGTGTCTAATCTACTATCCAATAGGACTAACCTTGGTGTAAATTTCATCCCGATCGGAAGACATCGGTTTCAAAAGTTGATGCACTTGACATGAAACCCTCCAAATATATTATATATATGTTTTGTCACGCTTATTTTTATGTTTTTTGTTATAAATATTACGTGAAGTTGACGTCTCATGTTATAAGAGAGTTGTTATGATAATTATCATAACAATTATATCATGATATAAGATATGACACCAAGAGTAACACTGATATTAGGTCTACACGTAATACAATTCTCTCTGCGATTGAATTAAAAGTTTGCTGATATAAACTATCTATGTTAATCTCTAGTGTAGACTCCATGTTAAGAACCATACGTTATCTAGAAACTGAGGTGCCATATGGTTCTCTAGTCAGTTACACAAAAAACTTTTAAGTAATTTTTGCATGTTTTTCCTTAAGTTTATAAAAAAAAATTAAAAAAACATTTTCTTTTAAAATAATATTTTACTTCTTCATTTCATTGTTTTTGTTCTTCAATTTGATTTAATTAAAAACGATTTATTTGAAATAGGTTGGGCATCACCAAAAAAATTCAGCATTCAAATAAATTGGATTTGACTGGCATCACTACTGTTTCGAACATAAATAAAGTTGTGGCAGTAATATGCAAAAAAAAAATAAAAACAAGTGATTTGAGTAAAATATTTTTTTAAATTCCTTAATTTGTAATAATTAGTGCATAATGAATCTACATATGTTATAATTGAAAAATTATACTATATATTGTGTAAATAAAAAGTTTTTATGATAGTTATATATATATATCAACAGAAAATATAGACATTTCTTAAAATCGTTTAACAAGCCCAATATCTAATTTTTTTTAAATAATGACAAAGATCAATAAAAAACATGTTAAAGTTTAAATATCAATTGTTGTTTTTATCTCTAAAGACCTCTTTAGTAGAAAAAATAGCATTTGTATTGATTTCACAGTGTTTTCTATGTGAATTAAAACAAGAAAAAATGTTATTGAAATCAGAGAACAGCATAAAACTCTTAAATTTAACAATTTTTTCATTTAATAGTTATTTTTTGTGATAGTGAATTCAGGAACAGGGGCGATTGGCTTTTCCGTTCTCAAACGTTGAAGTCGAGTGTTCAGAGCAAATAATTAAAAAAAAAGAAAGAATAGAATATCATTAGCCATTGAAAATTCTTTAATATATGTGACGTTCTCCGAGAAAGGGGAAAATTAAGTTTTGAGAAAAAAAAACGCATTTAAAGTTTCTACACCCTTTTAGGTACCAGAATCCACCGTTTTTGGCACAACCCGTTTTTTGGCACACTAGGTCCCTTTTCTCGGAGAAGATCACATATATTAAATACGGATTAAAAATACCTGTTGTGTTAAATATTCTATTAAAATTAATTCTCTTCAAACATGTAAAAAATCAAAATCTTATATTAAAACAATACTATGATGGCCTAAAGATGAGGTAGAAAATGACATGTTTTTATTTAAATATTAACAAGAATAAGAAAACTTGTTAATGTATTTTTTTTATTATTATTGATATACACTTTAAACTTTTCGTTAAATACTAAATGATATCAAATGTACAAATATACACAAGCTTTTTGAAAATTAATTAAAAATCTATACATATGTTTACAAACAGCGCTTTTAGTTTTATTCTAATTTAGCGGTTTTTGGTGTACAGTTTTGCGATTTTTGCTAGGAAAAAGTTAATACATCGCTGTATTGTGGCGCCTAGTATAAGGCTATATTACCTTCATATTATGGTATTAAGCGCTACTAATAACCGCTAGAAGTAACCAAAATTAAGACAGTTGTGATCTGAGTTTTTTTTTTATAAAAACCAGCGTAAAAAGTCTTTAATACGATATTAAAGGATCATTTAATTACGACACGCGCGGTAAAATTAAGAGTTAAAAAAATTATGTGCAAAATGTGAATAATTCCTAATCGCAATGCAAAATAAAGTTTATCGTCAAAAAACTCGTCAATATAAACAACAACTAACAAAATAAAATTGTGTTATCATGGATATACAGCAGGACAGGATCGTGCTGCTGATACTTACAAAGAAAACTCATTTAGCGTTTCCTGAGGTATGAAATCAGAAAGTTATTTTACAGAGAGGAATACCTAAAAACGATTATTGCCATTTATTAGTCTGATAGTACTAAAAATCGTTGTTTTGCCAGATTTAGCCAGTTGTCACATTGAAAAGAAATTCATGGTAGAGAAACAGTGGTATCGGTTTAATCTCCAGGTATTTTAAAGAAGACAGGAGTATAAATCCGTCTGTCCGTCAGTGAGTCCATGTAAACCTTGTAATCAAACTACAGGTTGCAAATTTGAATATATTTTAATAACGAACGCTATTGAAATTGGTGAAAATCAGTGCATGTTCAGACCTGGTCCCCATACAAATGACACCTATGAGATCGACTTAAATTGCCATAAGATCTAAATTGTGTGTGTTTATTACGTCTATTAATCAGTAATCCAAAAATAAACCCTATAGGACAATTCTTAGTCATAGCCCCCCATGTAAAGCTTCTTTTCGATCTTCACTTGAACCTATCAAAAACAAAAATATCGCACAGACTTTTCTCAAATTTGGTTTGTATATGTTTTTGCAAAAATAAACTAACTTCACCAAATATGGTCAGAATCGGTCCATTTTTCGACCTAGTCTGTATATAAAAATAATAATTAAAATTCCACTCAGATTTAGTTTATGCTTATTTTCTAGACACATTCTTTAGACGCATGGTATAGGGTATCACATAGTCGGTATAGACCGACTATAAATTTCTTATTATTTTTTCTTTATTTTTGACAGCTTAGTTAACGAAATACACTTTAAAATTACAACTAATGATTTAATTCTTTAAAATCTCTGCCACTAAGCATAAGCAGCATTATTAAACACCACTAAGACTTAAGGAATAAAAATACTTGATGCTGAAAATAACAACAACAATAACAAAATTAAACTTTATGGCAAAAAAAAAAACACAATGTGTAACAAAAACCTTTGCTGCGTTTCGAACGGATTGGCTATGGGCTTTAGCTTAAACTTTCTACCTACAAACGAACAGAAAAGAACGTAAACAAACGGCTACATAAATGTCTAGGGAATCACTTAAGTTGCTTAACTTTGCACTCGTGTACACTTTTTTGTTCCTTTATCGTATAACTTTGAGATGAATAAAGCAATGAAAGAAATGTAGAATAATTTTGAGGAAGAGATTTGTGATCGTTTCAAAAATTTTGATAAATTTAATTTCATTACCTTCAGATATCGAAAAATAGTGAATAATTAGCTTTAAAAAAACACTTAATGATTAACTTTTAATACAGCTATCAAAAGATAATAAAAATTACCAAAACAGCGATGTACTTAATTTTTAAAACAATTTAAAGTCTAATTTTTTCTATTTTTTTTTTTCAATTTTTTGCTTTTAAATGCTTTAAATATTAAATGTTATTTAAATCATTAGGGAAGATATAAATAAAATAATTTGGTTGGGAAACTAAATATACCCCCTCTTCGGATGTAGGGTATGACATAAACATAACTTTTTTCTTCTCTTCTTGCGAAGAAACTTAATAACATTTTTTCACTATCTGCGTTTTTTGTTAAAAAAAAAAAAAAAAAAAAAAGAACACAAGATTGAAATTTCCATAAAATACACTAGGGGATTCTCTGAGATTCCCAAATACGGCGATTTTAATGCATTTTTAAAAAATGTTTTCTCAAAAAAAAAAATTAACTTTAAAAAAAATCATCACATACACACCAATAAAATCTCAAGCAAAATAATAACAGTAGTTGCTGAACGACAAACAACACACCTCATATAATGGGGAGGGGGTATGATGAAGTCAGTCAGGAATAACTAAAGTAAAGGTATTACCAAGTTATCTTATCTATACGTTACCACCCTTTAGGTTCTGTTTTTTTTTTTTTTTGGGTATTACATACAACAAATATATACTTTTCTTTTCTTTTTTTTTCATATTCCAATGGTACTCAACAAACAACGCACGTTTTTGTGTTGTGCAGCAAAAGTTGATTAGATTAAGAAAAGAAAACTTTATTCTTCTTTTTTAACTTTTTTGTGTTTTGTTAAACGCATCAGCAAAATACTTTTAAACATACAAAACATGTTAAACGTGGAGTAGAATATGTATGAGAACTAAAACATGTACGAAAGTAGAATATTTTTAAGAAATTCAAAAAGAAATTTTCCAAAAACAACATATTAAAGCTTAAATCAAGAATTATAGAAAAATAGGTAAAAACCAAATTCTTGTGATTTTACATTGATTCAGAAAAGCAGCAGTCGGTTTCTAAAATATGTGAGCTAGAAAAGTAAAGAAGAAGTACAGGTTATCATTAAACGATCTGTAGAGGTGTCGTTTGGATGTTATTCGAATCGGCGTTAATATGACAAATTGATTGAATTTTTTGTGAAATGTCAAACGTCATAATCATTGATTTATAAAAGCGAAATTTTAAAAAATTAAAGAAAAAAACAAGTAAGAGTGTTAAATTCGGCTGGGCCGCATCTTTGATACCCTCCACCTGCATCTTAAACTCAATATTACAACCAATATTGAGTACGACTACCACTTTAAAACTGTTGCCGGTACTGAATGAAATTTAAATTTCGAATGAAATTTAAATATCGAAATTTAAAATTAAAATTAATTTTTAATTTTTAATTGTTAATTTTTATTTTTATTTTTATTTTTTAATTTTTAGTTTTTAGTTTTTAATTTTTAATTTTTAATTTTTAATTTTTAATTTTTAATTTTTAATTTTTAATTTTTAATTTTTAATTTTTAATTTTTAATTTTTAATTTTTAATTTTTAATTTTTAATTTTTAATTTTTAATTTTTAATTTTTAATTTTTAATTTTTAATTTTTAATTTTTAATTTTTAATTTTTAATTTTAAATTTTTAATTTTTAATTTTTAATTAATTTTTAATTTTTAATTTTTAAATTTTAATTTTTAATTTTTAAATTTTAATATTTAATTTTTAATTTTTAATTTTTAATTTTTAATTTTTAATTTCTAATTTTTAATTTTTAATTTTTAAATTTTAATTTTTAATTTTTAATTTTTAATTTTTAATTTTTAATTTTTAATTTTTAATTTTTAATTTTTAATTTTTAATTTTTAATTTTTAATTTTTAATTTTTAATTTTTAATTTTTAATTTTTAATTTTTAATTTTTAATTTTTAATTTTTAATTTTTAATTTTTAATTTTTAATTTTTAATTTTTAATTTTTAATTTTTAATTTTTAATTTTTAATTTTTAATTTTTAATTTTTAATTTTTAATTTTTAATTTCTAATTTTTAATTTTTAATTTTTAATTTTTAATTTTTAATTTTTAATTTTTAATTTTTAATTTTTAATTTTTAATTTTTAATTTTTAATTTTTAATTTTTAATTTTTAATTTTTAATTTTTAATTTTTAATTTTTAATTTTTAATTTTTAATTTTTAAGTTTTAATTTTTAATTTTTAATTTTTAATTTTTAATTTTTAATTTTTAATTTTTAATTTTTAATTTTTAATTTTTAATTTTTAATTTTTAATTTTTAATTTTTAATTTTTAATTTTTAATTTTTAATTTTTAATTTTTAATTTTTAATTTTTAATTTTTAATTTTTAATTTTTAATTTTTAATTTTTAATTTTTAATTTTTAATTTTTAATTTTTAATTTTTAATTTTTAATTTTTAATTTTTAATTTTTAATTTTTAATTTTTAATTTTTAATTTTTAATTTTTAATTTTTAATTTTTAATTTTTAATTTTTAATTTTTAATTTTTAATTTTTAATTTTTAATTTTTAATTTTTAATTTTTAATTTTTAATTTTTAATTTTTAATTTTTAATTTTTAATTTTTAATTTTTAATTTTTAATTTTTAATTTTTAATTTTTAATTTTTAATTTTTAATTTATAATTTTAAATTTTAAATTTTTAATTTTAAATTTTAAATTTTTAATTTTTTATTTTTAATTTTTAATTTTTAATTTTTAATTTTTTTTGCATTACAAACGGACTGACAAACATATATGTATATACCCTCTGCCACTGAGGTGTGGAGGGTATACAAAATACATATATACATTGACACTGATTACAATCAGAATTCTTGAACCAAATTTGATTGAAATTGTACGAGGTCGGTTTGATAACAAAGTGTGTTTTTGAAAAAAAATATATTTTTTTCGAAAAAAAACGTTTTAATTCTAAACCTCGTCTCCTTTAGCTCGATGCATTGAGTCTTGAGCCTTTTTTCAGTTTTTATATTTCTTCCAAATAATAGGCTTTCTTAAAGTCGTCAAAATAGACGTTTATTTCATTGAATCAAACGGAAATAATCGTAGGGGGCTATATGGGGCAGCAGTTCGTAGCCCAATTTATGGATTTTTGCCATGGTGACTACACACTTGTGCGCTTGTGCATTGTCATAATGGACGAGCAGTTTCTTCTTCAGCAAATGTGGTCGGTTTTGCTTCAATGCCAATGTCGAATCTTTCGAAAAGCTGTGAATAATATTCGCCGGTGATCGTTTTATCGTTGATTTTTAACTAACTACTCATAAATAAAAATTCAGTCAACTAAAACATAAATTAATACAAAAAATTAAATAAAATGTAGATAAATTTAGGGCCTCATTCTATAAAACGAAATGTTATTTGTATGGGGACTAGGTCTGAACATGGACCAATTTTCACCAATTTCAATAGCGATCGTCCCATGGTCGACAAAAGCTTATATACGAAATTTAATCAAGATATAATTATATTTGCGACCTGTAGTACGATTACAAGGACACACACACGAATAGACAGACAAACGAACGGACATCGCTAAATCGACTCAAAAAGTGATTCTGAGTGATTCTGACTTCCATGAATTGAGCTACGAATTGCTACTTCATCCGCCATATTCTGGGAATTTCGCACCCACTGACTATTTTCTATTTTCAAACCAAAAGGAAGGGCTTGGCGGAGAGAAATTAATCTTCAAAGCGAAATCATTTATCAAACAAATGCTTATCGACTAGAATGAGACTATTTTGAGAAATAAATTCTTGTTTTAGTTTAAAAAAATGTCTCATTCAAAAAGTCAGGGATTTATTGATCCGCCCTCGTAGTAAATAGCGCAGCAGAGTACACTAGTAATAAAAGAATTGAGAAAATTTTATTACCGGTAAGGTATTTTTTTAGGGATGATTTAAAAGTTTTTGAATTTTTTTTGGATATTCGAAAAGAAAATATTTTTTATGGGCACAAATTCAAAACTTTCTTAAAATTTGTTCATATAATTTCTAATCGTTTTCAAAAAGGCCAATATGTAGTTGTAGCAAAAGAAGCAAGTCATTTGTTAAAAAAGGCTTTATAAATACCGAAATTTATATTAAGGAGTGTTTACAAAAAAGACTTCAGCCTTCAATATACCAACACAATGTATCCATATATTTGTTGGCCCGATTTGGCATCCTGTCACTACGGTAAGGCCGATGCCACGCAATGAGCGGCAAAGCGGCAGAGCGGTGAGCGGAAAAAAATAAAACATATGAAATAACTACTACTGAAGTGACTACGCAATGAGCGGCATGTGAGCGACATTTTTGAGCGGCTAAGCGGCGCCGCTCAGGAATAGAACTTGTTCTAATTTTTAGTTGTTTTCTGAGCGGCAAAGTATAAAAATGGCAAAAAAATGGCTTTTCTTTGTTTGGGCAATCTGTAGCGCGATTCAGTAACTTCTTTTTAACGATAATTGAATCGTTAAAAAAAGAAAATAACAAAATTATCGATTTTGGTATTCAGTAAAATTTTTAAACGATATTCGCTATTGTTAAACTCAGCTGTTATTATTTTCTTAACGACAACCATTTTTGTGTTGTTTTTCAATCGATAAAAAGTTAAGTTTGAAATGTAGTCATACATAAATAAAAATCATAAAATAGTGAAAATATTTTGCTTTTATTATAAAAACTTTTATATAAATAATAAATAATAACATTGACAATGGCACTAACAATGACAGCTAACCGCTCAGAAATGACGCTCGGCCTAAGAAATTTCTTGTGTGGTACAAGAACAATAACTTAGTTTTAGTACCGAGGGAGGCAAATCCTCCAAACTATCCAGAGCTTAGACCAGTCGAGATATATTGTGCCCTTGTTTCATTTTATTATGTATGTATGTTAAATTTATGCATGTTAAATTTTAAGTGTTTAAAACTTGTGTTTAATACAAATAAATGTAACGGACAACTCAAAAAATCGTTCTTAGGGAGTTTGGGGAGAGTTTGTCGTCGAATGACGAGACATCACAATAACTCGGTCTTATAACTTAAAGCTATTTTACTTAAGAGTCAATCATGACCCCATCCTGGGGTAATATATTATTTAAAGAGGTTTTCATTTGGGAAACTTTACGAGTTAGAAAAGTTTTCTGATATTTAAATAAATTTTTGTTTTTGCTTAAAAGCGATTGCAAAACTTACGGATTCTACCATCCGGCGCACAGTGGACCATATCACGAGAAGGCGGTCAAAAATCCATAACTTTTGATTGGATTGGAATTTTGACTTTAGCCTTTAATTTTTGCTATAAGACGTTAATATCGACCGATAATAAAAAAAGTTATGGAGGGTTTAAAATATATTTTCATGTTTAGTTGAATTTTATTACAAAAGTGAAGTGTTAAAAAGTTAAAAAAGGTTTTTTTTATATAATGTCTTATTTTTTCAGTTAATTTTACAAATAATACTTTTTAAAAATTTTGTAAGTCAAATTTTGTCAGAAAATGCCAAACTTTGGCTCACGTAAACTTTTTAGTCCTAATGTTCACAAGGGCCAAAGGTTGGCTTGTTTTTGAAAGAGCCCGAGTTAAAATATAATTTATTAAGCAGCGAACGTAAAAGTTACCTGATATTGGTTCAAGATAGAGAAGTTTCAATGAAAAAGTCGTATGTTTTTACTTTAGTTAAAATTTTTTTTATTGTTTTTATTTAAATATTTCTATATCAATTTTTATTGTAAATTTATAAAATACATAAATTTTTAAATCAAGGAAAATTGTTAACTATATAAAAAAAAAGAGTATAACTTGTTAGTGTACTGAAAATCTACTTTAAATCAAACAATTTTAGTAAATATTTCTTCTAAATAGCCATGCTTTTCATCTTCTAGAAGTTGTTTAGTTCTTCGTATAACTCAATAGAGATAGTTTTGCATTTTTGTCGAACAAACATGGATCTGAAGTGCACAACAAAATAGTGATATAGTCTTCATTAGTGACCTGGACATCTGGACATTTTTCTTGTGTTGTGCTTGCGAAAGAATCTGTAGTCTTTGGTCCTTTTTTTCTTGCGCTTCTTCAGATAGATCTCCTATTGGTAGCATATTGTTTTGAATTATTTGCTCCCCATGGTACAAAATTTTATAAACTGTGGATGGTATATATCTCCAAGGGTATTTTTCGTTGTAAAGTATTGCTATTTTATTGGCGTACTCTCAATATTTTTTTGCATTTATCTTTCTGCAGCATGCTAGAACTTGTAATATGATTTTGAATCATCTTATTAAGTTATAATCTACACCTGTGATAGATGCTGCAGTTTCTGGATCGGAAAAAAAATCTCCTTGAGTATTTCCATCATTTGAGTTTCCTTATCCCTGTTTTGGTTGGTCGATTATGAGGCCTAGCTGTAGATATTTTTCTTGCTTTCTTTTTTCTTAAATTTCTTTGTTTTTTTCTCACTGTTTCGGCTAACGGACTAAATTCCAAATCATAACCCAATTTAAGAATATGCTCCATAAAACGTATTCTAGCATGAAAGAGACCATTCCAAATTCGTAGGCTTCCTTAAAACTATCGTCTTGTGGTGGGGGTTGGCTTAACGACTTGATGTCTTTTGGCATATAATGTAGCTTGACGATGACTTTGTTTCGGTTAAAGCTTGTGCAACTTTTCCATCAATCATTGTGAGACAAATTTTAACATTAACTTCAATATCTTGTTCATCAAATTTAAATATAACTGGCAGAAGTTCTTTAACTTGATCTTTTGATTTTTGAACTTCTTCAGTTATGGACAACTTTGGTTTCATATTTGAATGCAAATTTTATTGGTCTGCAAGACTTTGCTTAATAGTTTTATCATTTACCTGTTATTTAATTTTTTTTCCCATTTTTTCAAGTATTTAAACTATATAACTCAAGTTCCTACTCTTAATGTTTTTGAAAAATACCTACATATGTAAACGTACCTGTCAAAATAAAAAGATTTTACGCATTAATATAATTTAACAATTAAGCGCATTATGTCTCAACCCTTTTTTTATAAGTATATAACAACTCGTGTCAACTCTACCGTTTCCTTTTTCTGTCAGTATAAAAAACAAATAAGTTCACGTAAAAAAATACACGGACGGACGGACATCGTTAAATCGACTCAGAAAGTGATATTGAGTCGATTCGTATAATAAAATATGGGTATAGGTCCAATATTTTTGGTAGTTACAAACATCAGGGCAAACTCATTATACCCTAACCACATAGTGGAAAACTTTGTTTTCATAAATTTTGCACAAAATATCTGACCTTGGGTCAGAAAAAAATTTCTGGTGCACACAGGCGGAAACTGGCGGGTATACAATGGGGTGTAGGAGTGTAAGGGAGGATTCGGACTGCAAAAGAGTGCCAGATTTTTTTGATGGGCAGGAGTTATGCTCTATTGAATTTGAAATTTTTTTTTTTATTTCTAAACGACTCAGTGACGTTTTATTTTTAACATTAATTGCTTAGAAGTCACAAAATTATACAAAATTTATTTTACTTTAAAATCATTACAGTCATTTAAAAATTAAAATTTACAAAGAAATTTTTAATTTTAGCAAACTACTGACAAAGTCCATTTTCGAAGACCATGTTCACTGTATATAGTTGAGTCGCAATTTTTTGGCTCCCGAGGTTCACTGGTATTTACTTTCAAATGAATAATATAACTTTAAAATCGGTAACCATAAAAAAATGATTTTTGGCTGCCTTCTCAAAATATGGTCTACAGTGCGGCGGCTATGTTGAATTAAAATTTTTATCGTGTTGATGTTAATAAAATAGATTTTAAATTTAAATACGCAAAAATTTTGGATGTGGTCTATATAGATGCCTGAGGCTTAAGTTCATAAATTTTTTAGGTTGAGTTTAATATTAAAGTTCCATCTCCGTTGCTGGCTTAAAAGAAGAGAATAAGAAAAGTTCAAAAACAATAAGATATTCGAACAATTATGTATTTCAGCTTGAATTGGTTTGACAATAGCTACAAATCTCATGCCAATCTGGCCTTTACTATCAGAAAATTTATAATTTAATTAAAAGTATATTAAGAGGAATTTAATTAAATCCTAATTAAACACTCTCTAAGACTGCTAAGCAAAACAAATTTGTTTAAAGATTTTATTGGTTTTTACTTGTTCTTTTGAGGGCAACCAAATTACTTAAATTCATTAAATTTAAGGCCATAACTGTGGCTTTTTCCAACATACAATACAATACACACAGATGTTTGAAAGTATTATTAAAAATGGCCGAACAAAAAAATTTCAAATTGTAACGCATGCAAAAAATGTTAGCAAAGTTTCTATAAGTTTCTTTTTTTTTTTTTTTTTTTTTGTTTTGTTGTTGTTTTTGGTTAAGAAACATGTTATACAATTCCAGAATCTTACTTATAACTTTGGGGGATGGTTTATGGTTGCTAACAAGCCTTAAGATTTTGTGTCTGTTGTAACTCTATTAAAGTTTTAATGTAAATGCTCACACCCTCATCATGTACCAACACACAAGCACACACACAGAGAGTAGAGTGTTTCCCACCCAACATATGGAAGATTGATTTAACAAGAATCAACTTACTGAGTCTTCTTCTAACACTTTTGATTATTAAAAACTAATTAATCTCATACGTGGACAAAAAACGACTCGACAATGATTCACGCTTACGCTTAAAAAAAATATAAATAAATAAATTCGCAATCGGAAATAGATGATGCAGCCGATTGAAATGTGATTATTTTGATAAGGAGCGAGATCGAAAAAATTTTAGCATACGTTTTTCTCTTAACTTTTTTCGCAAGAATTGTTTGATTTTTATTTTTTTGATCAAATTATCGTTCAAAAATATTTACTGTTAATTCCATTAAAATGAGTGATGAAATAGAAGTACGTGCTAAAATTATTAAAATTATTTTCAACAATATCAAACTTGGTCCTAAATAAAGTTGGCCAAAGAATTAAAGGTCTGCCGTCAAATAGAAAACATATTGAAAAGAACTCCCAACACATTCGATAGAAAAGTAGCCCGGTTAGCCCCTGTTCTTGGCCTATGTTGTGCGAAAAGTTAAAGCCAATGCAAGTTTGTAAATCACAAAGTCGAAAAAGTTCCAGATAGAAACGCTTTAAAAATTTTAGAGGCCAAAAACGGAGCACTAAAAGGGAAATTATGTTTCATGCATATGTACTCCTGCAAAACGTATGTACTGACAGGACAGTATGTACTGACAGGACAGTATGTACTGACTCGAGGATATGTTAAAGACAATTTTAGGACCCAAAAGGTGACGATATTTAAAAAAAGTTCTTATTATGGCAAGCAATATGCAGTTGCGGCAAAAGAAGAAGTCATTTGTTAAGGAGTGTTTGCAAAAAAGATTCCTTCCTTTCTTAATGCAACACAATGTGTCCGAATATGGCACCCTGTCACTACGGTAAGAAAGCTCTTGAGCGCTACAAGAACAATAACGTGGTTTTTTAACGAAGAGGGGCAAATCATCCAAACTGTCCGTAGCTTAGGCCAGTGGGAGATCATGGGCTCTTATGGTAAGGGAGTTGAAGAGCACAAACGGATATGGACTACCAGTTTCAAAAAAAGTGGCAGACACCTCTATAAAAGCATTAATGCAAGGGTTTCCGGTAAAGGTCCATTAATTGAAAAGTAGTGACCAGAACTATAAAATTTATAATCTTTTGTAAGCTCTTATATAATTCAATTAAACAAATAATCAAAACTCTATGTTCAATATTTGAATATTGTGAATTTCTGTTTATTAATATCAGTCGAATCGCGGTGTGAAGTTCAGCTATTTCAATTACAATTTATAGACGTGAAAAGTGAATAAAATTTAAATAAAAAAGGTAACGTGGATGACGTCAATTATAATTAAAATGATTGGCTAAAAAGAACAAAACGTCCGAATTGTATTTTCTATACAGTAGGTGTAATTCAAACTGGGGTAAAGTATACGTCTATTTTCAATTAAAAAAAAATATATATATTTAAAAGTTATAAATTTTTTTACTGGTTAAATCCATTAAGTGGACACAAAATTAATCAGCATTAAAGAAAAACAGTATAAAAATCGAACAGGAAAAGTTAATGAAAATGCAAAGAAAAAATCGTACTTCTTTTGCGTTTTTTATCAAAAGTAATTTTATGAGTCAGAAGCGTAAAAAAATTCACAAACTTAATTACTCCGTTTTAAAATTCATGAGCTTATAATAAGCCACCATAAAAGTGGTAAACCATTCCTCCATTCATAATATCGTTAAACGATATAAAAAGTTTCAAGATGAGCTAACAGAGCAAAGAAAGAAACAACAAAAATATTTTCTAGAACGGTATTTAGTGAGATAAATTAAAAGTAACCGTTTTCGAAGTGCTCCAAAGATGTCAAAAATAGGTAACAGATTAAGGTAAAAAAACCAGTGTTTCCACCATCCGAAATATGCAACGAAAAGAAATTATACGAGGAAGAATATGCAGAAAAATACTATTTATACGTAAGATTTATAAGCAAATGACATTTGCAGTTCCATAAATACTACAGACTACGCGATTTTCCGTCCTGCAAAAGGTTTTTTTACTGACGAGAACAAGTTTAATCTCTATGGGTCGAATGGAAGAGCCTAAATATTGGGATAGCCACATGAAAATCTATTAAACATGGAGGAGGCTCTTTGGTGGTTTAGAGCTAGTTTTCCGCAGCAGCACCTGACGTTCTCTATTTATTGATGAAAAAATTGGCTAGATCGGTTGAAAGAATTAGTCTTGGCAAAGATTGATATTTGTACCAAGGCAACAACCCCAAGTACAATGTAAGGTCCTGGCTTTTGTACAATTGTCTACACGTTACAGAAACGCCTACTGCTATTAACCCAATTGAAAATTTTTTGAATTATTTAGGAAAGCGGCTCAAAAATCAGAACATTTCCAAAAAAAAAAACATATCTTAAAAGGCTTTACTATATGGCAAACACATTTACAACTTTAATAAACACACAGATAGCACTGTATAATTTTATGTATGTATGTATGTACTAGTAGCAACTTTAAATGAGCATAACTCAAAAAAAAAAATTTAAAAATTTTAAAATCTGTAAGTCTGGTAGACAACTAAAAAGAAATACCTTTCATATACGATACGTTTGGTCACATGAAATCGCCTTACCTATTAATATGTATTACAGATTTTCGAAAATGTAGGCAGTGACAACTTTTATCTGAGCAGGACTGTATGTTAGTCTAAACCCAAATATATGCTGTCCGTCCAAGTTTGATTTGCTCAAGTTCCTTTTTTCGAATTATTCTTAATTATTAATTTTTGTAATATATCTATATAACGGATCTTATATTTCTGTGGTCATAACCGCCTAAGTCGACTTAAGGATGATTTGAGTTATGTATGCTATCATATTATACTAAAATCGCTTTATATTTACGTGAAATCGCCATTTCTCTATCACTGTTTATTAAAAAGTTATTAATAAAAATATACTGACCTCATTACATTTATATAAAAATTTATTTTTCTCGAAAGCATGATTTTCGACTTAGGCGGTTAATGCTTGTTACCACAGATTTCTTTATGTTAATAAAAAGGTATTAAAATAGTACACAATAAAAAATTTGGTGATTTTTAATTTTTATATTCCTTATATTCTTAGTTGATAAAATACTTATACCTTCTCCCATTTTTGATTACACCTAATGTATGTATTATAGAAGCGTTTTAAATTGTACAAATGGATTTTCTTAACAAACATTTTAATTATATTATTTATAAGTTTCTATTTAATAAATAATCTTATCTGAGTAGTATACATCAATTAAATATTTTATATATTTCGGCGCAAACGATTAAAATACTACTAAAAAATGACTCGGAAAAGACTCAGAATTGACCAGAAATACAACTGAAAAATGACACCGAAATGAGTCGAAACTGATCAGTAAAGCGGTTAATATATAAAGCTTTCAAGAAGAGTAGCGGATAGGGTACAATTTTTTCCCGAAAAAATAATTTGAGCTTAATTATGACTATCTTAATCCCGCAGAGAAGTGGAAAAAGACTCAAATATGATAAATAATTTAATATGCTGACTGGGATACAGTAAACAAAAAAACGTGCCATAAATGACACCGCCACAACAACAACAAAAAGAGACGACGACTTCAAGAAAAACACAATTACATATATTGGAATCTACGAGACAATGTGTTGTAAAATTTAACCATATTATATTATTAACTATAAATCAATTTTATGGAAATAAACAAAAGCAATAAAATCTCTAATTTTTCTGTATTATACAATACGAGTATCTATATAGGTAGATAGGAATTATTATTGCTTTTCAAAACGAATCTATTTTCCTTTAAAAATCATAAGAATTTATGATACACTAAATGGGAATTTTGTTTTGCTTTTTTATATCTTAACCCTTTCAGTAATATTTCCACATCATCACCTTTGCAAGAATACTACACCCACACCAAATTACAACAACTCCTCCCTGTAGATTCCAAAATGTTTCCAAATGTTTGCTTTTGACTGTCTAATGAAGCATTTTAACGTTATCAAAACAAAAGTGGTATAGGAAAATTGCTAGAGAAAAAGCGAAAGCATCATCAGCAGTAGTGAAAACAACAGCAACATTCAAAGATATTATTAAAAAAAAAAATAAAAAAAATCCTTTATATTTTGTTGACGAGCAATTGCTCTCTTGTTACGTATCATAAACTTGAACAACCTTTTGCTTCAAGAATATCAAACAAACAAAAAAAAATGTTAAACAACAACATTTACATACATATTGAAATGTAAAGATTGTGCTTCTAATACAACATTTCTTAGCAGCCAACTAATGTTGGATCGGAGTAAAGGTAACTTCGTTTATTCCTAATATTGTATTTTTAATATTATATATATTTATATATTTATATTTATATATATTTAAACATATAAGCAGAAATTTATTCATTGTTCTTAATTTAAGGTAGTGAATCGCGAATATGTTACGTTAACCAAGTATAACCACTCACCCTCTCAGCCACTCTTCCATGATTTTATAAGGCAATGATTTTGTAACACAGAATGACAATCAAGTTAATTTTGGTGGGGAACGAAAAACTCAAAAAGTTTTGACGGGTAACATAAAATTGCTTATTTCCTGAAAACTAAGCGTCGTAGTGCATAAAGGTAACCCATTTTGCGCCTCTTTGAAAGACCCCAACAGCATTGCGCACTATTTTTAAAGTTTCCAGATCGAAATACGTAAAGTTTTGTGATTAATTTTACATTCAAAATATTTTAAAAATTAAAAGAAATTAATATAACAGGAACGAGTCCACCTAATTTTTTTGTAAAAAAAAATATGTTTTGAAAAATTTAATTTTTTTGGGGCAACAAAAATTTAACAATAAAAAAATTTATGATTTCCACTTAATTTAGTTAAACTCAGATTTTTTTACAAACTATTTGAGTAAAAGTTTTAAGTTAAACTAAACTAAGTGTAATCGAAACCCTAAAAAGTTAGTTAAACTTAGTTGAGTAAAACTTAGTTCAGTTAAACACAGTTTAGTTAAACTTATTGTTGTTAAATGTATTTAAGTTTTACTAATCTAACATCTGACAGTATAAACAAAGTTGAAAATTCGAAAAGTCAATTTAGAGAATTTAATTATTATTAAACCCTGATGATGGTCGCCGCTGGCAACCGAAATATCGGTAAATAAAATATACAAAAAATAAATTTGACGTCAAGTCTTTTCAATATACAAAAATAACAACGTAACAAAAAAAGTTAAAAAGGTCGACAAAAAAATCGTAAAAAAATGAGTTTAGTTCAATTAAGTTTTACTAAACTAAGTTTAGTTTAGTTAAACTTACTTTTTTTTATTATTTCACTTGGAAACATAGGACTTCTACAATAAAAATCCAACTAATTCTATCATTACAAATTAATTTAATTTCATCAATGGATATGTTCACTTTCTCAAGTTCATTTAACATTTTTCTACGCCATGTATTTTTTGGACGACCGAAGCGCCGACTTCCTTGGGGATGTCTACGGAGAGTATATCCTATCCATCTCAATTTTCTTCTTATTATTTAACGAACTATTGGTTCTTCCTTTGTTAGCCTCCAGAGCTCGGTGTTTATTTTATTTAGCCAAAATATTCGACATATTATTCGTAGACACTTGTTTATAAATACTTGGAGCCTCTGTGCTATAGTGTTTGTCATCAGCCAAGTTTCGCTTCCATAAAGCAGTTTAGATTTTACGCAAGCATTGAATATCCGGATCTTCGTATTTTGTGATATTTGTGGGGCCCGCCACGTTTTATTTAGGCGCCCATATGCTGACCTTGTTTTTTTAGTCTCCTAGACACATCTTCCTCCACACCACCATCAATTGAAATCATGCAACCCAGATAACAAGTGTTTTACAAATTTAATCATCTGGTTTTGTATTTTGAATTGGTTATCGGTGATGTTATTAATTGGCATTGCATGTGTTTTTTCAATGTTTATTTCTAAACCAACGGCCTTTGCTAACTTGACTAAACCGTCCACTTTGCTTTGCATGTCGTTGAATTTGTGGGAAATGAGGCAGATATGGTCTGCGAAATCAAAGTCTTCCAGATGTTTGCGAAAGCTCCTTTTCTTCGCGCATAGTTTTAACATTATCTCATCAAGTACCACGGCAAAAAGCAAAGCAATGGAGAAAGAGGACAACCCTGTTTCACCCCTTTGTTTGTGCTGAAGGATTCACTTATCATCCCATTGTGAAGAACCTGTAGTGAGGAATTGGTGTACATAGCCTTGATGAGGTTTATTAATTTGGATGGCACGCCCTTAGCTCTGCGTCCCATATTGCGCCACGTTTTATAGAATCTAATGCTTTTCTAAAATCGAAAAAGACTAAATAAAGCGGTGTGCGCCACTCTACAGACTGTTCTATATGACACGAAGAGTATTTGTCTGATCTAAACAATACCGATGTGGCTGAACGCACTGTAGTCTATTATTTATTATAAATACTTTAGTGTTAAGCAGGGTGATGCCCCTCCTGTTATTACAATTGGTCAAGTCGTTTTTCTTTGAAAGCTAAATGAATATGTTCATTTGGCCAATCGTAACGAATATATGGTTGTAAAATGTCTGCCGATATTGCAGTATGAGCTTGAAGGAGCTCGAGCGGAATTCCATCTTCCGCAGGTGCTTTGTTTAAGTTTTACGTTGTTGTTAAACTTACTTTAGTTTAGTTAAACTTAGTTTGGTTAAGCTTAATCTAGTTAAACTTTGTTTAGTTAAACTTTGTTTAGTTAAACTTAGTTTAGTTAGACTTAGTTTAGTTAACATTAGTTTAGTTAAAATTAGTGATGTTTAGTTAAACTTAGTTTAGTTAAACTTAGCTTAATTAAACATAGGTTAGTTAAACTCAGTTTAGTAAAACTTCGTTGAGTTAAGCTTAGTTTAGAAAAACTTAGTTTAGTTCATTAGTTTAGTTAAAATTAGTTATGTTTAGTTAAACTTAGTTTAGTTAAACATAGTTTAGTTAAACTTAGTTTAGCTAATATTGGTTTTGTTAAACTTAGTTTAACTTAGTTTAGTTAAACTTGTCTACAAACCAAAATAAAAACACCGGTCAACATACAACAAATGATCATCCTTTATGAAATAAGCTGCAAAGGAACACATGAACACATCTGTAATCTTAGTTTATACATATAGGATGATATTACGAAAGAAAAAAAGACAACAGCCTAATCTAAAAGAAGATATAAAAGATATCAATGGTAGCTATGTAGTCGCCATTAATTAACACTGTAATATTATTTTTAAGCTATTTTAT
The DNA here is from genome assembly GCA_963682025.1 of Cordilura impudica. Classification (NCBI taxonomy): domain Eukaryota; kingdom Metazoa; phylum Arthropoda; class Insecta; order Diptera; family Scathophagidae; genus Cordilura; species Cordilura impudica. Next base: position 185,867,117 of record OY821520.1, on the reverse strand, counting down.
TAGTTTTCTTTTAAGTTTATGTTCAATGTAATTTTTGTTTTATGTTGCATGTAAATTCAATTTTAATGTGAAAAAATAATATTCATGTAACTGCAAATTTTTATTGATCTATACTGTATTTGTTTTGTAATATGATGTTTTTTTTATTTACATAGGTGTCCCTTGATGACGACAACAACGAAACCTCGTAAAAATATCTGATATAAATACGATTTTTATTTACATTAATCAATGGAGGCCATATAAGCTTTATTTAAAAATAAAAAATAGAAAGATTTGCCAAATAACTACATTAGAATTTACTTTAGTTAAACTCACATTTTTTAATGCTTATGACTTTCAAACTATTAGACTAAGGCGTAACTACTCTAATACCGTTTTCTTTTCTGAAAAAATATCACATTAATTTCACTGTGGAACATTTTCAGGGTCATTGTCTGGGGGTGAGAAATTCCAAGTCAGGGTGAAAATCTACACCAGTACAGTAAACTTCCAAAGCATTGGCGTTCTCAAGCCAAACTTTAGTTCAACAAGAGCCATTAATGATTTATCATTAAGTTTCCGTGTTTTAGAGTTCTCTTTAGCAAAATTGTTGCTAGGGCTTGAATAATTTATTACTATATATCCATGTAAGAAATAGATCAAAAAAATACTGATGTACGTTTGATTTAAAAATATCACTTTTTACTTTACTAATAAATAATAATCGTACGCCCTGAATATGTTATGTTATTCATAAAATTAGTCCAACTTGACTAACTGAAGTTGTTTGCTGAATAATTAAATGAGAAATCATGAATGGTTCCTGAGTTATAGCTGAAAAACGTTTGACCTGAGAACACCAAACCCTTGTACTGTACCGGCCAAATACTTTCACCCTAACTTGGAATTTTTATTTAATGTGATCTTGCAAATAGAATATATTTTGTTTGCTTGGAACATTTCCCCGATAAAAAATGTTGCCCAAGCCAGGTACAAATGAAACACTTTCATCATCCTATAGTTTACTAAAATATCTATTGGAGCTATCGAGAAAATATTTCTTAAACAAATAATTCCATTCCTTAATAGTCAGAACATGAGAAACTGGAGAAATAAAAATAATGTTCTGCGATTTTCCTATATGTTGGTCAAGCTTTTGAAAAAGTATGGCGTCTTTTATATACAAAAATAAATCGTTTATTACCTCAAACTACGTTAATTTTACAGTTCAAGTCTCGTTTTAAGGTGAAATACTATAATTTTCTAACAAACGACTTCGCAATATAAGCAGCTGTTGAACAAGGGAGTGTTTTTGACATTTTATATAATAATAGTCCCCGGTTATTGTTTTACCCTTTTCAAGGTAAGCGATGTGAATGACAACAAATGCATCAAAAAAAAAAAAATTATCGTCAATTGGGGTTTATTGATGCACGTTCACCCAAAAAAGTCCACTGCTTTGGCCGTTCCTTAGTGTCCATATTTCATCCGCGATTACGAAACGCCGCCAAAACTCCTTCGGATTACGATTGCAGATCGTCAACCAATCCTTGGTGGTCACATCGCGCTGATAGCTTTTTCATGTCCAAATATACATGTAAAATATGATGTACCAGCTAATTTGAGATGCCTACAGCCTCAGCCATCTCAAGCTCTATAATTCTCCGATCGTTCAATATCATTCCATGAATTTTAGCAACAATTTCAGGCATGATGACCCCTTTGAGCGACTGGAACGTTCAACGTTACTTGTGCTGGTATGATCATAACGGAATTCAGTAAACCACTTCTTAACCATTGAAGTTGATGATGCAGAGTCCCCATAGTATTTAACAAGCCTTTTCTTGGTTTCGGTGATGGTTTTGTTTTCGCAAAAACAATTTTTTTATAATCAATCCCATTTTTGCAAAATTTCTCGAGGTTGTCTGCTTTCAATGGCTGTCAAATACAAACTAAATAACGCAGCTTGCTCAATTTTAGAGTATTCTATTAATAGATGGTCGTTAACAGGAACAGTGTAGACTTTTAATTAACTACTAGCAGATTCCAGCCCTCGAAATTCTAGTGCAAATTCTAGAAAATTTTATGTTTTCATTAAATAAAGACCCTAAAGGTAAAAAAAAACAAACTCGTTTTTATTACAAACACATTAACAAATTTAATAAACACAAACATAGCATTGTATAATTTTATGTATGTGTTAGTAGCAACTTTAAATGCAATTTACTCAAAATAAAGGAAAAAATTTAAAAAGCTGTAAATATGCAAAACGGCTAAAAAGAAATACCTTTCAAATAATATACGTTTGGTCAAAATCGGGATAAAACGATTTAACAAAGCATCGGTCACAAGAAATCGCGTAGCCTATTAATATTATAGATGAGGGAAGTTTAGAAGGTCACGGAGTTCTCAAAATGACCTCGTAAAGTTTTTCCGTGTACAAACCGAACTTCAATATTAAACTATAAAACGAACGTCACTATTAAACCAATTAAGATGACACATGTCAAAAACAATACTACCAACCTGAAAATATTAAATTGAAAAGTCACCTTTTCAGTTGGGCACAGTATTATATTTATTAAATTATTTTTACCGAATGAAATGAATTTTTCCTTAATCCAATTTTACTTTCGCTGTCAGTGCGAGGCATTCTTAACAAATGTTCTACATATTTTATATAAAAGATGAAGATAAAATAAAAATTTACATATAAGAAGCCTGTTTGTTATTTTTGCTTTTATATACATATATAGAAAAAAAGGAAAAGACGAAAGAAACAAATTTTCGTATGACCCTATATAAAGAATTGAAGCAAAGTGTGAGTTAAGTCAGTTAAGCTGAACCGTTTGCATTTGTTTTTTTTTTTTATACCCTCCACATCTCAGTGGCAGAGGGTATATATAGGTTTGTCATTCCGTTTGTAACGCATCGAAAAACTAATTTCCGACCCAATAAAGTATATATATTCTTGATCCTTATCACAGCTCGAGTCGATATAGCGATGTCCGTCTGTCCGTCTGTCCGTCTGTCCGTCTGTCCGTCTGTCCGTGTGTCTGTTGAAATCACGCTCATTCAAAAAAAAAAGCATTTACTTAGGTCAGGTTACGAAAAAATTATTTGCCATAATTCCCACCAGGTTGGTATTGAAATCGGAGTAAATCGGGAGCCTCTGCGCTGAGAAATGAACAAAAGTTTATACATACCTCTAAAAAAAACATGAAACCTAGTGTTTTCTTGTAATAGTTTAGTGGTTGAACATACAACAACATAAAAAAAGCCACAAAAAAAATGTGATTCATACATATTAACAATAACAAGAACACAACTACCATGAGCTATGTTAATAGTATTGCCACAAACCGAGGTGGAGGGTATCAAAGATTCGGCACAGCCGAATTTAACACTCTTACTTGTTTTTTTTTAATACACGATTTTATTGAAAGCCGGTTTAATATTTACTTGTACATATTATCATCATCATCATCGTCATATTGCAGGGATGTCTGTACATATACTTATAGTATTGCTACCCGAAAGTAATATTGATTTTGTTGTGTTAGCCAGTTTAAAATGAAACGTTCATAAAGTGTTTTAAAATATGGAAATTAATTACGATTAAATGCATAAATTTTCATACAATGACTTGTATATTAAATTATATACTTGTACATTAAAAATGTATGGATGGGCGGATATAAATTCAATAATTCTTTTAAATGTTAAAAAGTATACTTTATCGGAAATTTTACAAGAATTGACATTAAATAAAAATAATGTTATTAAGCAAAAGAAAGCATAAATTTAAAAATATTTTTTAAATTAAGATGATAACAGGTTAATAAAAGGAAAATGTTCTATTACTCTATATAACGATATACATACATATATATCGAATTATATGGCGAAAGAGAAATTCCTTTGCCAGTGAGTTTATAAACAAAACATTAATCTTACAGTTTGTTGCATGTGTTGCTCTAACGTAAAGAAGCTAAAGCCATTTATCAATTTGTAAACACTAACCAAACATTTATTTTGTTAGCAACAACTGCATTCAATGAATGTTTTTTATTTATTTTTTTTATGTACACCGCGTAATCTTTTTCTAGACTTGTTGCTTGTTTTTTAAGGTTTAAAACAGAAAAACGTTTATCTTTTCATAAATAAATATTTGCTAGGCATTGCTTGATTTTCAAAGCAGTATATATTAATTTGTCGTTTTTTTTTTTAACCATCTAATTGTTATCTCAATGATTTTGTGATTTTATGGCGGTAGCGCTTTTTAATAAAATGATAATATTTATTTGTTTTTTACTAGTTAAATATGATATTATAAATGTTAATTAAATTTTTATTTATTATTTATATTATACAATCCCGAGCTCATTACTGTGAAAAGATTTCAATCCCTTTTTTGGAAAATAATACAAACTCGATCAAATTATTCAAAAACTAACACTATAAATATCAGATAAAAGAGTTAACAGTCGTATTTTTAATCACTTGGATGTACATTTTTCATATAAAAAAGAGGATTTTTGAAACCCAAAAAAAAAGTAGGATTTATTGTGGTGACAGAATGTCAAATTAGGCCAAAAATATGTGGACCCATTGCGTTGGCTTACCACAACTCTTTAATATAAATTTCGGTATTTATAGAGCCCACTGTAAGAAATTATGCAACTGCATATTGTTTGCCGTACTAGGAACGTTTTTTTTTATAGAAATTTTGCCTGCTTTTGGACCCCAAACTTATCTTCGATGTTCCCTCGAGCATTAGCAACATAAATATTTTGACTCTGAAGGTACGAAAAATCTGCCAGTCCATAAGTTGCGTCCTCCATTATGCAGAAGAAGTGTTTTTTCTGAAACATGATTTAAATATCCGTGCTCTATTTTTGGCCTCTGTGTCCAAAATATTTTTTATAGATTTCCCGTCTACAATATTTTGGACTTTGTATGTTTTCAAACGTGCATTGGTTTTAACTTTTCGCACCAAATAGTCCGAGCACTGAGCTAACCGGATTCTACCGGATGTGCTGGGAGCTCTTTTCCATATGCTTCCTACTTTCTTGATCTTACAAACATTATGTGGACTTTTATTTCTTTACGAACCAGGTTTCCTATCAATCGTCAAATTCTCCTGATAGTTGCTAAGAACATTTGAAACAGTTTGACGGCAGATTATTGATTCTTTGGGCAACTTTTAGTAGGACCAAGTTGGATTTTGTTGAAAATATTTAATAATTTTAGCACGTACTTTTATTTTGTCACTCATTTTAATGAAACTAACAATAAATGAACAGGGTTGTTATTAACCATTATAACTTAAATATTTTTCAAAGATAACTGAAACAAAAAATAAAATTCAAATAATACTTGCAAAAACAAATAAGAGAAAAAACATGCTAATTTTTTCGATCTCACTCCTTATTGTATCTCAAATAATTAAATAACGACAGTTAAACATTAAAAATTCGTGAAAATAACGCTACGCACACGGAGTTTACAACTGAAATGTTTTTAAAGCTTGGACACTGGATGTTTATGAGTCTATTCAAAAGACTTTTAATCTTCTGACTTATGTCCGCCATAAACTACACAAGTTAGTCTGACACTGCGTAAACTAAACTTGCGACACATACTACACAAGTAAACTGTGCAATGTTTCATTTCAAAGTTCAAAGCGAAGAAGACAACATGTGTAAATTCTGCGCTGTTATCTTGTTATAGCAATAAAAAGAAAGAATAGAATAAAAAGACGCTTATGGTTTTAAAAGATCTACATGAATCGTGAAAACACTTATTAATTCGCCACAATACAGGTGATTTTTTATATAGTTTAAGGGCCTGTGTCCAAAATATTTTTTTACCGCTCGTTATTAGTTCTTTACTCTTAAAGAAACGCGACACAACTGAGTGTTTCCCCCATACACTATACAAATTCATTCAGCAGTTACACAAACTTGAGCAAATATCAAAATCATTTTGATTTTTGTTCAGTTCACTGCACAAATAGTGCAAACAGCCCCATACTTTATACAAACAGACTCTACAGTGCTAAACTTGAGCACTGAACTTCTGTAGTGTATGGCAGGCGTCAAGAATGATAGAATAGAAGATTACGCCATCCGAATGTTTCCCCGTTATATGGCGTAACATTCCCAAACCCAAGGGTTACCAAGTCTCTTTCATGTGTGAAAATTATAAAATCTTGCGAAAAATTTTGTTTTATGTGATAGTTGGCAACCCTTCAATTAAAATCACTTCAGTTCTCAAAAAAAAATATTAAATCAGTTCTTGTTATAAATTACAAATTTAGCCTTACATTTTATGAAAAAATATATATATAAAAATATAAAATATAAATATAAAAATAATTAAAATTAATATAAACATCCAGTGAAGTGTGTTAAAGAAAAACTAAAAAACAAAAAAGGAGAAAAACATAAACAAGCAAAGCAATAGTAAAAAAACAAGTGAGAAATTGTGCAAAAACTAACACTTTGGGTGTTTCTAATGAAATGATTATATTTTTTACTATTTATAAGCTTTGGGTATTGTTTTCCAAACGATCCAATCCCGTAGATGTTCAAAAAGAATTAATTTGTACCTTACATTTAAATTTGCATTTACATTTAAATTTGAAAAGGGCAAGTTATCAAAAATTAAATTTTACTTAATAATTAATAATTATGAATAGGATTTTGCAATCGGCGTACAGCAAAATTGAAACCGGGAGCAGTTCCGACCATAGAGACGAGCGATATTGCAAATGAAATTGAAATTTCAAATGAAAATACAAATCCAATTGAAATTCCAAAGAATTCAAATTTAGACTTCGGTCATATATTCTGAGGTACAACGACGGCATTTTAAATTCAAACACAAATGTCGAGGTTGACAATACTCCCGATTTAGATGTACATAATTTTTTAACAGGTAAATCTCAATATACAATTTGAAATAATGCAGTGTTTAATTTTTCCTGTGGTTTCTTCAGGTACTAAGGTTTTAAAAGCGAAAAAAGACGTATTTTTTATAATTTTTTTTAAGAATAATATTCGATTATTTATTTCATATACATACACGTTATAGTATAACATTTGAAGTATCTTTGAAAAAATGTTCAATTAAAAATTTTAATAAATAACTCCGTTACAGCGAATCTCCGGAGGCGCCTCGAAAAAAGGTTGTTTTGCGGTGAACATTATAAGTCGTTACCGGATCATGTGAAATAAAAAAAATCGAAATGCGTTTAAAAGGTGACATGTTTCCCGAGGTAACCACACGGTTTTTTTAGTTTTTTATTTTTTTTTTTTTTTTGCAGCATTGATGTTGATGTTCACGGACTTCAAATATGTTATTTGCGAGAAAATCGATTTAAAGTTTTTAAAAACTGATTTATATACGATATACCGTATGAGGCCGGTCGCTGAAAACGCGGTATCTTCTTTAGTTTTGCTCCGATTTACTTGAAACTTTTACACAATACTCTCGACATGTTGTTTCATTCAGAAATAAAGTGCAAAAAAAAAAAGGTTTTAAAACCTTACCCCCCCTTAAAGGTATTAATCCCAGCATCCAAGAAGATGTATTTCAATCAGAAAATAATGGAAATCAGTTTGAAGACCTGCAGTATGACGGTTTAGAGAATTTGGCCGGATATATTTGCAACAGGTTAAAAAATTAAGCCCCTAGTCTTGCGTTAACCCTCAATAAACGAAAGAGGAAATTTAATAAAATAACGACGTAGTAAATAAATATTTTTTTAATCTAAAGTACAGAACAATGGTTTGAAAAATTTATTCAAACTAGCAGATTCCAGCCCTCGAAATTCGAGTGCAAATTCTAGGAAATTTTATTTTTTCATTAAATAAAGACCCTAAAGGTATGCTAATCAATTACAGCCAATTCACAAATCAACACAAAAAACAAACTGATTACTATTACGAACACATTAGCAAATTTAATAAACACACACATAGCTTTGCATAATATAAGTGTATGTGTTAGTAGCAATTTTAAATGCAATTTACTCAAAATAATGGAACAAATTTAAAAATCTGTAAATCTGCAAAATGGCTAAAAAGAAATACCTTTCAAATAATATACGTTTGGTAAAAATCGGAATAAAACGGTAGAACAAAACATCGGTCACAAGAAATCGCCTAGCGTATTAATATTATAGATAATAAAATAAATAAATTAATAAATTTATTAAAATAATATTTTTTACTTAGAAATAATTTGAGGAGAAAAATAATAAATTGTCCCACTGTTACAATGTTATTGTTTATGTATAAACATACACATAAGCATAACAGTTTGACAGCTGAAAATTATTAGTCAATAGGAGCACAGTTTGCGTGACGTCACATTACCAAAACGAGCAGAAAAATTTTAATACTGTCTGAGGGGTGGAGTAATCTTTATTCTATCATTCTTTAGTTAAAATCAACTCTAATTTACTCTCATTTTTTATAAGAAAAGAAAAAAGAGCTAAAATGAAAAAAATATATCAAAATTAAGTGGGAATTTAAAGTTTCCAATTTTTTGTTTCATACCGATTTTTAGTTTATTTTGTTATATTTGACAGAATTGTTATTCAATAATTAGTACTACAAGTATTTGTGCAAAATTTCAACTTTATTAAACGGTGTTCTGAATAAGATATGCTTATTCAAATTAGAAATTTTGGTTATGATTATGATGGCTGTACATTTATTACGATAACTTACAAAAGAAAAACTTAGTAATTTAGCATATTTTGAAGGCATGCCAAAAAAAATAGTTAACTTTACAAATGTTTAAATTCGATGTATTTCCATTCTATGTTTTTAGTTTTAACAACAAAAATACTTTTGACATTGGCAATAAGGATGAGCAACGGTTTTTGAAACATGCTCGAATGGCAAGAACTGTGTTTGATTTAATTTATGTTTTCTGAAATTCAATTGTTTTTTCCGAAATACAATTGATTATTTCTGATACCTTCTGAAAATCAATTGATATTTTCTGATATACAATTGGAAAAAGTGTAGACATAGATCGATAGACTCCGAATCATTTTCTGAGTCGATATAACTATGTCCGTCCATCCGTCTATGCGTCCATGGAAACTTGTACGCAAACTACAGGTCGGAAATGAAAATATATTGTAGGAAATTTGGTGTATAAGCTTTTATCAGCTCTAGGACGATAAGTATTGAAATTGATGAAAATATGAGCATTTGATTTATGTTTATTTTTTGTATGTCCATTAAACCATTAACGCTTTCAGTCGCCATATGAGAACAACCCTTCCAATCGCGATATCTAGTGACCAAGCCCGTAAATCTATTGATGTTTTAGGAGCCACTGAAAATGACAGTTATTTTGAAATTTGTTTAACAAAAGAATTACGGCATTCGTTATCGAGCCAAATTTCTTGTCAATTTCGTTTTTGAGATTACAGCATTCGATATCGATTATCACCTAACAAAATTTGAGATGATAGCATTCGGTAACGAGTACGTTAACGAGTGCGAAATAACAAAAAGTTACTCGTTAGCCAAATTGATATCGAGAAGTGTTGTTTTAATACTTTTTCTGGTAAAAAAAATTGTAAGTGTAAGTTTTCAAGATTTAAATATTAAAATATGCTAAAATATGTTTTGTTTTTCTTTTGGGCTAATATAAATAAAATAGATATAAAACAAAAGGATTACATGGCCGAATTTATGGTCGAACATTCTAATTTTCAAAACTTATAATTCCGAATTATAGCCAGGGTAAAGCTACGTCAAACAGACTGTGGGAGCAACTTACGGTTACATTATGGACCACCAATTAAGGACACTAAGTCATGGCAAGAAGAAAATTCATATTTTTGTATTTAAGCTGTTTTCGATCAAAAATTTAACGCAAAAAAAAATTTATTTTAATAAAGCTTCCAAGAAAAGAACCCAAGGCGGTTCGTATGAGGCAATGACCTTAACCTCTGCAGAAGAGCAAATCATTCAGGCCAGTGGCATAGATGTTGCTGTAGATCTTTTATCCGTTACTACTTTTTGATATCCAAAAACTTCAAATAAATATCAAATTTAAAGGGAGAAGATGACAGCTATAAAGCAGGCGATGATGTCATGAATAAATCTTTAGAGAAAGAAAGCCAATGCAAAACCTATAAAATTACAAAAAAAAAACGAGTCTAAATTAACAGTACAATAGTTACATATCCAAACAACTGAAAAATTTCACCGTTATCAAAATTATAATCATGACCATATGCCTGAAGAAAAGATCTCGTAAAATAAAAGAAGAGAAGCATGACGCCAACATGGCTATTAAAAAAGATGACCTACAAATAAAAGGGATCGACTGTTACACCGAATTCCTTTTTTATTTTTTATTCATATATTTTTTTTCTTTTTTTTTTTGTTATATACACTTTTTTGTTTGTTAAATTTAAATTAAATTTCCTGCGTATTATTAGCGCCAAAACTATTTTTATTTTTTCTTGTTTTTTTTTTCAAAACATATGTTTTTATTCTATTACGACAGAAAAAATCTTGTACTTTTGTTTATTAATTTCGATATGTAACATATCGAATGCCATAATATGTCCATTCGATACGTTACGAAATTTACACGATACGAAAGCTCACTCGATCACAAATGTCGTAATTCGGCCCCTGATTTTTTATTTCCAGTCCTTTATTTTTTTTTTTTTTTTCTTATTTTAGTTAAATAAACTCTGATTCTAATATTTATATTTCATTTTAATATATTTATATTTCATTTCAATATTAGAATCAGTATTTTGTTACTCCATCGACCGATTACGACCGCATGAAAATTTAGTTGGCCAATTTTATCATTACCAATTAGGGCGACTTAAAGCGTTTTGCCCCTATATATAACCATAACCTACGCAATGGAGGCCAGGGCAAGCCATTCAAAATACAAAAACTTAAACTAAATCTTGAGGTTATGAAATATAACCAGAACGCATGCAGAAAGGTTAGTTAACCTAACAGCAACCACGAGGACGTTAGTTTCTCCTACTAAAGAATAATAGAAGCAACGAGGCGTTGCGCTCTCGATGGAGCGTAGTTGCCAACTGTAGAATAAGTTAAATAAAAACAAGATGGCTTAAATGGAAAAATGGTTTAAAGATGAACTGGGCATTTAAATTTTTCAATGTGTCAAGTGTTTTTAATTTATTTTGTTACTATAATAATTTTATTTCGAGGTCCTCTTTTGCAAACATTGTTTGATACTGTATACTCTTAACAGGTGTTTTCAAGATTAGCCCTAGAAAATCATTATAGAGATAGGCTTTTTCCAACTATAAGAGGATTGGATAATGGCTAACGAAAAAGGTAGTGCTGAATTTTATATCTTAGTAGTTCCACACTTCCAATCCTTCTCTTGTAAGTGATGACGACGAAGGAAATGAAGAAGAAGAGATATGTAAAACCAAATGATGGATTGCATAAAATCATAAAACGCTTTTCCGTCAAGCAAAATTAAAAACACGACTGTAATGACCTTGAAATTCCAAAATATGGAATTCCACTACTCGTGCAGTTCAGGGTAGAACGCAGTTTTTAATTTGATAGTTGAAAGACGTGTCTTTGAGTTGACTATGTAAATTTAAAACGTTTTATTTTTGTGGGAGTTTGTTAAGTGGATATAACTAACTACCATCAGAGCGAGCTTACTGGATTCTCGTGAAGACCTTGTAATCAAATTGATACATATAACAACTTGGGCCTAAATTCGAATTATTAAATTTAAATTAATTCATATTTATAAATTAAAATCTTTATCACTTTTATTTATAAATTACAATCATTCTTTAAGAAGTGTCCAAAAGAGGAAATTAAATGGTATTGTCCAATATATAATTAAGGTATATGCGAATTTTTAAGTAATAGTATCACGTGTAGGCAATATTGTTTAATATTAAAAAAACTGTGATATTAAACTAAACCGTGTTGTATTAAAGGTTCAAATTTATGCTTTATGTTTTTGTTAGTTCAAAATTAATTAAAATTTATTTAAATGTGATATAATCCCAGATTATTACGAATTCCCTTGAAAAAGACGACAAAAAATCGACGAAACGTCGGGAAAAATATGTAATTAATTTGTTTTGTTTACATCAACAACAATAGGCCCAAATAGCTTAATAAAGGAAACTTTAAACCACATAATTAACACTTGGCCAAATAAAAACAACAAGAAAACGTTTTATTGTTTTTTTTTTAATTCTACTCGAAACGCTAATGCTAAAATATCACAGATAATAAAAATATTTGATATTAATTTCTTAATAAGTTTATTAATAGGCAAAAAATTAAAAAGCACATTATGGTAATATTCTCTCTCTTTCAAAATGGACTTTTAGATCCGATATAGCCGAGAGAAGAGTATTAAAAAACTGAAACACCCCTATAATAACGACAACAAATTTATTAAAAAAAATCTAAAATAATTCATAAGCAGTTATAAAAAAATTAAAATAAAAAGACTATAATAAAAATAAAAAATAAAAATAATAAAAATAAAAAGATAGTAATAAAATAGAAAACAAGGAAATTTTATATGTTGTTTATGACTTAATTTCGTTTTTTTTTTCAGATCGCGAGTGGGTAATGTATAAATTTTTAGATGTACGCGTTGAAGAACATGTTCTGTTTTTTTAGCAGTACACGTGCAATAAAACGAACTTAAAATAAAGCTACACTCGAATCTGTGTGGTTTATGTGTGTTGGAAACAAAAAATACGTAATAGAAAAATGTTCGTGTAGATAACTAAATATTAAAATGAAACACAGTCATGATTGTGTTGGGCACCGTAAAAAATTTAGAAACACACAAAATTGATATGAAAATAAAAATATGTGTTGGCTGCTTTAGAACAGAACATTGTGTTTCATGTGTGTATTTTCTGAACCTTGATTCCTAATTAATGTTATGCTTATTGAAAAGACTGAAGAATAGTTAAAAAAATGTTTAATTGAATTATTTTTTTATGGCTAGTATATATTATTTTTTTAAATTTATTTGTTACATTTTATGGGAAAGTATTTTTCGTTATGTATATTTATTTGTGCGATTTTTTTTTTCTAAAATTTTTATTATTTTTTAAATTTTTACTCCCTTCACTTTAACTCGTAGTGTCTGCTTGTCTGCCGAAAAAACTTTGGATATCGACTTTTAACTCTTTTCCCGGAATCCAATCCAGACTCATGGCAACGATGAAAAACGATATTACAAAAAAATAAATTTTACTGTAGAATTTACAATTGTTGAGTAAGACTGAAACGATACGGTAAACTTAATTTAAAAAGAAAGGGAGTATAATAAAAACTTGGTTTTTCTGGGCTAGTTTTTAAAAAAATTTTTTTTTCCAAAAAAAAATTGAAATATTTTTATATATATTTTTTCTTTTTTTTTTTCTTTTAAACCTAATAGTTAATCATTTTTTTTTTATGTGTGCAAACCTTTCCTGCCTACTGAAACCAATGTTTGTGTTTTAAATGAATATTTCCGTGATTTCTTATTTTTTATGTATTTTTTTTTTTAATGTTTATTCTTTATTTTCTTTTTATTTTATTATTTTTTTCTAATTGTGAAAACTGTTTGTTGCATAGCTAAGGTAAAGATTTCACATAATGATGTTACCAGGATCTATTCCCGGTACGAAAACCAAAATATTTTAGTTAAAAAAGAATTTACAATTTCTAAGATTTTAGACTTTTGTTTGGTTATATTGAGAATTAGCAAGTTATTTCTGTCATGATATGCACTTCAAATGGTTAGTCGAATTCGGCGCCGCTCAAACTCGTTATAAAGTGTGATTGCCAGAATTATTTTGATTTATAAAAATATTTTGTTAAATGTTCATCCTATACAAGGAGTTATTTTTTCAGTTTCACTTAAAAAAAGTCTCTATTAGAAATGTTTGTAATGCTTAACAATAAACGTACGTTATTATGACAATATCATGTAAATTAACGTATGACAATATCCCAAACCTAAGAAATAATCATAGACAAACTAAAAAAACACAAAAAGTGTTATGTAAAGCTAACGTGATTGGAATGCATAAATACTCTTGATATACATAAAAAAAACATAAACATAAATATAATACAATAAATGTATTAACTGATTGACTTACCGGTTTTCTCCTTAATTTCACATAATACCGAAAACAAAGCTGGTTTCATACGATGACAATTTAAGGTATGTTTGCGAGCCTGGGCCTCATCCAGTGATTGCTCCGATATACTCATAATTTGTTGCAATATTTCACCTATATCCTTTTGCTTGCGTCCTTCATTTTCATTGCCCGCATTTTGACCATCATCTTGGCCAGGCATACCATAACCTTGTGGAGCCATCATACCACCCGTATGGGCCATCATACGATTAGGATCTTCCATATTTAGTGCTAGCTGTTGTTCAGTTAATCCCTGCTATAATGCCAATTGAGACAACAGCAAAAAACACGGCTAAAAAAATTTTTGGAATAAAACAAAAACACTTTTTAATAATTGCCAAACAGTGTGTTTATGGTTTTGAAATGTATTTAATTTAAACGCACAACAGCAGACAGACTGACACGAAATACGTTCAACCCCGACAATGGCAGAATGTAAACTGTGGTGACAAACCACTGCCAACAAAGTATAAACCCAACACCAACACAATCACTTAACCAAGAGCACAAATGTTAAAAAATAAATTCAAAATACCAACGAGTAAAGTAACAGTCGAGATGACAAGAGAGTTGTGATAAAAGGAGTCGGCAAAAGCTAAAGCGATTAAGACACAATCTTGTTTATCTACGACAAATGATTTTCAAGATAACACAGGTTGTAGTTTTACAAAATTATTAATCCTGTCTTATTTTCCAAGTGTTTACGATCAAGTTTAAACATAAACTATTCCATGTGTTCAGACATCTATGAATATTAAAACAATTTTCTTTATGTACCTGCTGGCCTGTTAAAGATTAATATTTAATATTTATGATAGTTTATGTTAAGGTCACAGTTTAAGTGTTGCAATAGATATTTATAATGAGCACAATAGAATTTGTGTTTACTTGTACACTACTTTTATACGCAACATATAGAGATGACGCGTGTCTTTGACACCCTCCCTAGTAGGTCTGCTTCGTCATAAGGTCCTTGTGTTTTAGTCGTCTACACATACAGCTGCTACTCAAGTGGTGATAATTTAGGAAACCAAAATAAAGAGAAAGCTAACTTTCTCCAAGACAAGGGGGTAAATAACCTTGAATTGTAAACAAATTTTAAAAATCATTCAGGAGGGAAATTTTTTTCCTATTTATCAATAGTTTATCCATCAAAAAAAAAAAAAAAAAAAAAAATAGCAGAATCGGTATTATTTGGGAACACATTATTTTTTTCAAAAGAAAAACATGAAAATTATATTGTTAAAATAAATCAAGTATGAAAATTATAATCGTTTAGAGAAAACAAAGGTCTTAGGTCCAACCAATTGTATATAGGAAATAAACATAAATTCTTTTGCCTGCAGATTTAAGTCAAGATCGAGAAGCAGCTTTATATGGCCTCTATGACTAAGTATTGTCATACAGGGTTTATTTTTGAAATACTGATTAATGGATGTAATTAACACACACAAGCCAAATTTGACCGAGATCTATTTGATAATTTGGATCTTATGACAATTTAAGTCGATCTCATTGGTATAAGGACTAGGTGTGAACATTTGAAAATTTTCAAATAAATATAAAATACAAGCTTATATGAATTTAGGTCGTTTTACAGAAAAAAAATTTACAGAAAAGCAATTTACAGAAAATCAATTCACAGAAAAGCAATTTACAGAAACAGTTTCTGTGAATTGATTCTTCTTCAATATTTTCCGTAAATTCCGTTTCTGTGAGTTAATTCTTCTTTAAGATGAGAAAATATTTACAAATTAAAAAAAAAAACAAAGAATAACAAAAAAAAAGATATATTTCAATAGGTAAATTTTTATTTATAATTGATAATTCAAATTATTATATTATGCGCAACAGCACTCAAAAATTCAGTTATGGCCATTTTCGAATAATTGGATACAATTTTTTGTATTCTTTGATCATAATCACGATATTTTTTCTTTTTTAGACGTGCATAGACGTGCCAGCAAAAATTTGTTGTAAAGTTATTTCATTTTTTGATTGCTCTAATTGCAACTTTTCCAAAAAACACCATATTGATGGATGCTCTGAGCCAACCAATTTTTTGAAACCATTGTGCCATCCTTCAAGATTATTATTTGTTCGCGGGTATCCTTCTTGCACAGCTTCATAAACATTCCATGCTTTAATGGCATATCTAGAATCCTGCCTACCGGTTGGCTTTTTA
Source organism: Cordilura impudica (assembly GCA_963682025.1). NCBI lineage: Eukaryota > Metazoa > Arthropoda > Insecta > Diptera > Scathophagidae > Cordilura > Cordilura impudica. Next base: position 185,850,732 of record OY821520.1, on the reverse strand, counting down.
GTGCGAACATCTAATCTACCAACATAATTATCTTCGAAATAGTCTAACAATTCATTGACTGATTCAGAAATTATATTTTGTTCTTTTAATGATTCGAATGCTTGTATAACGTCTTTAGAAGGAACAAACGCAAGTGCTAATAACATTTTAATCTTGTGAGCAAACTCCGCATCTTCATTGTATTCAATTTTGAACCCAATTTCACATAATTTCCGATACAAATTATGGTAAAAATGAAACAAACAATAATGTTGTCTGGCACCAGCAAAAGAAAACTGTACGGCATTTACAATTGCTTGTTCAAAATCCGACATAACGCTGGTAGGATTTAAACCGGGTGATAACATTTTCAACTGCTCAAATAAATTCTTATAAGTTTCTGTTGTCTTATTTGGAAGTAGTGCATATACTAGTGGTAAGGATAAATTTTCTTTGATGCCGTGAATTGTAAACAATTGATAGAAAATTAAAGGCACTGTTTTAAATGTGCCGTCCACGTACCAATTATTTGCATTGCACAAGAATTTCAAATTTTCTTCCGTTGAGAACAGCAAAATACGATTTTCTGGGGCTTTAGAGTCATTTAATAAAAATGGTTACCATCTGCAGTTACTTTGTATTGCTCCAATACACACAATTCATTAAGAGTTTGCGGAATTGTTACTGTTCCTTGCCTGATCCTTCGAACAGTTCGTTTCATGGAAGGGATAGAAGGCAAATGCGGTTTAACTGCGTTCGTTATTTTAGGTGAACAACTAGCTATTAATAATTGAGTAGAATCGTGAGTCAACTCTGCCTTATCCTTTATATCAGCAATACTTTTTCTTACACCAACACTATTTGCGATGGCAGCATGGTTGTGCACACCAATAATTTTTATTATTTCTCCATTAATTTTATTGCTATGAACTCTTGCTTTACAATTCTCTGGCTTATAATAATTATTGCACAACCAATAACATTTTTATACCCTATACCACTATGTGGTTTGGGTATAATGACTTTGTGCTACTGTTTGTAACAACCAAAAATATTTGACCTAGACCCATCTTTAATTGTACCAATGGAATCAGAATCACTTTCTGAGTTGATTTAACAATGTCCGTCCGTCCGTCCGTCCGTCCGTCCGTCTGTGTGTCCATGTAAACCTTGTAATCAAACTGCAGGTCGCAAATATGAATATATTTTGATGAAATTTGGTATATAAGCTTTTATCGGCCATGTGATGAACGCTATTGAAATTGGTGAGAATCGGTCCATGTTCAGACCTAGCCCCCATACAAATTACCCCTATGAAATCGACATAAATTGCCATAAGATCCAAATTGTCATATAGATCTTACTCAAATTGGGTTTGTATGCGTTCATTACATCCACTAATGAGTAGTCCAAAAATGATCCCTTTGGCCCCATATAGAGCTGCTTCCCGATCTTCACTTAAATCTATTAAATACAAAAATATTGCACTGATTCTTCTCAAATTTTGTTTGTATATATTTTTGCAAAATACAAGAGACTTTACCAAATATGATCAGGATCGGTCCATTTTTGGACCTTGTCCCCATATAGATATAGCATCCGATATGAACTTTTTCATATCTGCAGGCAAAAAAATTAATAAAAATCCCACTCAAATTTGGTTTTTGCTTATTTTCTATGTCCAGTTAGTTGGGCCTAAGAGATACGGTTTCTAAACGCATGGTATAGGGTATCGTATAGTCGGTCTAGACCGACTATAATTTTCTTACTTGTTCTTTATATTCCTTGTCGCGAAGAAATAGGAATCCGTCAACGACGAATCACGTTTTATTCTTTTCGGTTTTTGTATTACTAATATTCATTTTGTATGAGGTATACGAGTTGTAGCTATCTTGTACTTTTTAAAAATACGGTAATTAATTTTTAATATGTCAATTTGGAATATAAATTGTGAGTCAATTTTTCTTTATTTGTATTTAAAACATAAAGTTTAAAATTTAATTACACTAATATGTGGTATACATTTTAATATTTAACGTATCTGTGAAGTATTTTTCTTAGAATTTCTTTTCTGTGAATTGCTTATCCGTGAAATGTTTTTATAGGTTTTCTATGAATTATTTTTCTGTTAATTGCTTTTCTGTGAATTTTTTTTCTACAAATAATTTTTCTGTGAATTTATTTTCGAGAAATTAACCGGATACCAAAAAATATTCCATAAAATATTCCTGATATAAAAAGTATACTTTCTTCGGCGTGCTGAATCCGCATCGGTGTTTTTAGAATGGCGAAAATACGTTTTGAGCTTGAGAACTTTATGAAAGTATACTCTGGTCTCTGGGAACAATTTTAATTTTTTGACGAATAAGCATCTATACGCGCAGGGGGGTAAATTTATATTTCACAATACAATCACAAAAACAGCGTAACATATGAGACGTAAGACAAAATCGGTGTGACTTATGATTGTATTGGTGAAAAAATTATGGTATGTAATAAATAACCTGTTTGAAAATGAAAAACGAAAAATGAAGAATAAAAAATAAAAAATTAAAAATAAAAATTAAAAATAAAAAATGAAAAAAAAATTAAAAATTAAAAATGAAGAACGAAAAATGAAAAATGATAAATTAAAACGGAAAACTGAAAAATGAAAAATGGAAAATAAAAAATTAAAAATAAAAAATTAAAAATTAAAAATAAAAAACGAAAAATGAAAAATTAAAAATGAAAAACGAAAAATTAAAAATTAACCAGTTGAAATAATAAATAATAATAAATATTTTTATATTAGCAGAACCCCTGTAGTTGATTGCTATAAGTGATACATAGATGAGGCTTTCTGTTTGATTTTAAAAAAGTGCCGTAAAAATCTTTAATTACTAGCGGCCGTATTTATAATGAAAACTTATGCAGTATCTAGCATGAGTATTATTTATGACTTGCTGCTGCGTTTGCTAACCTCAGATCGACAACCTCACTAATGCCGGTTTTCTCAATGTATCGTCAAACTGCCTGTTACTCAACCAGGACATAAATTTATTGGACCGATAAACTGCCGGTTAACAATTTTGGTTTTCTCAATGTACCGACAAAAACATTATTTTCAGTTGGCAATGCCCCTCAAAATACGTATGAAAGTTGGGAGAAATATTTTCAGTTGGCAATGCCTCTCAAAATTGATATGAAAGTTGGGAGAATGATTTATCTGTACGATAAATAAATAATTGGCAGATGAGTGCCGGTTAGCTTTGCGACAAAATAGAAGCAAACTAGACTGTGAGAAAACCAAATTTCTTTAATCGGCAGTTTCTCGTTGGGACAAAAGATAATCGCCTATTGAGAAAACGGGCATAAGTGTGTTAAAACAGCTGATGTGTGTAAAATTAAGCAAAACAAATTACATATATAAATAAATCATTTTTAAGTGCAAACAAATATTTTTTACTTTGCGGATCTTTTAAACATTTTTTCCCATAATTTTCATATTTAAATAATTTTGTCGTAAACTTAACACTTGTAAATATAAATTTAAAAATATGAAGGAGTGAAATCACACACATTGAAATGTAAAGTTGATTTTCACTGTATCAGGTGGCATTAATGCAAAAAATATGGTGGCATTACAAATTTCAGAGTTGTTTTTAAAGCTATTAGATGATAACAAAAAATTGATTATAAATAAACTATGTGCTAACTAAAAACTAAGGCTAATCGGTTGATTAGTAAGAACCTCGTTGAGCGCGACATGTAAACAGCAGCTAACTTTTCATTATGAATTCGGGGGTAGATGTTTACCCATCTCCCCTGTGATCGGACTCACATTATTTTGTTCTAATATTGAAACAAAAACGTAATAATATCGTAATTTCAACGGGTGATTTGTTCGAGAACAAATATGATATCTGGAAAAATTCAAGAAGTGTATTGAAGGGTACATATCCCCTTTTAAATATCTTAAAAAGTTTTGTGTAAAAAAAATATTCCCAAATTCATATTAAAAAACCTAGTCCTAGGGTCTGAACTGTTATCATATTTTGTGGGTCCGTGTAATCATTTTAAACAAAAACCACTGACACTGAAAAAAACCATTCGTGGAATGAATGTTTACATTAACTGTATGAATCGGCCATGACTCTTTTTCCAAAACTTTTTCATTAAGAGTATGAAATTGTTGTTACATATTATGATATTAAATATGGCCTTTTAAACAAATTCAAAGTCAAAGCAAAAAGAAAAAAATTTTCTTTATTTCATTTTCTTTATTATCTTCCAATTCTCGGTAAAATTCAGCCGAGCATCACGCATTTTTGTGTTAAAAACTAGGTTTTTTTCCTTGGGTTCCTTGCTTGTAAGTATGTATATTGGGGAGGAAAACCCTTGAAAGGAATTCATACTATTTATGTAAAAAAAATGTTTATCTGTATATGTTATTGTAATTGTCAAAAGGGATAAAATGTAGAACATAATTTTGAAATCGTAAATTTTTTTGGTAAAAATGTAAACAAAAGTTTCCTTAAGGGCTCAACACCTGCCCTGGATAAAATAACATACTCTATGGTTAAAAATTCCCCTAGAAATTTGAAATATCGACTTTGTGCTCTATACAATAACATATTGGCCAGTAGTATTTTTCCTCATGATTGGAAAATTGCAGTTCTGTCTATCACGAAACCGGGTAAGAATCCAAACTACTGGAGGGCTACCGCCCGATTTCTTTGCTGCTAGTCCTTTCCAAGATCTTTGAAAAGATTTTGGCTAAACGTTTTTGGAAGCTCACTAAGGAAAACATTTCTAAAATTCAACATGCTTTTATTCCTAGACATGGGGTACATACGATATGTCACCAGCTGGAAGACACACTTCGCCATAATTAACAGGAAACACAGTCTTGTTCTTTCCGAAGATATAGAAAAAGCATTCGATTAGGTGATTTCAACCTATATAATTATAGAGCTTAATAAATGGGGTCCCAATGGAACTCCTTAAATTGCTAAAGTCTTTTCTCGAGAATCGTAGAGTTATAGTTAAAATCGATGGCTTTTTCTCATCAACATATCCTCTGGATAATGGAGTCCCTCAAGGCTCGCCATTGTCTGTAGTTCTCTACACTATATATGCTAACTCTTTGGCAAGGGCAATTGAAAATCTTCCAGGAATTTATTTTGTGGGAATTTATGCGGATAACATTTTTGCTGTTTCATCAGGTAAGCCTGAAATAGTTCAAATGAATTTATTGAATTTGGATAGCAAAGCGTCTCAATGGGCTAAAAATAGAGGAGCAGTAATTCCAGCTGACAAAACAGAAATTCTTCACGTTTGCAGAAAAAAAGGTTGTAATGCTGATACATTTTGTATCAGAAATATTAATATTCAACTTTTAGAACAAATGAGGATTTTAGGCATTCAATTTACTAAAAATTTACTCTGGAATCATCATATTAACTTTTTGTCTACAAAATTAAGCAAAATAAATAATCTTCTTAAATTAATTTGTTCTCGAGACTGCCTTAGATATGTGCCGTTCGTTGACAACTGGTGTCCTTCTTCATGGAATTACTGTTTATGGTTGGACCTCTAAAAAGAACATTACAAAGCTCAACACCTTAATAAAGAACTGCTTTAGGACGGCTACAGGTCTTCTAAGGCCAACGCCCATCGTGTCTCTTAGAAATGAGGCAAAATACACTGATTTTCAGAACCTCTTAGAGAAAACTGCAGACAACATGGCATCTAAATCCATAACTATACCATATGAAGGGCTTCATCAAACATTCTGGAAATATCTTGATAATCCACAACATAACACACCATCTTCCATCAAATATATTATTTTTCTCTTGCATAAAAACAACATTTCATTACCACCAAAACCCTCACCTAATATAAATTCGGGCGCAATGATCAAAATAGATGACAGCTTACGAAAATATAAAAAAGATGAAACCAATCCAACCTGCTTCAAAAGATTAATGGCGGAAAAAATTACGCATTTTTCTCCAAACGTTATATTATACACAGATGGATCTTCTCACTGTGGTACTACAACTTTTGCTATAGTCAATCAATTATCGCCAACTCATTTTGAAACTGTTGAAAAAAACTGTTCACTGCCGAAATTGCTGCTATTAAATGTGCCATTGAACATGCTGTTGAACTCAGCAGTACTACTTTAATATGCACAGACAACCTAAGCGCCACTAGGGCTCTGATGAAAAATCAAAGTGGAACCTATGATGATATACTTTACCCGAATTCCAACTTTTCTATTTCGCTGCTTTGGATACCCTCTCACATCGGGATTCAAGGAAACGAAAAAGCAGATTTCGAGGCAAAGGATGTACTTAACCTACCTGATATTACGGAAATACCTTGCTTCCCAAGAATTATTATGCACCCATACTTGATGAATCAAAGGGAAGATAATGAAACAACTCAGATACAACAACAATTTCAGTAGATCCCAATGTATTACGATGGCACGACTTAGAGTTGGTAAAGCATTATCAATACCAAACATTATTACATCTTTTCTGAATGTCCAGAATCCCGTATTGATGTACCACTGGAGAAGATTTTAGACTTTGCATCCGACGAATACCTATCGGAGATACAGCAGTCCCTTTCGAGACATCACATTAGCGATGTATAAGGTCAAAATTATATTATATAAATATTATTTTTTAACACTAATTACAACCTACACTTTAATTAATGTTTCATTTATTCTATTAAACTCATTAAGAATATCTTTATATGTAAAAATGCATATAACAATGTAAATAATCTCTTAATTTGTAAATGTTTCCATTTGTTCAAATTCGTGCGCATTTGGTCTAGTTACCCGGCGCCTTTAATTTATATTTTATAAATTTATTTGTAAAATATTTTCTACAAATCACATTTTATCAATTTCGATCCATTCCGAAGAATTTGTGCCGAGGTGAACAGACTGTGATTTAATTTTTTTAGGAGGCGATTAAGAGTTAATAATAATAATATCTCAACAAAAATCGATGCTACAATAGAATCAAAGAATAAGGGGAATTAAATTTTATATCGCTTACTAAACTGCTTACATAAGACATGATATTTATTTGTCACGTCACCCCTTTTTAGTACCTAAAATTCACTTTTTCACCGCATTTGTGTGAAATAAAGGCGATTATAGCAAATTGTATGTGAAAAAAGCACTAAAAAGGCAAAAAGGAAATATCTTATGTTCTACCTTACTTAACTGCATTCTCGCAAGCAATTTATTAGGAATTGCAACGATAAACCAGAGAAAACTACGATTTTTGCTGAGATTATAATTGTAATTTTTATAAAATTTAGAATGCTTTTTTCATTTATCTATAATATTAATAGGCAAGGTGATTTCTGGTGACCGATGTAACTTTATCGGTTTTACACCGACTTTGACCAAACATACCTCATTTGAAAGGTATTTCTTTTTAGCAGTCCACCAGATTTACAGATTTTTTACATTTTTAATGACGATAATGACAATAACGACATTAAGGCAATCGAATTTCATTATAATAATCACACAGCCTGTGTTGAATTGAATAGCATACCTTTAAGAAATGAAAGAAATAAATTGAATGAAAAAATAAAATGGGCTGTGCTAGTTTGAATTAATGAACTAATTAATGCACGCAATTAAAAACATAAAGAGATTGACATCAAATAAAAATCAGTACACAGTGAAAAAAATAAGTAAATTGCCAAACATGGAGCAAAAAAGAGGGAGGAAAAAGGTAGCGTTATGCTTTTTACGCGAAATGCAGTATTAAGTCTGGATTACCCAAGCGAAACGGTAACGTACCGTGAAGTCAAATTAAAAAAAAACAGTTTTGTGCAAGTTATGAAAATAAACTGAGAAAGAGAAGAATAATTAATCAAACAAGCTTATATAATATATATACACTCCTTGTCACTTGAATAGGACACCCCCTAAGTGTGTTTGCGATCACCCACTGCTCCCAAACCAATGATAATAGACTTATTTTTTTTTTTTTAATTAAAGATCATTTAATTGCTTTGTCTTAACCAGCAGGAATTCTTCATGGTAAAGCTTTAATCAGTAACAAAAAATTCTTAAACTCAATCCGTCAAATTCAGGGGCTCAAATTTTGCGTCACTTGAATAGGACAGTTAAACAAAAAAAACATTTCAGAGATCTCAGATTATTTTTAACATAAAAATGACTTAAATATAGGGTAATAGGTTTAATTTAGAAAAAAAAAAATTGTTTCAATAATGCGTCGAGCCACCTTGATGTTCCAAAACTTCAGTCATCCGTTTTGGAAGAGATTGATACAAGCTAGATAAGTAATTTAATGAAATCGAGTCCCAAGCTAATTCGATTGCTGTAACTCGTTCGGGTACACTCGAATATTGCTTTCCTGCGCCATATATTTCACGTGTCAGCCATCCCCAAACATTTTCGATTATATTTAAATCGGGTGAGAATGGCGGCCAGCTTAAGAGGTCCACATTTTGGCTCTGTATATAAGATTTTACGACCCGAGCTGTATGTATCGGCGCATTATCTTGTTGATATATCCATGGGAGAGGCCCGAAAAGATTTTGAAAATAATTCTTTTAATATTTCTTTGTAGCACAAAGCATTCATCGTTGATGATATAAATTTTAGTTTGCAGGTGCCATAGTAGGAAATGGCCCCCCACACCATAACACCTCCAGCTCGGCTATGCAGACGGTCCAAATGATGGGGTTCCTTGCGGAGATCATGGAAATAGTAACTATAACCATCTGGGCCTTCTAAATTAAACTTTTTTTCGTCTGAGAAGACCACTTTAGGCCACTGAAAGGTCCAGGCCACATGTTTGCGACCAAAATTGAGGCGTTGCGCTTTTCTTGCCGGGTTAAGGGGAGGCTTCTTCTTTATTTTTAACCTCTTTAGGTGTTTAGCCTTCATAATAACGCGATGTACAGTGGATACACTAGCATTTACATCACATTTTGCACGAATTTTCGCCACAGAGTCGTGAGAATTTGACGATTTTCTTAATATGAGGCGTCTTTCCGATTCGGTGAGCACACTGCACGTGCGGCCTTTCATATTTTTTCCATATTCTGACTCATTACTTAAGAATCCCGATATGACATGTCGGCTCCTGTTGATTTTTTTTGGCTATTTTTGCAATTGATAGGCCAGAGTCCTTGTATGCCTTTATTTTTCCTTTTTCCTCTTCAGATAAGGCTTTTCCTCGACCCATTTGAACTTTATATTAAAGACAATAGCCGAAAATCACAAAAAAATTTGATCAGCGAAAACTCCGTGAGCACGTGCCAAAGTAGACGATCAAACAAAACGCATGTTCTATTCAAGTGACACAAAAATACTGACTCAATTTCAAGCGAATTCCAATATAAAACAAGAAAAAAAATATAACGATTCTTTGCCACAACTTGCAGCTTGTTGCTGAGAGAGATAAATAATTGCACAAAGAGAACGTGCAAAAATTGAGTTATTTTTTTATTTCGCTTTTGAGTTAGAGGCAATTGAAAAAAGAGTGTACTGGGTGTCCTATTCAAGTGATACAGTAATTCGTCATAATAAATAATATAAAATTCTCTATATCTACTTTTTTTTATTTAATAAATGACAACAGTTTTGAAAGGAGCAGAGAAAAAGAATTATGCATTAGGTACGTCAAATTTTTTTATTTGACCGAAAGATAAAAATTAAAAAAAAAAATACCGTCCGTCTTTCTGTCAGTCTGTGTGAAATCAAACTATGTGTCGCAAATATGAATATATTTTGATTAAATTCAGTATATAAGCTTTTGTCGATCATAGCATGAATGGTATTGAAATTGGAAAAATTCGGTACATGCTCAGACCAGTCCCCATTCAAATAGCACCTATGAGATCGACTTAAACTGCCCCAAGATCCAAATTATCATATGGATCTCGGTCAAATTTAACTAATGTGTATTTATTACATCCATTAATTAATACTCCAACAATAAACCCATAATCCCCACATAAAGTTGCTTTCACTAAAATATATCAGAAAATAAAAATATTGCAAAAGTTTTTTAATATCGCAGGCAACAAATTTAGAACATTGCCACTCAAATTTGGTTTATGATTATTTTTCTATATCCAATTTGTGACTGTATTTTTTTAGAAAAACAATCAATAAAAATTTCATTGTTGTTTTATTATTTTCATTTTTAAATCTAATATACAACAAAACGTAAAAAGACTAAAAGTATAACAAACATTTTAAAAAAATCCAAAGATTTCTGATGATGAACATGCTGATGATGAAGCTAATAGACGCTAATAGATTTTCTGTCCTGACATTGATAACGACGATAATAATTTAGACGATAACGATAATGTCGCTAATAATAATGATGATTAACCTAAAAGCACTGCAGTAAAACCACCACCAATATTTATTATTGACTCATAGCGAAATCTAGTTACATATGATGACAACAACTTCAGTTATCATACCTACGAGCTAAAAAGTGAGCGGTCTTATAGATTTGTAATTGTAAAGGTCTTCATTTTTCCACTAAAATAGAGGACATAAAAGTAGATCTTTTATACAATGGCCATCGCGTTGGAAATGTAATTAATGTTAAAAGTAGATTCACAAAATAGCCATTACCAATGTTCTACGCTGATGTAACAAAAGTTTTTGGAATACGTGAAATAAATCATTGCATGGTTCACATTGAAGCCCCAAGAAACAAACGATATTTTGCAATGTCACTGAGGCCAACAATTTGATCATACGAAAACATTTTGTAAGAAACCTTTTGTATGTGTGAAGTGTGGACTTAGTCAAATTGCCCAATCGACAATGAAACCCCTCCTTAATGTATACATTGTTTAACACGTTCACTGCCAACTACGAGATAACTCGTAGATTGCTATGCCGCCGACTACCGTGTTATCTCGTACTGTATTTACTTGCTATATTCGTGCAGCTACGATTAAACTCGTAGTATATCAGTGCTAATATGGATAGATGGCTTCTGGGAAGTGAACAAAAAATCAATGATGGCTTACATTAACAGAAAAAATAATTATAAAAAATTTATTCAAAACCAAGAAGTAAAAGAATATTTTTATTTTAATTTTAGACCGCAATTCTGATAATTGCCGGGGCAGTCAGCGTGTTAAAACAACATTCTGCCAGCTTTAGAGAAGTATAACTAAATATAATAAAGAAAAATCATTTAGAAAAACGAGCAATAACAACTCTAATAAACCTAAAAACATGTTCTCAAGAGAATCCTATGTTGGAAGAAAACTTATTAAATAAACAAATAGAACTAACAACCACATTAATGAACATGATGTCACTCCTTATAAACAAATTATGCAATTAAACTTGAGAATGGCTATTTGGAACGCTAACGGATTAACGAATAAACTTAATGAAATTGATTATTTTTTGACAGTAAAACACATTGATATATTTCTTATCCCAGAAACTCACTTAACCGTAAAATCATATATAAAAATAAGAGGCTACGACTTTATCTACACTAAACATCCCGACGGAAAAGCCCACGCTGGAGCAGGCTTATTTATAAAATCAACAATTCGTTATGAACCGGCTGAAGAATGCAAAAAATATTATTTGCAAGCTGATGGCGTTAAAGGAATTAGCAATAATACACATATCAAAAATACCCTATATATTTTCCCGCCAAGAAAAATGTGCAGAATATGAATTTTATAAACCATTGGTTCTCGTTTCATTGTTGGTGGTGAAAGGTAAACAATTATACAAATGTATTTTGAAAAATAATCACTCCACGTTACCCGGAGGAAGCCCAGTTTATCTGAACTAGCTGTCAAAAATATATAAACAAAGAAAAAACAAAAAATTTATTTGTGTAATAAAATAAATAGAAACTTTTAACAAATAAAAAGTATATATTTACATATATATATTCAAATAAATATATATATATATATATTTTTTTTTTTTTTTGTAGTAAGTAGTATTTTATTAATACTTTTTAAAATTACATATCATTTAATAACTTTACAGAAATTTAGCTGCTATATATTAAAATTTTTAATAAAAGATGATAATTTTTTTCTAAATATATTATTAGTTTCGTTTTTCACATCAATTGGCATCTTGTTGTAAATGCTTAGTCCTTTATAAAATAGCGATCTTTGCATCGCGCTGGTGTCTGCTCGTTGTATCCTGCAATCTAAAGCATTCCTCAGGTTATATGGTTGAACCTCCCCAACATCTTATTTGCTCGATCAAATATGCAGGAGCATCTCCAATTTTTATTTTTTGAATAAAGTTTATTGTATTTAGTGCTAGTCTTTTGTGTATTTTAAGCCATTTTAAATCACTCAGCATAAATGTTACTGAAGCAAATCTGTTTAGTTTTAATATTGCACGCATTGCCTTATTTTGTAAATTCTGTAGTCTGGTTATTTGTGTATCTGTACAGCATGTGTATAAAACTGTTGATCCATACTCGAAATGTGGTTTAATAATTGTATTATACATGTTTATTGCCGTGATTTTAGATAAGCTGTTTCTTATTCGTTTAAAAAATCCGATTTTTCCCCGATTTTTTTACATATGTATTCAATGTGTTCTTTAAATTTTAAGTCATTGTCAATAATAAAACCCAGATATTTAATAGTGTTAACTTTTTCTATTGTTATATTATTTATTTTTAATGTTATATTTGAATTCATATTTATCTCCATTAATTTGGTTTTACTTTCGTTTAATTTTAACTTGTTCATTTTTAGCCATTTATTAATATTGTTCATATCACTTGAAAGATTTTCGTAGCATATATTTTCTGTTTCTCCTTCCGTAAAAATTAATGTATCATCTGCATACAAAATAATTTCACACTTTTCCAATACTTTTTCCATATCATTTATGTATATAATAAATAAGAGTGCTCCTAATATTGAGCCTTGTGGTACTCCATAGTCATTTTCTATTGCACTTGATTCCACGTTATTAACTCTAGTAATTTGCATTCTATTGGTTAAATATGACTGAAACCATTTCAATTCTTTGTCCTTAATTCCATACCTGTATAATTTTTTTATTAAAATGTCTCTATCTATTGTTTCGAAAGCCCTTTTGAAATCAAGAAAAATCGCCAGTATTTTATTGTTCCTCTTCATATATTACCACCTGTTTATTGTGTAGTTCAATGCAGTTTCACATGAATAAATTTTTTCTGAAACCAGATTGGTATTTCGATAAAAGTTTATTCTGTTCTAGATAGTTTTCAAGTTGATTTTTTACTACTTTTTCCATAACTTTTTCAAATGTTTTTAGAATGTTTATTGGGCGATATTCTTCGCAAATATTAGTATTCTTTACTTTTTCAATTGGGGTAATTAAAGATTCCTTCCAATTTTCTGGGAAAACTCCTGTTTCTAGGGATTTATTTATAATGTTGAGTAAAATATTGCCAGTTATGTCCCAGTTATCTAATATTATATTGCTTGATATTTTCTTATAGTCAGGTTTTTTCTTAATATTTTTACATATAATTTCTAGTTCTAATAAGGATATTGCACGAAATTCAAATTTAACATTTATCACAGGTATTTTATTTTCATATTGCACGTTTTCAATGGAGTTTCTTATATCAGCAATGCTATTTACGAAATAATTATTAAAATTATTGGCTATATCTAAGTTGCCCTTATATTCTATTTGGTTAAATATCACAGTTTTTATCACATTTCTGGGTTTCTTTATCACTAATTCTTTTATTTGATTCCACATTTCTTTTTGATTGCTTGTGTTATTTATTTTATTATTTATGTATTTATGTTTTTCATTTTCAATTTTAACTTTGTGTTTCTTATTAATTTATAATTATTCCATGCTGCATTAGCATTTGAGAAACCTGAGTTCGTTATTGAACCACTTAATGTTAATTTTCTCATTTATTGTCTTTTTTATTGTAAATTTTTGTATAGTATTTTCAAAACATCTATCAATATCATGGACATATTCATTAAGATTATTAATTTCATTACATTGTAATATTGTTTTTATTTCATATTTAAAACTATTTTTATTGTATTTAAAAATTTCTATTTCTTTATTTTGTTTTTCAGGATAATTTGTTTCATAATCAATAAAAATGTCTATGCATTCATGGTCTGCTATTTTATTGTTTATATTATTTTTTGCCTAGATTATTTCATTGTTCGTTATTATATAGTCTATCAATGTTTTCGAGGTTTGCTTTATTCTGGTTGATTCACTTATAATTTGTTTAAGCCCATTGTCATTTAAAACACTTTCAAATTTATCTTTATAAAAATCTTTATACCAATCTATATTGAAATCTCCTGCTATTAAAATATCACAGCTTTTTTCACAAATTTCATCTAGGAACTCTTGAAATGTATCACAAAATTCGGATTTAGAACAGCTTGGTGATCTATAAACAATTACTATAATAAATGAGACATGTTCTCGTTTAGCCATATAGGCACTAATCCAATGCTTTGAGTCTACTATATGTTCCTTTATTTTATTTATATACCATTGCTTTTTAATATATAATATTACACCTCCAGTCTTCGAAGAATTCGAAATTGTTGGATTGTTATCATATTCTTTTATTTCATATTCTTTTTCATCAATGTTATTTGTGATATGAGTTTCAGAGAGCAATATAAACTCTGGTTTAACGGTTTCGACTATAATTTCCAACTGGGCGAAGTTATTTAAAAGTCCTTGAATGTTTGTGTATATTCCATATATTTTCTGTGGTTGTTAAACTGTCAAACCTATTCTTTTCATTTTCAATGTTAGTTTATTTTGATAAACTGGGCATTCCCTGTTGTTTGTACAATGATTTTCATCAAGTCCTAAGTTCAGCCTTTTATTTTCTTTTATGCAATTTACACATTTGTTTACCGTTTCATTTTTGCAATCTTTGCTTTTGTGGTAACCGTGACATTTGTAGCATATTTCCTCATTTCTGCACTCTGATGATTTGTGGTTGTATCCTTGGCATTTAAAACATTGTGTTACACTTGTACCGTCAAAACTCTACATCTATCCCATCCTACATTAAGTTTTGGCCTGATAATATTTTCGGATACGAATCGTTATCGATTTTTATTTTTGCATTAAATACTACTTTATTATACCTTTTTGTTTCAAAAATTTTTATTATTTCAATTTCGCTATTTTTAGTATTTCATTTTGTTTTCTTAATTTTTCTAACAAATCATTTTCTTGCAATTTAAAATTCATGTCCGTTATTAACAATTGCATTTCGGTTTGTTTCGGCACTTTGACTTCATAATTTTCACTTATTTCCTTTTGTATAGCTTCTTTTATTTTCTCTCTTTCTTCATTATCTATGCTTTGAATAACAATACTACCATTTCTTCTGTTTTCAACATTAGTTATCTTAAAGAATATTGAGTCAACTTTTTCGTTTAAATCAGATTTCGTTTTTTCTATACTCTGCTTTTCCTTAGGTTTTATTATTAAGGGGACATATTGTATTATGATTTATTGGCTTTAACCGTTCGGTTAGCGAGAAGGTCCCTTTTTCATTTTCAAACTGAAATTACTCCTATTTCGGCCAGGACAAGGTACCCCAAAAGTTACCTTGTTTTCCAAGAGAATTTTGTCAAAAATCGTTTAAAAGAAAAAGGTGATACGCCCAATAGTTTAGTTTTTATTGAGGTTTAATGGTGAGTAGTACGGGAACGCATGACAAGGTCCGTAGGGACCTTGTACTGAAATTACAAGAAATCATTAAGACATAAACTTTATTTTGGCTTCTTTTTAGCTGTTTTATTGTTTGGCAAATGTTGCAGTCTAACTTAACAGCAGCTTACACTCCGCATGATTCACTGACAGTTGATGAGCAGTTATTCCCATACAGAGGCCGTACCCGCTTCACACAATATATTCCGTCGAAGCCAGCCAAGTATGGTATAAAGGTATGGTGGTTGTGTGACTCAAAATCATTCTATCCTGTCAAAGGAATGATTTATTCTGGTAAATTGCCTGACCAGGAGCGTGAAATAAATCAAAGGCAGAACGTTGTACTTGCTCTTGCGGATAAATATTTGGATTCTGGCCGCACAATTTATGCTGACAATTTTTTCAGTACATTGAACTTGGCGCGTATTTTGATGAGAAAGAAAACTGCATATGTTGGAACAGTACGCTCTAACAAAACATTTGTGCCACGGGAGTTACATAAAAATCGTACGCGGCCAATCAACAGAACATTTTTTGGGTTCAACGAAGGCGATATAGCACTATGCTTATATGTGCCCAGGAAGAATAAATCAGTAATTTTGCTATCTACGCAACATTAAACTTGCGATGTGAACATGGAAACTGAAAAGAAGAAGCCCTTAGCCACTCTTGATTACAATGCCAACAAATCCGGCGTTGATATTATGGACCAGATGCTTGGTACGTATACATGCAAGCGCTCAACAAAGCGCTGGCCGCTTGCCATGTTTTACAATATGCTCGACATCGCTGCATTCATAATATTCAACGAGATGAAGCCAGTGAAGAGAAGTGACAGACGGCGATCATTCCTCCTTATGCTTTCTAAGCAATTGGCGTTACCCAACATTGAAGAACGTACCCTGAATACTCGCATAACTGCATATCCAAGGATACGGAATGCAATAGAGGAATTTGATATCAAGGTAAGAATTAAGAATTCTAAAGGTCAAAAGCAGAATGATTATATATATTTTTTCATTTTAGATAGTACCAAGACCAACAGAAGCAGCTGCACCGTCGTTTGCGCTAAGGACAAACAGGCCATCATGTCGACTATGCCGTTCAGAGTACGGTCGTCAACGCAAAACAAGGGCCTACTGCTGTTCCTGCAACAATGCAGTTTGTGCAGAGCATTCAAGATTAATGCATCGGTGCTTAACCTGCATTCAAAATGAGGAACAACCATCGCAACAATAGTTTTTTAAGTTTTATTCATTGTAAAACTAAATTTTCATAATAAAATTCATAAAAATTAATTAAGTTAGTATAAATAAAATATATATATTTTAATTTATGTATCAACACTTTAATTAATAAACAATAATAAAATAACAAAACAAAAATTTTAAAATGTCTTTTTCATAGGAAATGTCATATCAACAAAAATAGGTCCCTACGGACCTTGTCATGCGTTTAAGGGTACCAGAAGTGTTGCTAGACGGAGAGTTAATAATAATAAAATAAAAAAAAAATTAAAATGGAAAAAATTAAATAGTGAATCGTAAAGTGTAGAAGGATGTCTTCAAATATTTGCACAAAAAATATAAACGTCAAAATGAAACAAGAACACACGTCTGAACACCAAGGTTCACAATCATTCAGAGAGCGAATCAAGTGGTTCATTTTGCAGTCTGAACATACTATAAAGCTTCAGCTACGGCTAGATATATGATAAGGCAATCTAGAAGACTAAGAGAAGTGTGGCGTCGAACCAGAAACCCAAGGGATAAAGCTAACTGGAAACTGTTAAATTATGCTCAGAAATGCTGGCAAATGGGAGAATTAAAAACATTAATTCGTATCTAAGTAAACTGAAACCTTAAAATAAAAATAAAGTACATAAACTATATAATGCAACCAAGTTCCTCAAACGGCCTACAAAAAGAAATGTTTTCATTAAAAATACTACGACATTTGGCTCAGATCCGATAACGAAAAATCCACTGCTTTTTCTGGTCATTTGCAAAAAACAATAAACCTCAATGCACGAGGAACAATGTCGATGATATTATGCTTTTTTAGATATCGCATATCAAATGGAACTGCCTATAAAACTTATTACACCAAAAGAGATAAAATGGAAATAAATGCTCTTAATAGAAAAGATTTACAATTAAGTATTTGTCATTTTAAGGTATTTAATTTTTAACTACAATATATAACTCTATTCTACGTCTTCAACACTTTCCCTCACAATGGAAGTGTGTCGAAATCATAATGGTTTTAAAACCGAGTAAACCGAAAAATATAATTACATCATACAGACCTATTAGTCTACTGCCAATATTCTCTAAAATTTTTAAAAATTATTTCTTAGACGTTTAACTTCAAAAATGTAATATTATTCCTTACCACCAATTTGGTTTCAGAAGTAAGCATGTCACGCCGGAACAATGTCATTTAATTGTAAAGATGATAACTGATTCTTTCGAAACCAAAAAGCCCTGTTTTACTACCATACAGCAAGCTTTCGATAAAGTTAGACACGAGGGATTGTTATACAAATTAAAAAATCTTCCTCTAAACAAACTTTAGTGGAGTATCAAATAAAACTGAAATTGATGATATGATAATATCCCTAAAGAATACAAGTAAAGGTGTTTCCGACTGTACTGTAACGAAAAGAAAAGAAATTCTAAAAAAAAAAAAAACAAAGTATTGCCAAACACCATAAAATTTATGATACATTTCAGAAACATTTATAGAAGAAATTGGAAAAGATATATGGATATAAGCGATCATCAGCAAATGACGCGCCTAAATAAATATATTACAGAACAAATTCTCAAATATAGAAATAACTCTTGGAACAATATATTATCTTCGTTGGATAAGTCTACTTCGCAGTTCTAGAATCTGTCAAAAATATTAAGAAACAAAAAAATATTCCAATATTGAAAGATAATTCATCCACTTATTGTGCACCCGAACTACAATATCTCAAACCATCTCAGCGATAACACAACTATGAAGTTTATAATGTTGTTAAAACCATCAAACAAACTTAAACTTCCGTTATAAACCAGAATATCTACATATCTACTGAAAATACGTCAACCCTTATCAAAGCCCTTAAGAACAAAAAATCGCCTGGCAAAAGTGAAATTAACAAAAAAATGTTTAAAGATTTTACCAAAAGAGGGAATTAAATATATCAGAAACCTATTCAAAACTTGCTTAAAACGAGTTATTTTCCCAAACCAACCAAGCCTGCTGAATTTCCTCAATCATATAGACTAATAAGTCTTTTACCATAGATTGGTAAAATTTTGGAAATAATCAATCATCAAAGAAAAAAAAACATTTTTCCTTCACAACAATATGGTTTCAGAAAACAACACAACCTTTTAAAATCAGAAAATTAGTTCGCAATGAATTTGTAAATCGTAAATCGACGGGCATGGTTCTCCTTGATATCAAATCTGCCTTGGACTCAGTTCGGCATAACAGCCTTATTTTCAAATTAAAAAATTTAATTTCCCAATTGAAATATTCAAAATAATATTAAGTTTTCTAAGTGATATATCGTTTGTTTATATTGGAAACGTTTATTCACACGAACTAAATGTAGAGTAAGGTTGTCCACAAGGATCATGTTTATCACCAGTTTTATACAACACCTTCACAGCGGATATTTATTTATTTATTTATTCAAGTATTGTAATGTTAAAGCCATCCAGGCCAAATATTAAAAGCCATCCAGCCAAAGATTTAAAAATATCTTAACATATTAACAAAAATATCAAATATCAGTCATTAAAGCCATCGGCTTCCCAGCCGAAACGCAAAATAAGAATCAGACAAAGTAAAAATCAATATTAGAATATAAATGTCCCAATTAGTGATAGCCATAAACAAACAAATTCGTAATGAAATAGAAAATAATAAAAAAAAAACGAAAAAATAAGAATTAGAAATAGCTCAAATCTAGCGATGTATGCGTTAGCTGAAAAAATATTAAACCAAACTAGCAAAGTGCTGAAGTAATTTTAAACGGAAGACATTGTTCGACTGTGAGAAGATACATAATTCATGAGGCAATTGATTCCAACACCGAGCCACCCTCATCACAAAAGACCTCTCAAACAAGGACCTTACAATCCTTGGAATAAACACTTGAGGGTTTCTAGTAGATCGTGAAAATATAAATAAATCACACAAGTTAATAGGTCTGCCCCGATCTGAGGTCTGATATCCCGATGATTTCTGGATGCACAACGCCAATATTTGCTAATGACACGTCCATTCTAAGCTCATATATATATTCAGCAAATATAATTAATTACTTAGAATTAGCTCTGATTGAGCTCAACAATTACTTTACCAGATGGAAAATCTTAATAAACCCGGAAAAATTACGATATTCCATGGGAAGAAAATATTAAGTACTTAGGCGTTGTTTTGGACACCAAATTAACCTTCAAAGACCACATTTCCTATATTGTGGATAAAATAAATAAAACTACACGAATTCTATACCCTCTAATAACAGAAAATCGGACCTATCGACGCTCAACCAAAAATTGCTAATAAAAGCTATTATGCACCCAATCATATTCTATTATACCTCTGTTTAGTCGAAATCAGCAAACTGCCATAAAAAGAAACTCCAGGTAGCGCAAAACAAGCTTTCAGAAATGATTTTCAACAATGTTAAATTAAAATATTTGGAACAAGTCTAGTTTAGTGCCTCTACCCTGATTTTTTTAATTTTTTTTTTTGGAGGGGATAGAGGCTTTTGGGGTGATTTAGGAAAAAAAATACAATTAAGTCAATAGGTTCATAATGGATTAATGGATTTCGAATACCAAATGAAATACCAAATGAAAGGCACTCAAGTAAGCTCTCCAATGATATATATATACATATATTGCTCAAATCCGATAATAAGTAACAAAGTTATGTACAAATCAAAATCAAAGCTTTGTCGGTCCATAACTCCGAAAATAGGCTCGACTGGAAAAAAAATTATTTCTTCTAAATCACACCAAAAGCCCCTATCCCCTCTAAAAAAAAAATTAAAGAAATTGGGGAGTAGCCACTTAACTAGACTTAAGCCAAATATTTGACTGATAATGCCAATCATCAGAATACGCTCATATTACTAAGTAGCAATTTAACATAAAACACACGAAATCAATATTATTATAATTATGTTAAAATATAAAGTATAACAGAATGTATATTTCTAACCTCTTTAAACAAAAAAGTCAAATTGTAAGCCTACTAATATTAAATACAAATAAATATATAATGTTAGTACAATATTCCAATTTCGGAACAAGTCTACTTTAGGGGCAACTCTCCGATTTTTTTTTTTTTTTTTTTGGGGTAGGGGCTTTTGGGGTGATTCCAGGAAAATATTCTTTTTTCGTCGGCCGAGCCTATTTTCCGAGTTATGGACCTCCAAAGTTTTGACATGGACTTGTATATAACTCTGTTATAGGCTCGACCGACGAAAAAAAATATTTCCCTAGAACCGCAATAAAATGTTTTATATGTGGTGAGAATTTGGAACCGATCGGGGAGTTGCCCCTAAACTAGATTTAAGCCCAAATTTCTTTTTACTACATTGCTGTTCGATCTAGCTTTCATGTGAAGTACTCGATTATAAGCGAGTGATCTAGAGGGCTCAACCTTAGGTTTATCAAATTGTCATTAAATCACATGCATTTATTTTGCCACTAATTTTTTATCTATACCGCACCTTTAGCAAAGTTTTTAATCCCCCGTATTTATCTCCTTATTCTACATTTTTAACTCAATCCACAATTTAAATACTTCAATATGGTAAATTTAAAAAAAAAATACAATAAAAGTCTGTTTATTAACCCAAATTAACGGAAGGTAAACAAATAAACAGTAATATAAACAAATCATATAAAAGCCATAAAAACCACATCCAATAAAATACCAAATAGTGTCGCAATAAAACGGCAAACACACACACACCACACAAACAAATAACAATACGAAATGAAACACTGCAGACACAAAATAAGTAATTAAATTTTTAAGTAAATAAACGTTTTTCAAGTTAATTATAAAATTTTATGTAAATATTTTTTTCTTTTATATAGATTAAAAGATTTTTTTTTTATATTTTGTATTTTTGTCGCTGTTGTTGAATACATAAAATAGAACCAACATGTAAAGCATACTAGAAGTATTTAATAAATTTTTTTAAACACAGATTTTATAGCACAAATTTTTTAAATACAAACATTTTCGTTTTTATTTTTTGAAGGCTTTGTCTACGCTTAAAGTTTTTATATTTTCATTAAAGAATATCTTTGAAATTACCACTGAATTAAGAAATATTTATAAATGTGTACTGCGCCAAGTATAAAAGAAATGTTGCCCTTTTCCACAAATATTTTCTTCTTTGTATGTATGCTTTGTTTTCAAATTCTTCGTTGATTGTTAAAAAAATAAACATGGCGGATAAATACAACGAAACGGGTAGCTTAATTAAGTAGTATTTGGTAAAGCAACCATGTGTAAATATAGTGTAACAGCGGCTTGTTTTTTAGTCATCATTTTTATTTACATTCTTATAAATTTTTTTGGTATTGCTAATAAAACAACAAGTTTTATGTGAGTTTTATGCAAATTTTTTATGGTGTTTTAACTTTAATACAATTTCTCACATTATCTCTGCTTTAATAATGAGAACAAACGTAGAGGTGTTAAGTTGAGCTGTAAGTTAATTACGAAAACATGTCTTTAAGTAAAAAAGATCCGTCATTACGTGTAGCTGCCAATGATCCACATTTGGTAAGCCTTGGAGGAGGTCGTTTAAGTACTGCAGTGACTATACACAATATACCGGTGGGTGATTGTTCCATAGGATCCTCGCCGCAATGCTCGGTGTCCTTAAGCGGAGCTGGCGTAAGGCCAATACACTGCACCATATATCGCAGTGAAGATAATCAAGTAACCTTGGTGCCGGAACGTGAGGCCCGTTTATTAATCGATGGGAAAATTGTAAAAACTGAGGTGGATCTCAGGCAGGGCGCCATGATTACCATCGGAGACTCGTATTATTTAAGATATAACAATCCGGCCGAGGCTTTGCAAATGCGTTCTGCTATGGGAGATGTTGCTGGTGATGATTTGGATTATTTTTATGAAACCAATATAAATCCGCTTATGAAAAATAGACTAGCCGAAGATTTTGATTATGAAAATATAAAAAATCATTTAAATCCCGACGATTTTATGGGCTGGCAATGTCCCAAGGTATTTACCGCTGACTTGGTTACGGTTAATATGCCAGCAAAAGACGTTTTGGGTCAAAAGTATGCCAATTTTGCCAAAAATCTGGCCGAGAATCATCGCAAAGATAAAAACGTTAATGTTCACAATACCAGTGAACATATATACAACAACATTCCATTAAACAACACCAACACTTTAGCAGTTCAAAACGAGACAACGGAGTTGTCGGCCAAAGTCAACAACACATCTACGCCTCAAAGGCAAAATGATTTGCAGCAGTCTTTCGAGAGAAGATCTCTGGACAAAGATCATTTGGAGGACATGTTGAAAATATGTTCTGAATATACAGATCGCCAAGATCGTTCTTATGGTAAAGGCAGTGGCAGTCTTACATCTTCGCCTGTAGTGCAAAATCGTATTAAAACTAATGGTTCCTTGCCGAGAGACAAAAAGTCACCTTTCTTTCAAGATCATACGAATGGTTCGCCTGGTCAAAATTCCAGTAATGGTAGTCTTAGCCTATCGCCCGGTTTAATTAATAAATCATCAGGCTATGAAAATGTAAGATTGTTGGCACAAAATCGTGTAGAAATTGTTTGTTCTGGTGTGTCATCGGGGGGTTATGAAAATGTTAAATTGGTGCCACAAAGTCCACGCACTAAAATACGGACCAATTGTATGTCGCCTAAAAAGGAATCCCCATGTAATAACTCTATATTTAATCTCGACTCTGCCAAGTTTACGAAGATACCACCACCACAACCACCACAAACAAACTATGAAGATTTAATAAAAACATTCGAAGAAAAATTTCAAAAAGAAATTGAAGCCATAGCAGAAAGTTCAAAATCCCCGCCCACTTTAAGCAAACGGACCAATAAGAATATAAACAATTTAACGATAGACATTAAATCTTTTGTTTCCCCCTACAATTCGCCAAAACTTTCGAAGAAACCAACACCAGCACCTCGCAATCTAATAAATAAAACGTCCAATACAATAACCACCGCAGGAGGAAGTTTAACAAATTTAACCACAACTCAGCTGCAACACGATAAACTACAAAATGAACGCGAAGATTTATTAAAAAGAATTCAAACGCTCAAATCTGAATTGAGAGCGTTACAGCAGCAAGATAATGAAACTTTAATCGAAATGGATATGGAAAATGCATTGGTTTTGGCCGAACTGCAAGCCTTAGCCAGTAACAAACAAAAACTAGAAGAAGAATATAAATTACTAGAACAGAAAAAACATAGACTGGAGGCTCAACATAATGCCACACGTGTCATGGAAGAAAATCAACAGGCCAAGTTGAAACACACCATAGAAATGAAGCAAGATCAAGTAGAAAAACTAAAGGAGCTTTTACAACAGAAACCCGATAATAAATGCTTGAAAGAAGAACTCAATCATGTTAAAGAATCGCTGGAGAATGATAAAAAATCCTTTGAAGACTTGGAATTTCAGTACTTAGAAGGAGAGTCAGAATGGCATAGTTATGAAGATGATTTGCAGGCCAAAGAAAATTGTCTACACCAGCAACTGGAAGCATGTCAAACAACCATAAATAATCTAGAAAAAGAAGATAAGAAACTGGCAAAAAGCAGCAATGAACAACATAGAAGATTAAGTAATCATTTGGTTTCCTTGATCAGGGATCTGCAGCAATGCGAAGAACAATTTAAACACTTGGAGAAAAAATTATCACTAAAGATACACTCAAATTCTTCTTTATCGGAACAAGATGATTTAAATTTTGTCGTTGGTAATATTAAAGGCTCTTTGGGTACGATAACACAATCTCTGTTTGGTTCCACGGAAATGTTATGTCCAAAATCGTTAAACGAGGATTTAATGTCCAAAAGCGTTAATGAAAATATGTTTTATAACAATAAGATAGAATTACCCAAGCCTACGCTAGAAAAGCATAAATTAACATTAAACAAAACGAATAACACAAAAGAAGCCACCTCCAAACTATATGAAGCCATTAAAGACATAGAAAGACAAAGACAGTTGCTAAGCTCACAACAGGGCGAAAGAAATTTGGATTATGAAAAACGTAAAATACAAGAACTTATACAAAAACTCAATTTAACTCAAAGCCAACAAACAGACTGCAATGAATATGAAGCCCATTATAGTAATGCTTCATCAGCTGAATGGGAAGAAGAACCATTTGCTGCCCAGTCACCTCTAACACAAAGAGCCAAAGCCTTGAATATCTTTAGTAATTCACCATCACCATTATCGGTAAGTAATTCCGAGACTTCCAGTAAATTATCACCTAGTTTCAAGCAGAAGCATAGCGTATCCTCTCCGGAAGGCTCAAAAAGTTTTAATCTAGATGATAAACGTTCCAGTAGTGTTCTCTCAAATGACACCTCTTCTCAGGGCGACAATTCAAGTTTATCTTGCGATCGCAAAAAACTAGTAATAAAACATCAAAGGCCTTTAACTCGCTATCTGCCCATATTTGCCGAAGATTTAGATCTAAAACGTCATATAGAATCGGCCGGCCATCCTATAACACTATGTCCCCATATATTTTTGGATTCCTACAGCTGCCGGGGATATCTGCATAAACTAGGCTCCACTTTTCATACATGGTCTAAACGTTGGTTTGTTTTAGATCGTCAACGTAGTGCCTTAATATATTATTCCGACAAAACAGAACGCAAACCCAGAGGCGGTGCCTATTTCTCCTCCATTGATGAGGTGTACATGGATCATTTGAATGCCTCGAAAAGTAGTAGACCCCACAGCACGTTCATTGTTAAAACTAAGAAAAGAAGTTATTATTTACAAGCAGCCTCCGATACGGCCGCTCGTATATGGATAGATGCCATTATAACAGGAGCTCAAGGCAACATAGACTATTAACTCTAAGAAATTGTATTAAATTAAAGATAAAAACAAACAATTCCATTCCATAATTATTTACTTTAGTACTTAGTACCTATAAGTTTAAAGGTATTTGTAATTGTTTATCTTTGAAATCATATCAAATTTATTGATATCCACTTATATTGATAATATTTTAAAATAATTATATTTTAAACACAATTAGTATTCTAAAACAGTAGTTGCTCAAGCTAAATTCCTTAATTAAATTTAAGTCCCCCAAAATTAAATTGCCAACTCTTATTTGCTCACAATAACAATAACAACAAGTAAGAAAATTATAGTCGGTCTAGACCGACTATACGATACCCTATACCATGCGTTTAGAAACCCTATCTCTTAGGCCCAACTAACTGGACATAGAAAATAAGCAAACCCCAAATTTGAGTGGGATTTTTATTAATTTTTTTGGCTGCAGATATGAAAAAGTTCATATCGGATGCTATATCTATATAGGTACTAGGTCCAAAAATGGACCGATCCTGATCATGTTTGCTAAAGTCTCTTGTATTTTGCAAAAATATATACAAACAAAATTTGAGAAGAATCAGTGCAATATTTTTGTTTTTTAATAGATTTAAGTGAAGATCGGGAAGCAGCTCTATATGGGGTCAAAGGGATCATTTTTGGACTACTAATTAATGGCTGTAATGAACGCATACAAACCCAATTTGATTGAGATCTATATGACAATTTGGATCTTATGGCAATTTATGTCGATTTCATATGGGTAATTTGTATGGGGGCTAGGTCTGAACATGGACCGATTCTCACCAATTTCAATAGCGTTCATCCCATGGCCGATAAAAGATCAAATACCAAGTTTCGTCAAAATATATTCATATTTGCGACCTGCAGTTTGATTACAAGCTTTACATGGACACACAGACGGACGGACGGACGGACGGACGGACATTGTTAAATCAACTCAGAAAGTGATTCTGATTCGATCGGTATAATTAAAGATGGGTCTAGGTCAAATATTTTTGGTTGTTACAAACAGCAGCACAAAGTCATTATACCCAAACCACATAGTGGTATAGGGTATAAAAACCAACAATCAAACTTCTAATGTTTCTATTTACATGTGCCTAATTTTGTAGCATGTTTATGTTTACTTACTATTATTACTTTAAATATTTAATTAACATTTTCACAAATTTAAATAGTTAAACATCGTTTAATTCGATAATTTTTAATTTAAAGAAAAATATATATATTTTATTTGTCAAAAATTGTATATTTTATAAATATAATACGTACGTTGTTAAAAGTCCTTGTGTTGCAATCAATTTTTAATAATCATTCTGAAATGTTTTTATTCTATAATTAATGTTAATATTGCGTGCAAAAAAACGGAATTAAAATAAAAGTTGAACAAAAAAAAAATAAGGAGAGTTTTATTTTAGACAAACCTGTGTCTAAATTCAATACCTAGCAGTACTTCCTCACATAGACTGTATGATCCATGGCATAAGTTTAGTTCATAGGGAATTGTTTTAGCAGCACGAAATCCATTTTCGTAATTTCATTCAAGTTATCGATTTCCATTTTTCGTAAAAATACACACAAATTTTTAAACAGGCTATTAGAATACGGCTAAGAATGAGTTCAACTGTCTCCTCTGTATTTGGTTCATCGCATCTTCTACAATATGCCCCCAACGAGTCGGAAATATCCGGCGTAGCTACACACTCGAAAAATAATTGTCAAATCAAACAATAAATTAACAATCATATTTGCGAGTATACAGACGTTCAGGACTAAAAGTGGATATAAACAAATCAAGATGTTAAATAATTTTAAATGTGGGTTTGTAGACTATTTTCACATCTTAAAAAAATAACTATATTTAGCAAGTCACTTTTTTTCCTCAAAAACATATATAAACTAAATTTGAGAAAACTGTATGCAACATTTTTGTGTTTTGATAGATCTAAGTGAAAATCGGGAAACAGCTTTGTATGGGGACTATGTCAAAGCTTTTATTTTTGGAGTACTTTTTTTCAGTATAATAAATACATTTGACCAAGATCTTTATCATAATATGACAATTTTAGTCAATCTCGTAGGAGTCATTTGTATGGAGACTAGTTCTGAACATTCACTGAATTTCACCAATTTCATCAAAATATATTTATACTAGATAACTCTGCCTGTGTTGCGGGACAATACAATAATATGTTTACATTTACGTCTTTGTATTAAAAATTAAATCTTCTAGGAAGAATTGACATTTTCCAACGCATGTATTGGTTGGTAAATCGACTGAGTGGTTCTCAGGTAATAAATTGACAAACATAGGACAGCATAGGACAGCTTATTTTTATAATATTCCTGATATATTTACTATTTTAGAATTTATTACTCCCATAAATAAATAATGGACTCTGGCTTTTATTCTTCTCCAGATATTTTATATTGTATTGGAGGAAACACGCCCACTGGTCCAATCCTGCCCATTTTAGACATCACTAAACTTACTAATAATCTACACACTCTCGCAAGGTTTCGTTACTCTAGCTTTTAAACAATTCCAGCTACATAATATAAATGAATTAATTTTCATGGAAAATCTACGATCACTAAATATATAAGAAATATAAATCCTATAGTTCCTTCCAGATATATAAGTTAATATAGGCAGCATAGGTTTGAAAATTATAAAAATCGGTTCACCGGTTCAAAAGTTAGGAGTGAATCTCAGATGAACATTTTCATTAAAAAAATATTAAAAAAGTTTCATGCGATGTATATTTTTCATCAAAAAAGTTCAAGTGATAAATAATTTGTAAGAAGAAATCCAGCACGTCTGAGTATTTTTTTACAGTGGGTCAAAGTTTTCATTTTTTGGTCGAAGGGAGCATTATACTTTATGAAAAAAATGCTGTAAGTTAATGTCTGAGAGAATTCTTATGATCAGAGTTGTATTGTGGAATTGTATGAGGATTATTTTTGTGGAAGATCTTAACCCTCTAACTGGTCTCTTTATGGGTCAATTTGACCCTTTTTTCGAGAAAATCAAAAAATATCCTTTAAAAAAGGACATTTAAGGATTAAAATATTCTACGAAAATGTTTGCCGAAAAATTTCAGTGGGGGTCACCAAAGACACCATTGTTGTAAATAAAGCTCTTTATGCTTAATTAGTAAAATTATACACCAACATATACAAAACAGGTGAAAACGGCGTCAAGTTCGGCCGGGCCAAACACTGAGTTCTCGCGTCTAATCAGCTGTGACTTACAAATCGGGTGTGATATTTATTAAAATTAATAATAAAAAATAAAAGAAAAAATTCAAGCATAATTGAGCTACTAAGCAGTACATATCGGGTGTGATTTTTACTAAAATTAATACAAAAAAAGAAAAATTAAAGCTTAAATAAGCATGGCGGATTCTGTTTGCAAATTAAGAGATTGGTTTTGTTTTATTTGTGGACATTTTACGCACCATCAAAGCAGAAGAAAGATATTGCCTACAATTGAAAAACCATATTTTCTTTTCTTTGGAATACGATTTTTATCTGAAGCTTGGATACCAAAAACCGTATGTACTACTTGCGAAAGTGGTCTTTTGACCTGGTACAAAGGCGGTACTAAGGCGCTGCCATTTTCTGCGCCTATTACATGGATTCAACCTGAAGATCACAAATCAGATACATGCTATTTCTGCGTAAATTACAAATTTGGTAGAAGCCAAAGGCACTACGCGACAATGACATACGAAGCAACAAACAATGTAATTTTACTAGAAGTGCGCTGTGAAGGTGTTCCGGTGCCTCAACCGCCTACACATACATTTTCGGCCAATATGACAGTCGCCAATACAGAAATAACAGCGGCGGTTGAAAACATATCAGATATAAGTTACTTGCCTCTTGATGGTTTAAACATATGTCCTAATTTGGTAGACCAAGCTTATTTTGAAGATCTTGTAAGAGATTTAGGACTAACAAAAGAGAAAGCTGAAATATTATGTTCCAGATTGAAAAACAGGAATTTGATGAAAGCCGATGTAAAAGTTACATTTCCAAGAAAAAGACACGCCGATCTGGAAAGTTAAGTTGGGCGTGGTGAAAAATTTTATTAAAAGCTTAAATACACAAGGAAATGCTTTCAAACGCATTCAAACAATTTTCCCCAGATTATCTGCAGCAAAATTAAAAGAAGGTAACATACGGTTTTAAGAAATAATTTATTTCATTCAATGTAAATTACCTTTT
Organism: Cordilura impudica; assembly: GCA_963682025.1. Lineage (NCBI taxonomy): Eukaryota > Metazoa > Arthropoda > Insecta > Diptera > Scathophagidae > Cordilura > Cordilura impudica. The sequence continues at coordinate 185,820,617 of OY821520.1, read as the reverse complement.
CTAGGAATGCTCGTTGGACCCGATATAAGAAAATTATTACAAGATGAAGAATTTTATGGTCATCTGTCGGATATGCAAAAGACATCATTTGATTTTATGCAGCTGGTTATATCAGAATTCCTTGGAAACTCAAAAGCACAAAACTATGCAGGAAATATTGAAAGCATGCTAATCGGTTTTAACAATATTGGCGTTAAGATGTCACTAAAGCTGCATTTTCTGCACTCTCATCTCAATTTTTTTAAAGAAAACCTTGGACCGGTTTCAGATGAACACGGTGAAAGGTTTCATCAGGATATAAAGGTATTGGAAGAAAGATTCAAAGGGAAATCCCAAAGTGTAATGCTTGCTGAATACGTATGGGGCTTGTACAGAAACCTTGACCCATTGGAACATTCACGTCAAGCTAACTACAGGAAAGCGTATTAAGTTTAATCTTTAATCCATTGTCATACTACTGCTATTTCACAATTCCCTTTTACTCGAAAATTTGAAGCAAAAAAATAAATATGTACATACTATAATAAACCAGTATTAAAACAAAATTATAATTTTTTTATAGAAGTTGGCGTGTAATTTTGCCAATTAATCGTAAAGAGCTTTATTTACAACAATGGTGTCTTTGGTGACCCCCACTGAAATTTTTCGGCAAACATTTTCGTAGAATATTTTAATCCTTAAATGTCCTTTTTTAAAGGATATTTTTTGATTTTCTCGAAAAAAAGATCTTCCACAAAAATAATCCTCATACAATTCCAGAATACAACTCTGACCATAAGAATTCTCTCAGACATTAACTTCAGCAATTTTTTCATAAAGTATAATGCTCCCTTCGACCAAAAAATGAAAACTTTGACCCACTGTAAAAAAATACTCAGACGTGCTGGACCATAAGTTTGTTCTACAAAAATGATCTACTCAACATACCCTTTCTGTCCTATTCAAAAAGTCTTAATTTGTTGGACAGTGTAATTAATTGATCGAATTATTTATCACAAACTCATTATTATTTTTTATGCTTAAACCTTTTTCCCACCAATAACTTTTATTTTTTTTTTTTTTTGGTGAACGAAACTTCTTGGGTATAATTTTTTTTTTTTTTTCGATTTATATACATATATGCCATTATTCATTAGTTGTAAGACAACCAAGTCGTTCGTTAGTATCTGTTAGTATTTTATATCAAGTTCATAAACCAATTATGCGGTGCTAGCTCCATCGCATCAACAATACATCGTTCCAGAGTCAGTCATGAGCTTAAATATATAATATAATCGACAATTTCCTGGAGAGTATTAAAAGATTTTTATAATTAAATATTCATCAACAATCAAAAACTGTCCACTTTACTTATAATTTCAATATTTCATTTCAATAATATTTAAGAAAAACAAGAAAATTACAGTCGGTCTAGACCAACTATACGATACCCTACACCATGCTTTTAGAGACCCTATCTCTCAGGCCCTACTAACTGGATATAAAATATGGCATAAGCCAAATTTGAGTGGGATTTTTTTTAATTTTTTTGGCTGAAGATATGAAAAAGTTCATATCGGATGCTATATCTATATGGGGACTAGGCCCAAAAATGGACCGATCCTGACCATGTTTGGTAAGGTCTCTTGTATTTCGCAAAAATATATACAAACAAAATTTGAGAAGAATCAGTGCAATATTTTTGTTTTTTGATAGATTTAAGTGAAGATCGGGAAACAGCTCTATATGGGACCTATGACTAAGAATTTTCCAATAGGGATTATTTTTGGACTACGGATTAATGGATGTAATAATCACATACAAACCCATTTTGACTAAGATTTATATAATTTGGATCTTATGGCAATTTAAGTCGATTTCATAGGGGTCATTTGTATGGGGGCTAGGTCTGAACATGGACCGATTCTCACCAATTTCAATAGCGTTCATCCTATGGCCGATAAGAGCTTACATACCAAATTTCATCAAAACATATTCATATTTGCGACCTGCAGTTTGATTATAAGCATTACATGGACACACAGACGGACGGACGGACATGGTTAAATCGAATCAGATAGTGATTCTGATTCGATCGGTATAATAAAAGATGGGTCTAGGTCAAATATTTTTGGTAGTTACAAACAGCAGTACAAAGTCATTATACCCAAACCACATAGTGTTATAGGGTATAACAAGGGATAAATGATACAAATTTATATTTTCGTTTCACATCAATTTGTCAAATCAAATTTAAGACAGATTTCTTTTATTTTTTTTTTTTTTTAATAATTTAATTTACATGATTTAAATTGTTTATTTATTTATTTTACACATTAGTCAACTATTTAGTTAGAGCTCTTTTCGAAACTTGAGATTTGAAAAATTTGCAAAAATACAAATATTTTCATATAAAAAAAACAAAACTTAATAAATAGACTAAACAATAGACAGGAGACATTTTGTAAAAAAAAATAAAACAAAAAATTATTAAACATAATAAAGTCAATGTCAATAAGTCAATACAAATATTTAAGATAAAGTTATTTACGTTTAAGTTGTTAACCAAAAGTTTTGGTTTGTATTTAATTTTTTTTCTTCTGTTTTGTTAAAAAGTTTAAAAATGGAGGCATTTAATGTTTTGATTTTTAAGTTTCAAGAGGATATTTATGCTGAATTTAAAACATTTTTAAGCCTTCGAAATCAATAAACGGCTTTTAAAGGTTAAAGTTATATTTTTATAATATAAATTTTTATACTTTTTTTGCTAAATGTATGTATGTATATATATTTTAATATGTTCCTTGCATTGATTACTTTTAGCAATTCAATTGCTCTTTTCACTTTTTACCATTAAATTTAAAGTTTAAAAGCTTTTTTTTTTTTGTTAAAGTAGTTTTTTTGTTATCTATGATTCAAATTGTTTTTATCACGAGAGTTGTAACGGATCAGCATCGCTAGATATTACCAGCACTTTGATAATATTGAAAACTATTAAAATTAACTGGTGTCTTGGGACTGGGACAGGGATAGAGAAAATCATCATGTTGCAATTGAGTTTGTGTTAAAGTCGAATCACTAGCACTGCGATGTAGTTTAGGTAAAGTACGCCAAATATATTCAAGCATATTGAGTAACAGACGAAAAAGAGGCCTTTCATTACGATCATATTTTATACAGTCTTCCGTTAGACGTTTCAAGGCCTGCGGAGCATCAGAACGTACTCGTGACATGTCTGGTTTCAATAAGCCACGACCTACCATAAAAAGTATTTGATCCTTGTTGTTAATGTGACTGTAGGGTAGACACTCGGCCAAGAGTTCGTACAAGGCTATGCCAAAAGCATAAACATCAGATTGAAATGTATAAGGATTTTGTTCTTGCATGCGTATAACTTCGGGAGCCATCCATAAAATGCTGCCAGTAGGCTGATTGGCTTGTTTCTCACCAGACCAACGTGTTTTCGCCGTGGCCAAACCGAAATCACCAATTTTAACGGAATACTCATCTTGTAGGAAAATATTGTTGGATTTTAAGTCTCTGCAAAATCAAAAGCAGATTAAGAAAAAAAAAAAAAACACAATATCATACAATTCGCTCTCTCACCTGTGTATAATATTTTTGGCATGCAAATAATCCATTCCCTGAGCCACTTGTCGGCCGATATCAATAAGCGTTTTTAGTTTGAACTTGGTTTCTTTGACGTGTATATGTTTGTATAAACTACTGCCCTCACACCATTGTGTGACAATGGCCAACGAAGGCTTTGAAACGCAACCCATAAACAATAAAATATTACAATGTCTGGTTTTCTTGAGCATGGCCACTTCATTTTTAAAAGCCTGCAATTGAGCCAAACTGGGTGTTTTTACATTCAATGTTTTAACAGCTACCGGACCATGCCAATGGGCTTTATAGACCGTTCCAAATGAACCAGAACCAATACGTGGGCCTATTAAAATTTCTTCTGCTTGAATGTTCTATAATAATTCCATACATTACAAAGTTTTTTTTAATTAAATGTGTATGTATATATAAGAAAGCAACCTACCCAGTTTTCTTCTGATTGTCGATTGTCTCTAGAAGATAAAAGATTTTTATTACTTTCGTCGGCCGAACGAGCCCTTTCGCGCTTTACATTTTTTAGCGTGCTTGTCGGAGAGGCCTGTGTCGAATTGGAATGATCGCCTGCATGTTGTAAAGGTCCATGAGCCTGCACAAGCTTATATTGAGCTTCCGTCAGAGGTTTAACATTATTAAAACAAACATTCGGGGCCGAATTAGAACGATCTTGTTGACTTATCGATCGAGGATGACGGTTCTGTAACAAGTAAATATAACAAATGTCAGCTGCTTTATATTTAACAAATTCCTAATATATTACTGAAAAATCGCCCACCACTCCTCGTCCAGGATGTAGAATTCCTACAGCATTTTCTGGATTTTGTGCTAGCAAACGCTGATAGTAACTATCAACCGGAAATTGTTGACACAATGTCGGTACTTTATCATAGCACCTTTGATGAAACCGAAAGTTGCACTGATTGCAATAGAATCCCGTAAACAAAAGTCTTCGACAGCACTCACAAAAGGCCAGCGAAAAAAAGGTTTTCCGTATAAACTGATGGGATATATGGGTCATAATGGGACATTTATCCAAAAGGCGCACAAAAATTTCCTCAACCTGCAGACTGCCAATATCCGTATGCCAGGGAATGGTGTGACGACCATTTTCAGAGGTGGTTATTTCACACATTTCCGGTGTCAGCTGGCGTAGCTTTAAAGCTTTCATCAAAGCATCGCATAAACGCACTCCCGGCACTACTTCCACAGAGGTTCTTTGCTGGTTTGGTAAATGGGCTCTCAGGAGAACTTTACGCTGGCGTGTTAAAGTACCACATTGACTGCCACCATAGTTAGTACTTTGCGATGAAATTAAACTATCCGTCTTAAATTCCCCAAAAAAAAGTGTTTATTTTTATTAATTTTAAAATAAATCATGTAAGTTTCTCTTATACGTACCATATCATTTCCATGATAAGCCGGCCTCGCCATTAACTGTTGTTGCATTTGAATTTGTTGTTGATTTTGATAATGCGACTGATGCGCATTATATTCATTGTATTCTTGTTGTTGCTTATGTTGTTGCAGCTCTTTTTCTTCAAATTCCTGTTGAGCACTCATCTGTTCCATCAATTCAGTCTCTTTGGCCTCCAACTCATGCAACTTGGAGGTTAACTCTTGATACTCGGCTATATACATAGGCGGCGGCTCTTGTAAATTTGCGAATTTCGCATTGAGAGCATCTATATTTTCCCTAGTCACATGTATGACCAACTGGATATTTTTCAGTTCCTCCGTTATAGCATCATACAGTTCCTCGCTGTCATCCGAGGAAGGTGTACTCGTCATTGTTTTACTATTCTAATTTAAGTACGTAAATCAGGGCCGCTAATATATTGTAAGCAAAAAAAAATTTTCGACACCATATACCAAGCCCAGAGTTATAAAAATATCCTAACGGCTGCTAATCTTTGCGTAGGTTGCTGAATCGTGTTCTTTTTTTAGCAAAATGTTTGCTTCTAATTTTATAGATTGCTCAAGCAACAGTCATTGGGGCTAATTCTGGCTTGTCTCAACGTTTTGGAACTGTAAAAATTACATTGTATCACAATAATAGTCCACTATATCAGGATATTGTTGGTTCATGCTTAAGATAGATTCTGCAAATAGGAAACTTGTAACATATATTTATCATCACATTAAACTATGATTTACACCTTTTCTTATTAAAGTATTTAAAATCAATATTTCTATTTATTCTTTCTCTACATTAATTTAATTTTTTTAATTTTATTGGCTTTTTTACTTTGTCTTCCTTTTTTCACGGAAAATAATTTTTTTTAATTCGCAGAAAATAAGGACTAAACAGCTAGATACCGCAGCAATGCTGCCAGATTACACAAAACGCTAACCCCATATATTTGTAAAAATAAATAAAACACTCATCTTAAATAAATTAGCAAAAAATTTAAACATAAATAAAAATAATTTAAAATATCATTGCAATTATTAATTAAATATCTATAATATATCAACAACTTACAGACTTAATTTATTTAATATGATATAATTAGTTTCCCCTAATTTGATAAATACCGCTAAGTCTGGTAGCACCTTAAAACAGCAATGGCCCTCAATACCATTGTCTAGGTTGTGTAATAAAGTATCATTTTAGTGTTTATGGGTTTTTATAAAAAAATTTCTAAAATAAACTTGTTATGGAATTTTTGTTGCAGTTATCTAATGGAATCCTAAAACTTTTAAATTTTATTTTAAATAAGTAGAACAATTTCATGTAGAAACAATCTAACCAATTATAACGTAACAATTTTTACAATGTTTAATATAATCACTGATGAATACTCAATGCCAGAGACGAGACCACAGATTACTATTAGACGGTGGACGAGACCGATTAAGGTATGATTTTTCGAAATGTATGATTTCTTCTTATTTTCCACGCACTATTTAAAAAGGTTTTTGTACATTCAATTTCGACGACCTTTAAAAAATGTGAATGTACCCAAGTTCTTTAATTATCATATTTGGATTTTATAGATGATAAAAATATTTAAGAATACATAAATCAGATGCTTTTCTTTAATTTATCATGATATTCTACATTGAAAACTTTATAAAATAAGCCTTTTTAAATATATAAATTTAAAATTTTATTCAATTTAAATAATAATATATCACCGATGTCACAAATTTTGTACGGAAGTGATTTAATTGGGTAGTTTCAATTGCCTTTTCAACTTTTGTACTTTTCATTGAAAAATAAAAGTTTAAAATATTTGTATACTCTTAGGTCCTATTAAAAAATATAAAATTCTCTTTTTAGACACATAAAAGTATACTCAATTTTAATAGTGTTTAGATTAAATTAAAAAAGTAAATTTATATTCCAATTAGTAAATTGAGTGTTTCTTTTTTCCATTTTCAAGCGGAATTTGACTCTGTATCATGCCTGTATATATTTTCACTGAAACAGTTGTTTATTGTTTGTTGTTCATAATTATTCGTGTTTATGCAAACACTTTTTACATTGAATCGTATATAATTAAAGAATCCCTTTAATTTGGATTTAACATTTATTTACTTCAACCTTTATAAAAAATGTTTGCCTTGAAAAATCTTCTGTCATATCACAAAATAAGTGCTTATTAAATTTCCTTGGTTTGTTTGTTCTGAAGGTTCAAGGGCATTTTTACTATTGAAGAGTAAATGACTGCAAAGTTGTAAAATCAAGCCGTAATTTATTTAATATCGTATATTTTACATCACATTTTAAATGCACAAGTAGTTTAAACTATTGCAAAAATTCTTAAAACTGCCGTAACACTTTAAGTTTGTTATTTTTTTTAATATTTGTGTTATTTTAAGAATATATTTGTTAACGTATTCTTATGTATTTTAACTACGTTAAAGATAAAATTTCTTGTTGAACTGCGCAAGCTCAAAAAAATATTTTTCTTTCAAAGTCTCAAATTCTAAGAAAAGGAATTATTTATGTGCGTTTTATAAAATTTAAAGAAAAAATTTAAAATTTATTTCTATGCAAAATTAACCCATGGCTAAATATTATATAAAATAATTTATATATTCTATTTTCAAAAATATAACAATAAAAAACCTTATTATCAATCTTTATCATAAAATTATGGAGTTAGAAATTAATCAGGCCCAAGATCAAATGTTTTACTTTTAATAAAGCAAAAACCTTAGAACATTTGATTCAAAAATTGATCTATGTATAGTTGTTTCGGTTCGATTCGCCAAACATCAGCAGTAACCAAAATTAGTAATTAGTTTTTTGGTAAAATTTTAAAATCATAAACTTTTGCTGAAACTAACCTAAAAAGAATCCAATTATATTAATAGTATAAATTGGTAATAAATATATTTTTATATAAAAACAGAGTATTTGTATTTTTTATACTAAAAATTTAGTTTTTTTCTAACCCCCATCTTCTTTACCAATACTGAAAGCTACCATTGAAATGCAACCCTGGGCATGCTGCTAAAATTTTTCATCTTTTCTCTCGAAAACGTTTGCTGCTGAAAATTGTTTGATTTTATTTCTATTTTGTTAATTAGTTGTAAAATTATAAATTAAGTGCTCACAATTAATTAAATACCATTTAACAATGGATGAAGGTAAGGAGGTATTGTAAAATTAATTATAAATATATTAACTGTTTTGGAAAAGTATACAAATTCTATATGTATTTTTTTTTTTGCAAATTATTCCAGACTACCAGGCTTCCTCTTCTCAGTCGGCCGCTAAGAAGGTGGGCAAGCAACATAACACTTTGCCATTATGGGGCAATGAGGCCACTATGAATTTAAATCCGCTAATATTGGCCAATATACAGAGTTCAAGTTACTTTAAAGGTACGTCCGCAAAGGTACAGTAACAAACACTTTAATATTGTTGATTATACCAAACAAAAAAGGAAAGTTATGTAAATATATTTAAAATTTTTAGTACATTTATTCAAATTGAAGACGTATCATGAGGTGGTTGATGAAATTTACTATCAAGTCAAGCACATGGAACCCTGGGAACGTGGCTCTCGTAAAACCAGCGGCCAAACTGGCATGTGTGGCGGTGTGAGTTTATGAAATGTACCTTTTTCGTTTGAATTAATTTATCAAGAATCATAACGTAGAGAATATGAAATCAGATATTTCTTAAGAATAGTTTCCATAGTTTTTTTTCTTTATATAAATGTGTATATTTTTTTATACACAATTATATTTCAACTTTTTTTTTTTTGCAAAATGTTTTGTATTTAAACTTTTTGATTATCATACACATCTCGTTAGGTTTCTATTTATTTGTTTGCTTACAAATAAGTACTCTTGTTTATTCTTGTTCATATAATTATTTTAATACTTTATTTTAGGTTAGAGGTGTAGGTGCCGGAGGTATTGTTTCCACAGCCTATTGTTTGCTCTACAAATTGTATACGTTACGTTTGACGCGTAAGCAAGTTAATGGTTTAATCAATCATACCGATTCCCCTTATATCAGGGCATTAGGTAGGTGGTAAGTCGATTGAGTAACCCACAAAAAACGCAATCACTTTTTTTTAAGTTAATTACAGTTGCATACAAGTTTTTTAAACAGATCTCCAATCGCCTTATAGTATTGTGTGTTTTCTTTAATGTAAAGATTACTAAACTATTTGTTTCTTTTGTCTTTCTTCGTCGTTAAGGTTTTATGTACTTACGTTATACCCAACCACCGGCTGATTTATATGATTGGTATGAAGACTATCTTCAAGATGAAGAGTTAATTGATGTTAAAGCCGGTGGTGGCCAGGTGAGTCGATTGTATGATACTATACTAAATTGTTATATGTACCTATTTCGTTAAGTCTGGGAGTTGCTTTAAACTATTGCTTTGCTTTTTTCCATCGTTTCTTTTAGGTTATTACTATGGGCCAAGTGGTTTATCAATATTTGACAAAACTAGATTGGTTTTCTACCCTATTTCCAAGAATACCGGTACCTATGCAAAAACAAATTGAAAAGAAAATAGAACAATATTGTCGAGAAAACAATGTAACGGTTCACCAATTGAATGCTGGACCTGGGCTAGCCACTACAAATGCCCGTGCTAGCAGAGATGAATTTGCGTCTGAACCCGATGCTGAATATGACGATCGAGAACGTGAACGGGGGCGTTGTCGCGAAGAATCCAGATATCCGATCTCAAACTATCGAGGAGAACATGATGATCGCGGCGAATATCAAACGTCTACAAGAGACTATCGAGAACTTCGTGATGGTAAATCGAAACGTCGTGAAGAAAAAACTTCTTCACCCGAAAGTGTATATCGCGGAACGAGTAGGGAACGTGAACGCTATAGAGAAAAATATAAGAAGAAGCATAAACATAAGCATCGCTCCAGAAGTCGTTCTCGTAGTAGATCACATTCACGTTCTCACTCGGAGCGTAAAAGAGGAGCAGAACGCGAGCAGCATCATCACCGTTCAAAAAGCCGGCCCGAGGACAGACGTTATCGATGAGTATAACATCTAGAAATAATTGAAACTCAGCAAGATTTAAGCTCCAATTTTATTTTCATATCTTTTAGCTATATTCTTTGATTACCTCTCTTTGAACAATGTTCCCACCTTGGAATATTTTTATTAAAATGAGGTAGTATCTTTAAGCGCATACACAAAGCATTTCTTAAGTATATTTTAAAATTGTTTCTATTAATCATTGTTAAACTCAGGTGTATAAAAGAATAAAAACAAAAACAGATGTCTTAATGTTTACACAACAAAACTTACTACCACTACAGTTTGTTATACTCATAATTGCCGAAGTTATACCAGAAACAGCCTTTTCGCAAAAAATAGTTTTTTTTTTTTTCAATTACCTTTAGCATTATATAAGTTGACAAATATCGAAATTGGTCTTAAATTTATTTGTCATAATTTTTTGAATTGCTGCATATTATTTTCGTAATTCTCAATTGTTTTAATAAAGGATTTAATATTAAAAGTGGCTTAGAATGTGTTTAAAATGGGGATGGCTTTTATTGAAATGGTTTTGTTTTAATCATGTTAACTTCTGATATACAATTGATGGTTTCCGAATTTTTATCGATAATTTCTGAAAAAATTTCTGAAGTGAAATTGATTATTTTATTTATATTATGTTTGGCCAGATATTTTCTTTGTTGTATTATCAATGAGTTCATGTGACCTGATTCCTTTATAAGTAATTAAAATTGCATTTTAATTTCTCCTTTCCCAACGTTTCGTAGATATTTTGTTTACTTTATCAAGGGAACGTCTATTTAATTAAATAAAAACATTGGTTATTACAACATTTACATCAATGACAAACAATAAATTTTACCTTAAAATATTATTTCTATATTAATCTACAATCTTTACATTTATAAATGGAACATAAAATTATAGAAAAACACAAAAACATATAGATCCACAAATTTAACATTTAAAAACAGATTATTTTAACATCACAGTTTGTTGATTGCAACCATATAGCATGAACTAATGTTGTTGGTGTCTTCTTTTAAGTTCATTGTCTTGTTTATCTTTTGGTGTATTCGTAAGCTCTCAATGGTGTATCTCTTTTTATCAATGTGTTCCCTATGTAATATTTTGACTTTTTAAAAATAAGCTGTGTGTGATTATTCTGAAATATATTTGATATAAACGTGATCATTCTTTTCCGTTTCCTATTGTTTTTCCTAATTTTCATAACATTACAAATATTCTCCGCAAAGTGGCAACTCCTTTTCCTTTGCTAGTTTCATTTCCTTTTATATCCTTTTTATTTTCATTTTGTATACCGCATTATATTTGCAAATATATATAAAAATAGTGTCAGAAATAAAATAAAAGTTTGTGAAAAAACATAAAAATATTTATTGTTAAGTTAATAAAAGTGTTTAGTAGCTTGTAAATGGTTGTATGTATATGTTTAAAAGGAAAATATTAAAAGGCATGGTAAAATTTTGTGAATAAGTAATCAAAATATTGTGTTAGTTTAGTGAAAGTGTTTAATTGTTTTATAAAATCTGCAAATTATCTATAATTGTTTGTGGAAAAATGTCATACATGTTCAATTAGTGTCGGCCGTGTTTACACACAATTCTTCTTGTGTAGCGTTTGCCTTGGTTAATAAGAGAAATGTATGGGAAACACAAATATAAATACAACACTGTGTTAAAACAACAAATTAGAATACGGTTAATGTCTACTAAAGGTGCTATTACATGACGTGTTTTTTACATATGTACTGTCAAATTTTCCCACAACAAAAGTTGTACACATCGTGTGATACATATGAAACATTGTTTATGTACAATACATGAGGAAAGTCACATGTACAATTTTCAATTAGAACAGGTTCTATTTTTGAATGACAAATATATGAAAATACAACACTGCTTGTGGCGAAAGAAAAACAGAGTAAATTTTAAAGATTAATATTGAAAGAAAAATAAATTGTTTAGTATTATTTAACAATAAAAAAATATATAACCTTTTTTTTAACAATAAATTTTTTTAAATTCACAAATTAAATCAGCTGTTGTTTACATTTAGAGGTTATGTCATACGAAAATGCATATGCACGTGTGATAGCAAAAATTATGAATCGTATGTAAAAAACAATTTTGACAGACATGAGGAATTTCATATGGATAAAAAAAGTGAAAGTACATATGTAAAAAACATTTCGTGTAATAGCACCTTTAGTCGATTCGTTTCATAGAGGTCACTTCTAAAATAATACCGATAATAAATAATAATTTTTTTTTTTCAATTAAATATTCTTCCTTTATTTACATATTTTAACAAATTTTGATATTTACATATGAGATCTTATCTTTACATATAGATATTGCAACAAATAATACATAGGATCGAAAGATATTAAATAGTTTTTATATTATTTTTAATGATTTTTAAAGGAAAATGGGAGGAAAAAATCTTTATATGACTTAATAAATTCAAATACTATCTGAAAAATATTTATGTGCTTATAGGAGGTTTATTTGAAATAATAGACCTCTATAAGCATATAATTTTCAATTTGGTGATTTCTTTTTATACCCTATACCACTATGTGGTTTGGGTATAATGACTTTGTGCTGCTGTTTGTAACAACCAAAAATATTTGACCTAGACCCATCTTTAATTATACCGATCGAATCAGAATCACTTTCTGAGTTGATTTAACAATGTCCGTCCGTCCGTCCGTCCGTCCGTCTGTGTGTCCATGTAAAGCTTGTAATCAAACTGCAGGTCGGAAATATGAATATATTTTGATGAAATTTGGTATATAAGCTTTTATCGGCCAAGGGATGAACGCTATTGAAATTGGTGAGAATCGGTCCATGTTCAGACCTAGCCCCCATACAAATTACCCATATGAAATCGACATAAATTGCCATAAGATCCAAATTGTCATATTGATCTTACTCAAATTGGGTCTGTATGCGTTCATTACATCCACTAATGAGTAGTCCAAAAATGCTCCCTTTGGCCCCATATAGAGCTGCTTCCCGATTTTCACTTAAATCTATTAAAAAACAAAAATATTGCACTGATTCTTCTCAAATGTTGTTTGTATATGTTTTTGCAAAATACAGGAGATGTTACCAACCATGGTCAGGATCGGTCCATTTTTGGACCTAGTCCCCATATAGATATAGCATCCGATATGAACTTTTTCAAAATTTTTTCAAATTTGGTTTTTGCTTATTTTCTATGTCCACTTAGTTGGGCCTAAGAGATAGGGTTTCTAAACGCATGGTATAGGGTATCGTATAGTCGGTCTAGACCGACTATAATTTTCTTACTTGTTTATTCCTACAATGACACTCAATGTCATCCAATGAAACATAAATGGATACAAAAACAATTATAATGAACTTCAAATATTAATAAAAAAGTACAATCCGAAAATCATCTCACTACAAGAAACCCATGTCCATAACTACCCTAATGTTCCTATTCCAATCCCAATTAATTTTTCCTTTTACCATGTTAACACCTCTACAACACGGTACGGTGGAGTAGCTTTGTTAATCCATAATTCTCTAAAACATAGTCAGGTCAATATAGCAGACGATTTTGACGCTTTACGGTTTGAGGTAACTTCAAAAATAAGATTTTGCATCACAACTACCTACATTCACCCCAACATAGGCTTCGATGATAACAACTTAAAAAATATGTTTAATAATATAGGCATACCATGCCTCATAATTGGCGATTTCAATAGCTCCCACAAAAACTGGGGTTCCCACACTAGTAACGGAAGAGGCAACACGGTTGCCAATTTCATTGATAACTCCGATTATATCCTGTTAAACGATAAAACACCTAGCCATTTAAATACACACGGCACTTTCTCATATCTTGACCTTACTTTTTGCTCTTCGAGTATGGCTAATCTTACAGAAAGGAAAACGGAAAATAACTTATGTGGAAGTGACCACTTCCCCATAATAATATCTCTCTTCCCACGTTCTACCGATAGCACATTTTTTAGACCTAAATTTCGCACCCAGGATGCTAACTGGCAAAAATATAGTGAAAACTGTCTTATATATGATATGGCCCGACCTATCAGCACAAATATTAACAAGGAAAGTGCAAATATCTGCAAAATTATATTACAATCCGCAAACATATCTATCCCCCAAACAAACAAAAATATTATTTATAGAGTGCCATGGTGGAATAAGAATTTAGAAAGTCGGAAATCGACGAAAAATAAGGCATGACACGTATTCAAAAGGAATATGAGCGATACTAATCTAATCTATACTAATATAATAAAGAGGTAATGTGTGTTTGTTTGTTTGTTTGTTTGTTTGTTTGTTTGTTTGTTTGTTTGTAGGGGGTAATCTCCGTAACTAGCCATCTGATCTTCCTGAAATTTTCACAGAGTCTTACTGCGGATATGGGAAGTGCTATAGGCTATAATTTTTTTAATATTTTTAGTGGGCGTGGCACCTCCCACACAAAGTAAATTTTTAATATCATATACATATATTGAGTATTATGATAAGGAGCGCTTTGCAAATTTGTGTGAGGTCACCTATTGTTAATATTAGTAGCCACGCCGGAAATGGGCCGGATCGGAGAAATGGGCGTGGTACCTCCCATACAAGTAATAATTCAATGTTATATATCTCGAGTACTATGATAGAGAGAATTTTTCAAATTTGTCTGATGTCACCTATTATTAATGTGAGCAGTCGGACAAAAAATGGGCAGTATCGGACCAATAGGCGTGGTACCTGCCATACAAATAAAATATATAATGCCATATATCTGGGGTACTGTTATAGTGAGAGTCTTGGGACTTTGTGTAAACCCATAAGTTATTCATATGATTAGTTAGACAACAAATGTGCGTGATAAGAGCAGTGGGCGTGGCACCGCCCGTACAAAGTAAATATATGATATCATATAACTGGTGTACTAATAGAGGGAAGCTTTGGCACTTTGCAAGACACCATCAGATCTTAATATGAGTAGTCAGATAAAAAATTGGCGGGTTCACAACAATGGGCGTGGAACTCCCCATGCAAAGTAACTATTTAATTTCATATATTTGGAGTACTGTAAAAGAGAGAGCTTTGTGGCTTTGCGTGAGCCCATAGGTTCTTTGTGTGATTAGTCGAACAAAAAAATGGGCGTGATCGAAGCAGTGGGCGTAGCACCGCCCATGTAAAGTAGATATCTAATATCATATAATTGGGAAAGGCTCGACATTTTGCACGAGTCCATCAGATATTAATGTGGGTAGTCCAATAAAAATTATGCGGGATGGGATAAGTGGGCGTGGCACCTCCTATATCAAAAATATGATGTACTGCGAAAGCAACAGTCTTTTGACAAGTACATTAGTTATCAATGTGATTTGTCGTGGAAAATATATCGTCAAAATCAAAAATCGCCAAACCCAAAAATCGCGAAAAATAAAAATCGCCCAAAAACAAAAATCTTCAAAATCAAAAATGGGCAAAATCAAAAATCGCTAAAAAAAAAAATAAAAATTGCCAAGTGATATTTTAAGTTAAAAGCCAATAGTTGAGTGGTGCCAGATCTAATTTGGAAAATCCATGTTCTTCTCATGGGCAGCTACATGTACCTCCAGGGCAGGAACGCCGAAAAATCTGATAATTGTTGTACCGAATTAAAAAAAACAAAAAACATTTTATATTAGCAAGTATCAAAATAAATGAATCTATACTAATGATCTATACTTAGCATAATAAAGAGGTAATGTGTTTGTTTGTTTCTAGGAGGTAATCTCCGTAACGACTTATCTGATCTTCCTGAAATTTTAACTGATTCTTACTGCGAATATCGGAAGTGCTACAGGCTGTATTTTTTTAATATTTTTAGTGGACGTGGCACCTCCCATACAAAGTAAATTTTTAATATCATATATATTAAGTACTATGATAGAGAGAGCTTTGAAAATTTATCTCAGTGGGCGGGATTGGACAAATGCGCATGGCACCCTTTACAAACTTAATATTAAATGTGATATATCTGAATAACTGTATTAGTGAGAGCCTTGGGACTTTGCGTGAGCCTTTTCATAACAATTCGGAAGGGCGGGGGAGGGGGAGGGTGTAGCGAAGCACACCGGGTTACATCTAGTTAATTATAAAAAGGCAAACGCCAAGTACAAAAGGGAAATGAAACTCTCCAAAAACAACTCTCTATTTAAGTTAACCTCTTCCATTAACCCCCTCACACCTGTTGACAAAATATGGAATAATATAAAATCACTTACCCGCTACAAAAACACCCCAAGAATTCATTGTCTTACCGCTATCGATGACCCAAATCAAAATATTTTAAACGAACAGATAATGGTTAACGAAATTGCAAAATTCTGGTCTACCAGCTCATCAGATTCAAACTTTAGTACAACCTTTCGCTCTAACAAGAACCGGTTTATAAATGGACCTCCTACCACCATTCCCTGTTGCAATGCGACAAGAATCGAAAACACTTTATCCTTTATTGAATTGGAATCAGTTTTAGGCAAACTGCGTGGATATCGCCAGGCGTGGATAGAATTTCCTATCCAATGATTAAAATGCTACCATACAGCACAAAACAAAGAATGTTAAACCATTTTAACACAATTTTTTCCGACCACATTCCCCAAAAATATAAGAATAGTTTAATTATACCAATTCTAAAACTTGGTTCAGACAAAACAACAATAAACTCTTACAGACCAATATCACTAAATCCATGTATCTCAAAAATTTTAGAGCGGATTATAGCCAACAGGTTATGGTGGTTTGTCACTTCGCGCAAACTGCTTAATAACTACCAGTTTGGCTTTAAAAGAGGTAAGTCCACAATTGATAGCTTAGTTTTTCTTGACTATCATATTACTAATGCCCTCTCTTTACGAAAACATATCACCATAGTACCACTCGATTTAATGCAAGCGTTTGATAGAATAGGTATACATTCTATTATGGATCAGCTTATCGAATGGCAAGTTGGCCCTAAAATAATAAACTTCATTTTCAATTTTATGACGAAAAAATAAATCACCGTAAATATCAGAAATCATAACTCTTCCACATTCCCCCTTCACAATGGTATCCCACAGGGATCACCGTTATCAGTTATTTTATTTTTAATAGCATTCAATAAACTGTACGGTACAATACCTATTAATAAGGATATTAGCCTCTCTGCTTATGCCGATGATCTCAACCTGATAATTAGATCAGACAACAAAAATCCAGTTTTACCCCTTAACAATCTGTTTCACAACATACAAAACTGGTGTGTAGATAACGGAGCAATATTATCCACAACCAAATGCAAATATTTGCACATATGCCATAAAAACAACTGCCGCTGTAGCATACAATCTGGTAACTTTACTATAACTGAAGTAGACTCACTCAGAGTGCTTGGTTTATACCTAAATCGATAATATAACTGGAAAAATCACATAGATTTTCTAAAGTCTTCTTTATCAAAACGACTTAATATTATAAAGTATCTCTCCAGTACAAAACTTAACTGTAATACAGAAACCCTTATTTCTATTATTAGAGCTCTTATCTTGTCGAAGATTAACTACGGATTGCCAATTTATGGTCATGCTCCTAAATCCTACATAAAAAAAAATTTAATCAATTATAAACTCTGCTTTAAGATTTGCGCTCGGGGCCTTCCGAACAACGCCAATTAAAAACATATTATTTGAATCCAATGTTCTACCTCTCAATACCCAAACGAATATTTTAACTACCAAGCTTTATCGATCAATTATAAATGACAATTACACACCTCTAAAGAAAATAGTAAAAAAAGCTGTCAGCCCAAAAATAAAATATTTTCCACCATAGGAACTACGAAAGGAAAGTTGCAACATTTCAATGTCTAAGTTTCTAAAATCAGAAACCAGCCCTATGCAATACCAATCTCTCTTCAACGAAATAAAATATACATTAAGGGCTCACACATTTATTTACACCGATGGGTCAAAAACAAGTTTCTCAACCACTTACAGTATCACCAATAATAATTACATCATAAAGGCTTCATACCTACCTATGTACAGTTCCATTTATTCTGCAGAATTAATTGCTATATATGAAGCCATTCTTAATATAACACACAGCCCTGGAAAATTTGTAATACAATCGATCATCAGCACAGGTAATAACAATATTTACACATCACATATAAGGAGCATATTAATAGAAAAACATCCGAATATATTACTTCTGTGGCTTCCCGGTCACTGGAATATTACCGGAAATGAATATGCAGACCTAACCGCCAAATACACAGCCACTGCGCCTATCTATGCAACGCATAATTTTGACCACAAGGACCTCAATAAATACATATACAATCACTACCGCACTCTTGACAGAGAGCGGATATTTAACAGTACATCTGACTGGTACAAGACAATCAACACCGACCGTAGATCTATCCGTAATGTATTACCACCAAATGTAAATAGATCCGACTCCATAAAATATACAAGACTTAGACTGGGGCATACCAGGTTAACACATGGACAGTTAATAAAGATACAGGATCCACCTTACTGCACTGCATTGTTAACGCAAATAATCCACTGCACATCCTTTCAGAATGTCCCAAATTCAATACAATTCATTTACACATATTTAAAAACGAACATCCCAAATCATTTCTTTCAAATCCCTCCCCAAACAATATCAAAACAATATCAAAATTCCTTAAAAAAGCCAACCTATATAATAGAATTTAATATCTTAGCACATATATTTATGAAATTAATAATCAAAATTTTGTGAGCTGAAGGCCTACGCTCCCATAGCCTTTCTTAGTTAACATATAATTTGTAATTATCTATACTAATAATATAATAAAGAGGTAATGTGTGTTTGTTTGTTTGTTTGTTTGTTTGTTTGTTTGTTTGTAGGAGGTAATCTCCGTAACAGCCCATCTGATCATCCTGAAATTTTCACAGAGTCTTACTGCGGATACGGGAAGTGCTATAGGCTATAATTTTTTAAATATTTTTGGTGGGCGTGGCACCTCCCACACAAAGTAAATTTTTAATATCATATACATATATTGAGTAATATGATAGGGAGAGCTTTGCAAATTTGTGTGAGGTCACCTATTGTTAATATTAGTAGCTACGCCGAAAATGGGCGGGATCGGATAAGTGGGCGTGGTACCTCCCATACAAGTAATAGTTCAATATTATATATCTCGAGTAATGCGATAGAGAGAGCTTTTCAAATTTTTCTGATTTCACCTATTATTAATGTGAGTAGTCGGATGCAAAATGGGCAGTATCGGACCAATAGGCGTGGCACCTGCCATACAAAGTAAATATAAAAAGCCATATATCTGGAGTACTGTAATAGTGAGAGTCTTGGGACTTTGTGTGAGCCCATAAGTTATTCATTTGATTAGTTAGACAAAAAATGGGCGTGATCGGATCAGTGGGCATGGCACCGTCCATACAAAGTAAATATATGATATCATATAACTGGTGTGCTAAAAAGGAAGCTTTGACACTTTGCACGAGCCTATCAGATCTTAGTATGAGTAGTCGAACAAAAATTGGTGGGTTCACACCAATGGGCGTGGCACTCCCCTGCAAAGTAACTATTTAATGTCATATAACTGGAGTACTGTAAAAGATAGAGCTTTGTGGCTTTGCATGAGCCCATAGGTTCTTTGTGTGATTAGTTGAACAAGAAAACGGGCGTGATAGGAGCAGTGGGCGTAGCACCGCCCATGCAAAGTAGATATCTAATATCATATAACTGGTGTACTATAAAAGGGAAAGACTCGACAATTTGCATGAGTACATCAGATATTAATGTGAGTATTCCAATAAAAATTGGGCGGGATGGGATTAGAGGGCGTGGCACCTCCTATACAAAAATTATGAAGCACTACGAAAGCGATGGTCTTTTGACAAGTTCATTAGTTATCAATGTGATTTGTCGTGGAAAATATATCGCCAAAATCAAAAATCGCCAAACCCAAAAATCGCGAAAAATAAAAATCGTAAAAAAAAAAAATTTTGGAAATAAAAAATGGGCAAAATCAAAAATCGGTAAAAAGAAAAATTGCCAAATGATATTCTAAGTTCAAGGCCAATAGTTAAGTGTTGCCAGATCTAATATGTATAATCCATCTTCTTCTCATGGGCAGCTACATGTACCTTGCTCCTGGGTAGGAACGCCGAAAAATCTGATAATTGTTGTACCGGATGAAAAACAAAAAACATTGTATATCAGCATCAGCAAGCATTGAAATAAAAAAAAATCTTTACTTATAATCTATATTAATCTCCGTAACTACTCATCTGATCTTTCTGAAATTTTCACATAGTCTTACTGCGGATATAGGAGTGCTACAGGCTTTAATTTTAATATCATATATATTAAGTACTATGATAGAGAAAGCTTTGCAAATTTGTCTCAGGTCATCTATTATTAACGTGAGTAGTCAGACAAAAAAATGGGCGGGATTAGACAAATGCGCATGGTACCCCCACACCTAATATTAAATGTGATATATCTGAATTACTGTATTAGTGAGATCCTTGGGACTTTGCATGAGCCCTTTCATAACAATTCGGAAGGGTGGGAAGGGGGAGGGTGTAGCGAAGCACACCGGGTTACATCTAGTATATTAATAAATAAATAAATAAAATAAATAAATACTTAATAGACTAATAGGTCTGTAGCTGTTTGGGTTATTTTTTGGCTTACTAGGTTTGTTTATGGCTATAACCTTAGCATTTTTGAAATGGTTTGGGAAATAGTTGAGTTTGATGCAGCTGTTAAATATTACAACCAGTAATTTTAGAGCTTTGACTGGTAGTTTCTTTAAGAGCAGGTTGGGAACATTGTCAAAACCAGGGGATTTTGAGGGTTTCACTGATGAGACAATATTCATTACTTCTTCAAGAGATGTATAAATTGCAGATTCAGAACTGGGGTTTTCCTTCTTAAAATTATTTACTGTTGTATTTATTAGTGTATCTGCCGAGTGGTTATAGTTCGAAGTGAGGTTATTTGCTTGGACAAATGTATTTGCCAGGACTTCAGCCTTGTCCTTAACAGATGTTATTTTTGTATTTCCAACTTTAAAGTGAGCGATTTGATTTTTGCATTTTCCTCGCAAGTTCCTGCTTATTTTCCAAAATGATTTATCACCTGGTTTTAAATTGGATAATAATTGAGACCATTTCTTATTGCGCTCCGAATTAATACTTTTATCAATCATGTTACTTAGAAACTTAGTACATTGATTATAAAAAGTTTGCTCGGCTATATTTGAAGATCGTTGGGTTTTTCTTTTAAAGCTTCTTCTTAGTTTTATATATTTCACAGTACTTTCTGGTAATGTGTAATTATTTTGTTGAGTTATTTTAGGTGTAGACACATCCCTTGCTTCGAAAACTACATTTATAAATTTTTGAATTTCCTGATCAATTACTGCCTTGGTATTGTATATATCGGCATATAACGTGATTTTATTGTCTAAAAAATTCATATAAATGTTCCAGTTGGTTGCACTACAATCATAATAATTGAGGTCAACCTGCAAGGCCATTGACCTTTTAAGTGTACATATAGTGGGGCGATGGTCTGATGGTATTTCGTAATCCATTGTTTTTACGTCTATCTTTAAAACGGAGTTGCTTAAAATAATATCGACTGTGGATGCTTCGCGATTGTGTTGATGGGGGAATAGGGTTGGACTATTAGGATAGTGAATAAAAAAATTGCTTGATTGCTGTAGGTTGTTGAGTGCGATTCCTGCAGTATTATTTGAACGACAATTCCATGAACAATGTTTGGCATTTAGGTCACCAAGAACTATATATTCTTTGGTGGAAGGTGTTAGGTTCAAGATATCAGCACAGAAGTTATGGGTATATCTTGGTGAATATAACGAAGATACAACAATAGGTCTATTATTTATAATAACTTCAATTGAGATGTTTTCGATTGATGAGGTGTTTGATATAAAGAGGTTTTTATGAGCGACAGATTTATGAATTAACAGAGCTACTCCTCCTTCTCTTGCATCTGTTCTGTCACTTCTATATAAATAATAATTTTTAAAGTAGGGTCTATGATTTTCTGAAAAAAATGTTTCATTCAAAGACGCTATTTTAATATTTTCTCGTTCAATTAGTATCTCAAATTGTTTTAATTTAGAAAAGTTTGAAATGCCATTAGCATTCAAGTGAAGCATTTTGAATTCGTTTAAATTATTAGTATAATCCATGGGCGTATTTTACCATTGACACTACAACTTTGATTTCTTGTACTTTTGAAGTGCACCTATGCAAATCATCCATAGCTGTAGTGAAAATATCAAAAAGCTCATCAATGCTAAATAAATCGTTGTTTGTTTTCAGCTGGTTGGCATATGTAGCTTTGCTGTTATTATACCCTATACCACTATGTGGTTTGGGTATAATGACTTTGTGCTGCTGTTTGTAACAACCAAAAATATTTGACCTAGACCCATCTTTAATTATACCGATCGAATCAGAATCACTTTCTGAGTTGATTTAACAATGTCCGTCCGTCCGTCCGTCCGTCCGTCCGTCCGTCCGTCCGTCTGTGTGTCCATGTAAAGCTTGTAATCAAACTGCAGGTCGCAAATATGAATATATTTTGATGAAATTTGGTATATAAGCTTTTGTCGGCCATGGAATGAACGCTATTGAAATTGGTGAGAATCGGTCCATGTTCAGACCTAGCCCCCATACAAATTACCCATATGAAATCGACATAAATTGCCATAAGATCCAAATTGTCATATAGATCTTACTCAAATTGGGTTTGTATGCGTTCATTACATCCACTAATGAGTAGTCCAAAAATGATCCCTTTGACCCCATATGGAGCTGCTTCCCGATCTTCACTTAAATCTATTTAAAAACAAAAATATTGCACTGATTCTTCTCAAATTTTGTTTCTACATATTTTTGCAAAATACAAGAGACTTTACCAAACATGATCAGGATCGGTCCATTTTTGGACCTAGTCCCTTTATAGATATAGCATCCGATATGAACTTTTTCATATCTGCAGCCAAAAAAATTAATAAAAATCCCACTCAAATTTGGTTTTTGCTTATTTTCAATGTCCAGTTAGTTGGGCCTAAGAGATAGGGTTTCTAAACGCATGGTATAGGGTATCGTATAGTCGGTCTAGACCGACTATAATTTTCTTACTTGTTATTGATGTTATTGTTACAATTTGTGTTGTTGTTTCTTAAATTAGGGAAATCTCCCACATTAAATTGAAATGAGTTATTTTGTTGTTGTCTGCTTTTATTCGGACTTTTAGAAGTAACTCTTGTTCTAGTTTAGAAATAGAGAGAACGTAATGGAGAGTTGATATCGTTTGCAGAGTGATCAGTTCTCTCTTTTCCTTGTTTTTTGCAATTAAAGCATGTAAAAATAGCTGGTCTTTTTATACCCTATACCACTATGTGGTTTGGGTATAATGACTTTGTGCTGCTGTTTGTAACAACCAAAAATATTTGACCTAGACCCATCTTTAATTATACCGATCGAATCAGAATCACTTTCTGAGTTGATTTAACAATGTCCGTCCGTCCGTCCGTCTGTGTGTCCATGTAAAGCTTGTAATCAAACTGCAGGTCGCAAATATGAATATATTTTGACGAAATTTGGAATATAAGCTTTTATCGGCCATGGGACGAACGCTATTGAAATTGGTGAGAATCGGTCCATGTTCAGACCTAGCCCCCATACAAATTACCCCTATGAAATCGACATAAATTGCCATAAGATCCAAATTGTCATATAGATCTTACTCAAATTGGGTTTTGTATACGTTCATTACGTCCATTAATGAGAAGTCCAAAAATTGTCCCTTTGGCCCCATATAGAGCTGCTTCCCGATCTTCACTTAAATCTATTAAAAAACAAAAATATTGCATTGATTCTTCTCAGATTTTGTTTGTATATATTTTTGCAAAATACAAGAGACTTTACCAAACATGATCAGGATCGGTCCATTTTCGGACCTAGTCCCCATATAGATATAGCATCCGATATGAATTTTTTCATATATGCAGCCAAAAAAATTAATAAAAATCAGACTCAAATTTGGTTTTTGCTTATTTTCTATGTCCAGTTAGTTGGGCCTAAGAGATAGGACATGGTATAGGGTATCGTATAGTCGGTCTGGACCGACTATAATTTTCTTACTTGTTTCATTTGTGTTAAACGGACACACACTTGTATGATGTTGTTCTGCACATATACACGCAGCACTACGATGACAATGTTCACCGCCATGACCATACATTAAGTCTGGGTTCAGACAAGGCAATTTTTGTTGCGGCAATTTTTTGCCATTCTCTTTTAAAGTTGCCTTAATGTTCACACAGAGAAATTTGTTGCCGCAACTTTTTGTTTTCTTTTGCTTTCAAATTCTTACATTTTTGACAGTTTCTTTTATTTAGTTTGTGTAAAAAGAATTTATTATTGGTTCAATGTGAAAAATCATTTTTGTTTGAAAAAATGGAAGTCAAAGAAAAAAATGAAATAGTCGAATCTATAATTGACTGCATTGAAGTGGCTATAGATTTTTGGATTGTTCCATATGTCGTACTTCTTTCATATATTGTGTCCGCAAATTTTTACATTTTCTTTTTACTTCATCAACATTAATTGTGCTATTTATTTTTTGCATTTCTTCCGTAATGGAATTGAATGCTTCAGCTCTCTTGTCTCTGTTTAAATATTCTTCTGATCTTATGTTGTAAATACAAGTATTTTCTTCCACACACATTATTAATTTTTCTGTAAGCTGCCGATTCCATATAAATGACATTTTTATTTAATTATTATTAATTGCACTACTTTGCTTATAAAATAAACACTTATTTAATTTTATGTATCTTTATTATCTAGAAAAATTGTGTAAAATATAAATAAAATCTGTTTTTAAATTTTTTTAATTGAGCGCAAATTCAAACAAGGAAGCACAGAATGAAAAGAAATGTCAAATAATAACCTGCAGCTAACTTCGTGTTTATAATTACGAATTGCAGAACAAAACGAGTTGCCGAGTACAAGCAACTCCGTACCAATTACCACTCTTCTTTCCCCTCTCTCCTACAAACTCAAGAATTGCGCAACAAAAGTTGCCTAGTGTGAACTCGGACTAAGCAGTTCCAGCATTGAGTTGGTTTATTTCTGGATCTAGATTTGTATTTTTTCCCGGAAATTATAATATTTGAAATTGTTCTTACGTTTCTTAAGGCAGTTGGGTTAAAATTTTTATGTACAAATTGAACTTTGTAAACTGCATTGTTGTTCGAACTGAATTTGGTGACTATTTCAGCTACGGAAGAAGGTGACAGGTTGTAGTTTTTTAGCTCTGCGGTGATGTCCTCAGTTTTTATGCGGGGTAAACCGTGTAAAAAAGTGGTGTATAACCTATTATCTTTGGAGCCATAAGAGTTAAACTCCAACTTACTCTCTTTAAGAATTTGCTTGTAGCATTCGTACATTTCTTTACTTGGAGCAAAAATTTTAGTACCAATTGAAGTACATTTGAAAATACAATCTTTACCAAGCAGTTTTTGTATATCTGTAAATGAAGCGTTAGCTACAACAACAATAGGTGGAGGTTTGTGTTGTTTAACCTCGTTAATATTTGATACAGGAGTTACGTCCATATCATTAAGGCCAGTCAGCAGGCTAAGTCTGTTGACTGAAGTTGACGCAATGTTCAGGTTAAAACCCGGAGGAAGTTTTGTCATCTTCTTGTTGGCAAGGAGCTTTCTTTTTGATGAAGATTTGGCCCCTCGGGCCATCGCTAGATTTTTTATTCCTGTTTTAAGCTGAATTGACTACCACGTGAGTTCAAATGAGATCAAGAATAGGCAATTGCAAAAACAAAAATATACATTTGTTATTAATTTTAAATAGTTGTACTCTAAGCGCTTTAGTTATTTACACGACCGTTCGTAAAGAGAATTAGATTCGAACTGATAAATAATAATAGTTATATAAAAAAAAAAAAATGTAAATTAATTACTGTTACTTATTTAATTCCTCCGTATATCCAAATTTGTTGTTAAACGTGATTGTATCAGCTTAATTGTAGAAGTTTCTAACCGAAAAGACGAAAATGTCATTGAGATTACTGAAAACGAACCAAATTTGTTGGCACCATCTGTACAAATTAAATATGAATTTAACAACATATACTAGTGTTTTGTTCTGTCTTAAAGCGCCTAAGATAAAGTTTCGTTTTTCGACGTCTTTTTTTTGTTTGTAGGCGAACGGTGTAGAGAAGCAAGAGGAGTAAACAAAATTACACGATTTTCATTTAATATTTATGCTTGATTTCTTTAAACTGAATAGGTTTTAACTTAAAACTTTTAAATATTGATACGTTCTGCTATTTCATTAGATATTCTAAACGTTCTACTCTTAATAATTTAAATATTAAATAGATTTTTGTATATATCTAGTTGTAGAAATTATGATAAATTATTAAGTAGAAAAAGATTAAATCTTATAATGAAATAATGTAAATAATACTTAACAAATAAATAAATTGAATTGAAAAAAAATAAAAAAATAATTTGAATTTAAATTAATTCATATATTTTTTATGTTTTTCTTTATGCGAAAAGTAAACTAAAGCAGATTAAAACAAGTAAGAAAATTATAGTCGGTCTAGACCGACTATACGATACCCTATACCATGCGTTTAGAAACCCTATCTCTTAGGCCCAACTAACTGGACATAGAAAATAAGCAAAAACCAAATTTGAGTGGGATTTTTATTAATTATACCCTATACCACTATGTGGTTTGGGTATAATGACTTTGTGCTGCTGTTTGTAACAACCAAAAATATTTGACCTAGACCCATCTTTAATTATAGCGATCGAATCAGAATCACTTTCTGAGTTGATTTAACAATGTCCGTCCGTCCGTCCGTCTGTGTGTCCATGTAAAGCTTGTAATCAAACTGCAGGTCGCAAATATGAATATATTTTGATGAAATTTGGTATATAAGCTTTTGTCGGCCATGGGATGAACGCTATTGAAATTGGTGAGAATCGGTCCATGTTCAGACCTAGCCCCCATACAAATTACCCATATGAAATCGACATAAATTGCCATAAGATCCAAATTGTCATATAGATCTTACTCAAATTGGGTTTGTATGCGTTCATTACATCCACTAATGAGTAGTCCAAAAATGATCCCTTTGACCCCATATAGAGCTGCTTCCCGATCTTCACTTAAATCTATTAAAAAACAAAAATATTGCACTGATTCTTCTCAAATTTTTTTTGTACATATTTTTGCAAAATACAAGAGACTTTACCAAACATAATCAGGATCGGTCCATTTTTGGACCTAGTCCCTTTATAGATATAGCATCCGATATGAACTTTTTCATATCTGCAGCCAAAAAAATTAATAAAAATCCTACTCAAATTTGGTTTTTGCTTATTTTCAATGTCCAGTTAGTTGGGCCTAAGAGATAGGGTTTCTAAACGCATGGTATAGGGTATCGTATAGTCGGTCTAGACCGACTATAATTTTCTTACTTGTTCTTGTTACATTTCATTTTTTTTCGTACTTTGAAGTGGCCACTTTAGTGAGATCAAGAATCGCTTACATTTTTATTTATTTTCATTTAATATTTATGCTTAATTTCTTTAAACTGAATAGGTTTTAACTTAAAACTTTTAAATATTGATACGTTCTGCTATTTCATTAGATATTCTAAACGTTCTACTCTTAATAATTTAAATATTAAATAGATTTTTGTATATATCTAGTTGTAGAAATTATGATAAATTATTTAGTAGAAAAAGATTAAATCTTATAATGAAATAATGTAAATAATACTTAACAAATAAATAAATTGAATTCAAAAATAAAAAAAAAAATTTGAATTTAAATTAATTCATATATTTTTTATGTTTTTCTTTATGCGAAAAGTAAACTTATAGTCGGTCTAGACCGACTATACGATACCCTATACCATGCGTTTAGAAACCCTATCTCTTAGGCCCAACTAACTGGACATAGAAAATAAGCAAAAACCAAATTTGAGTGGGATTTTTATTAATTTTTTTGGCTGCAGATATGAAAAAGTTCATATCGGATGCTATATCTATATGGGGACTAGGTCCAAAAATGGACCGATCCTGATCGTGTTTGGTAAAGTCTCTTGTATTTTGCAAAAATATATACAAACAAAATTTGAGAAGAATCAGTGCAATATTTTTGTTTTTTAATAGATTTAAGTGAAAATCGGGAAGCCGTTCTATATGGGGCCTATAACTAAGAATTGTCCTATGAGCATTACTTTTGGACTACTAATTAATGGATATAATAAACACATACACATCCAATTTGACTGAGATCTATATGATAATTTGGATCTTATGGCAATTCACTTCGATTTCATAGGGTTCATTTGTATGGGGGCTAGGTCTGAACATGGACCGATTCTCACCAATTTCAATAGCGTTCATCCTATGGCCGATAAAAGCTTATATACCAAATTTCATCAAAATATATTCATATTTGCGACCTGCAGTTTGATTACAAGGTTTACATGGACACACAGACGGACGGACGGACGGACGGACATTTTTAAATCAACTCAGAAAGTGATTCTGATTCGATCGGTATAATTAAAGATGGTTCTAGGTCAAATATTTTTGGTTGTTACAAACAGCAGCACAAAGTCATTATACCCAAACCACATAGTGGTATAGGGTATAAAAAGACATGCAACTATAAATCACCGTATGAATGCAATAGGTTTTTGGTAGCAGCTTCAAAAGAGAACTAAGAAAAACGAAGTCGTTAAAAATCATGTGAATTGGGCCTATGACCAATTTTATTCCCCGGGGGGTTGGTAAAGCTGTGTATAAATATATGTAACATCCTCACAATAAATGTACAATTTAGAGTCTTTGTCATAACTTAGTGACATTTTGAATAAAATATATTTTTCCGGCAAATAAGCGTTTTTTCACAACACAGTCCTTTCAAATAATAGTGTTTCTCAAGATCCACAAAAAGGCATTTATTTCAGTGATGGCCTCTTCATTCGAACTAAATCTCTTACCGTCGAACCATTTCTTCAGATTTGGAAACAGGAAATAGTTGCAAGGAACTAAATCTGAAGACTATGCTCGATGGGGTAGTAGTTCGTGTGCGCTAGTGTTTTGTCAATGTGGAAGAGCACTTTCTAAGCATTGAAGGTGATGGTACAGAGTCTCCATACTATTTATCAAGCCTTTACTTGGTTTTATTTCAACTGGAAATTAAAATTCTTCCATTTTTGCAAAATTTCTCGAGGTTGTCTCATTTCAATGGCTGTTAAATGCAAACCGGATGACATAGCTTGCCCAAAATTATTTATAATTAACTACGAGGGAAGTCTAAAAAATCACTGAGTTTTCAAACTGTCAACGTAGTTTCTTAATGGCTTAATACACTTTGTCGAAGGCTTCTCCAATTTTTTTATAGATCCTAAATAATAGGATTTCTCAAAGTCCTCGATATATGTATTTGTTTGATCAATGATCATCGCTGGAGCTAATTCCTTTTTTCCGTGCCATTTTTAGTTTTTGAAATAGAAAATAGTCAGTTGGTGCTATGGCGAGCGGACAACTACAGTACATTGTTTTGATGAGAGAGCACTTAGAAAAATGCGGTCGTTTTTTAAATTTTCATGGAATGGGTCCAATAAGTTAGCAGTAAATGTGGATTATGGCGATTGCATCCCAAAAAACTGTCGCCATAACCCTGTTGACTGATAAGCTCAACATCATTGTTTTTCCTCCTGCTCAGTTTCCAATGTGTTAAAATCAAACGCGTGGTTTTACATTTTATTACAAAGTGAAGTTAGTTTTTTATTGATTATCAAAGATGGTAACAATTTGATTATTATCGATAACTTTATATAAACTAACTCTGACATTTCTTCCCCCCTTAATATGAATATGAACTTTCCCATAATATAAGTATCTTTAGAGTAAGGTAGATATTAAAACAACATTTACAGATTCAGGCGATCCGGAGCTTTAATTTGTCTACTTGAACGCCGCATTGTCTGTTCGCATGTACCGATGCTACTATTCTCCATTATATTTCCGCTCGACGCTTCATGGTTTAACTGTACTTCAGGTTCTTTATGGGGTGATGCGCCCGCTACACTTGGTCCGATACTTTTTTCTAACGTTGAGGTGGTCTGCACAATAGGCTCCTCGGCACGTAGATATGTATTGCTATCTGTTGTAGTTTCGACCAAAACGGAACTTGTTGTAGGTTCATTATCATCTGTTCTGATCTCGTCTCCAACCTTGCGCATTTGGTCAATGTGTCGTTTCCATATACGCCTATCCTCCAGTTCGATATCATAATGCAAATCACCCACCTTTCGCTTAATTCTGCCAAACCGCCATTTTTCTCCATGTAAATATTCTCGAACCATCACTCTTTCACCCTCCACAAACTGTTTTTTTGGTATAAGCCGCTCACCTATTGTAACGTTTCTGGGTATTATTAAATCTAGTCGGGATTGAATCTGCCTTCCAAATATAAGCATAGCTGGCGATCTGCCTGTAGTTGGATGCACTGCACGACGATAAGCCATTAAGATTTTAGCCACTTCCGTTTTTAAGTTGACTTGTGTACATTTAACTGCTTTCAGTTTACTCTTAATTGTCTGCACAAAACGTTCTGCCAAGCCATTTGTTGCGGGATGATAAGGGGCTCCTAGCTTGTGTTTAACGCCGTTCATTTTCAGAAAATTTTGAAATTCTGCTGATTTAAACTGTGTTCCATGATCACTTACAAATACGTTAGGTGTTCCCATTCTTGAAAATATGTCACGACATATTTGTATTGTTGAAGCAGCTGTTATATTAGAAATCACGTGCACCTCAGGCCATTTACTATAGGCATCCACTAAAATGAACAAGTATTTACCAAATATACGGGGACAGTCTTAGCAGGTTCTGGCCGAACCGATTGACAAGCCTCACAATTCTGCACTAAATTTTCTATTTCTGTGTCCATTTTTGGCCACCAGCAGTATCCACGAGCAAGAGCCTTCATTTTCGGAATGCCAAAATGTCCCGAATGGAGTTCCTCAAGAACCCTATGTCGTAACCTTTGTGGGACATAAACTCGAATTCCTCGTAAAAGACACCCCTGTTGTAACGTGAATTCCGTTTGTTGTACATTAAAACGATAGGATGCTTCACAATCCCTCCCGTGTTTCAACGCCTCCAATAAGATATGAATACTGGCCTCTTTTTCTGTTTCCATTTTCAGTTCTTCAAAAGTAACAGGCATGCTTTTCAGCAACTCAGTTTCTATTACATCCACCTCCTCTATCACTTCACTGGTATCTTTAATTGGTAACCGAGAAAAAGCATCCGCATTCGCGTTTTCTTTTGATTTTTTTACTTGAATTTCATAGTTGAATGATGACAAGAACATTGGGTAATGCTGCATTCTGCTGGCTGAGAGTATGGGCAATCCTTTGCATGGTGAAAAAATCTGAGCCAAAGGCTTATTATCCGTCACTAGCGTAAATTTCCTTCCATAAACATATTGATAGAACCTCCGAATACCAAACACAATCGCGTAAGCTTCTTTGTCGATCTGACTATATCTCTGCTGAACTTTTGATAACGTTTGCGATGCGAAATGAATAGGTCTTTCCGAGCCATCTGCATAAATATGACTCAACACCGCCCCCACACCATATGGGCTGGCATCTACCGCTAGCACTAACGGCAATCTAGAATCGTAAAAAGCCAAAATAATATCCGATTGCATAATTTTCTTTACTTGTAGAAAAGAGGTTTCACACTTCTTACACCACTTAAACGGCACGTTATTTTGCAACAATCTATTAATTGGAAAAAGAATAGCGCTTAAGTTGTTTACGAACCTGCCATAATAATTTATCAGTCCAACCATGGCCCTTACTTCGTCTTTGTTTGTTGGGCGTTTCATTTTTGAGAGCGCTGCCATTTTCTCATTTGTTTTTCGTATCCCCTCTTTGCTTACGATATACCCGCAATACTCAATTTGATTCTGCATCCATTCGCACTTTCCAAGATTAATACGCATGTTGGACTGGTTTAACCGTTTCAATACCTCGTCGACTCTTTTTAAATGCTCCTCATCATTGTCTGCTGTAATACGTATGTCGTCCAGAAAAACAGAAACACCGGGAATACCACCAAGCAGCTGCTCCATAAATTGTTGCCATTTAGCCGGCGCACTTGCAACACCGAACATTAACTTTGTTGGCTGAAACAAACCCTTGTGCGTATTTAATGTTAACAAATGTCGACCGTCAGGGTGAATTTCGAGTTGTAAATACGCCTTGGCTAAATCTAATTTCGTAAATTTGTCTCCACCAGCCATTGTACTAAATAATTCATCCACGGTTGGAAGTGGGTATTCATCTATTTTTAATACAGGGTTAATCGTAATTTTGTAGTCCCCACATAACCTTACTTTTCTGTCTCTTTTGGGTACTACCACTATTGGAGTAGCCCACTCACTAGTACTGACACGTTCCAATAAACCCTCTTGAATTTGTTTATCCAATTCTTCTTCGACCAATTGTATAAGAGAAAATGGTACTCTTCTAGGCTTAAAAAACTTTGGTGTGGCATCCGTCCTTAGCTGTAGTCGAGCTTGGTGCCTCGTTATCTTTCCCATAGTAGATGAAAACACTTTTGAATACTTTTCAACTAAATTCTTTATTTGATTAGAACATGTTTTATTTGTAATTTTATTTACAGCAGATGTTTTTTTATTTATAACAGCTGGTTTGCACTCATTTAGTTTTTCCTGTAATACCTTAGCCCAATCCAACTTGACCGCACGTAGCCATTCTCGTCCCAATAACGGATTTCTTCTCGATCTGACGATATATAACTTGACCTGTTCATTTGCCACACTTCCTTCCACCGTGACCATTATGTAACCGACACAATCCAATGGGGTGTGACAATAACTATACAATGTTGTATCATTTGCGTACACCTTTTCTTTGGGAAAATATTTTCTTGCATCCGCTAGACTTACAATTGACACTGGCGCTCCAGTGTCTACCTCAAAACATATTACGGCCTTGTTTACTTTCATTTTATAATATATTTTCGCTCTGTTACTTGCAACTCGAGCATCTCGAATGTTCTTTACATTGCCTTCGTATAACTGTAATATGTCCTCAACCAGATTTTCTTCCGAATCACTCTCTCCCTCCGTTATCTGGTGTAATTGACGCGATGCTTTAAAACATACTCGCCGAAGATGCCCTTTCCCCTTGCAGAAATTACAAATTGTATCCTTATGATTACACTGGTTAGCAAGATGCTTGTCGCTGCCGCACCTAAAACATTTTTTTATACTTTTCATTTCTAAAGTGTTTTTAACTTTCTTCTTATCCCCAATCAAATCTACGATACCTTCCTTTGCTGCGTTTTGATGTAGTTCTAAACCACCTTGTTCTGCAGCTTCAAATGTATTAGCTGTATTAATTGCAGACTCCAAAGTAAGATCTGACTTTTCAAGTAACCGACTTTGAATTTTAGAATTTCTTAGTCCAAATACAAACTGATTTCTCAAAGCTGTGTTCAGATACGCCCCAAAATCACAGTTCGCTGCCAATCTGCGCAAGGTTACCAAATATTCAGCACATTTTTCATTTTCTTTTTGCTTGCATAAATTAAAACGATAATTTTCCAGAATAACGTTTGGCTTAGGGTCGAAATGATCACTAAGCAGTTTGACGATATCTTTGTATGTACTATCCTCTGGCTTAAGCGGGGCCAGTTTGTCGCATAACATATCATAAGTACCCGCTCCCATATAGTGCAACAGAAAGTTTTTCTTTTTTAATACTCCACATTCGAAAATATCCAGAGCAGTTTCAAAACGCCTCACCCACCGCTGCCAAGAAGTCACATTTGCATCAAATGCTTCAAAATTAAACGCTGCTACCTGCATTTTCACTGCTTCAGTGGCCATACTTGATGGTTGCGGTTTTTTCTTTGACTATTCCACCGATATATTTAATTACTTTGCTTAAAAATCCTCGTCGCCAAATGTTAAAATCAAACGCGTGGTTTTACATTTTATTACAAAGTGAAGTTAGTTTTTTATTGATTATCAAAGATGGTAACAATTTGATTATTATCGATAACTTTATATAAATTAACTCTGACACAATGTATTGTAATAATTTATCCGCTTGAACAACGCCAAACACTCTTTTTTGATTATGGTCAATTGTGAGCAAACTCGGCAATCATTTTGAAAATAGTTTTCTAAAAACCAACTGATTATTTAAAATGGAAATCTTGGAGCCATATAACCAATCTCGCTTACTTTCACTCTCTGATCGGCGAACACCTTATCAGCGAACACCGTCTACGTCACTAGTGCTGGTTTGACCATAACAAAACTTAGTAATCCACTTTTTATACCATATACCACTATGTGGTCACGGTAACTACCAAAATAATTGACCTATACCCATATTATACCGATTGACTCGATTTAGCGATTTAGGTCGCAAATATGAATATGTTTTGATGAAATTTGGTATAAACTTTTATAATCCATAGGAATCTCTATTGAAATAGATGAAAATCGGTGCACCTAGCACCCATAGCAATGACCCCATCAGACCGACTACAATTATCGCAAGATCCAGATTATCATACATACACATTTTTGACCTGGACCCCATATAGAAATAACAAATTAATAAAAATAGCACTAAAATTATATTTATACCAGGGACGTAGCTACCGTCCGGGGTATACATAGGTGCCCCATTTCATAAGCAAAAAAAAAAATTTCATCCACAATCTCACTGAAAATTAAAACAGCTCAGTTTCTGGCTTTTATTTTGAATACAACAAAAAATCTTAAAAAAATTGAACAACTTTTTGTAGTTTTTAGAAACATCTGCCATAAAGGAACATGGAATTGAATTGTCGAAATGTAGAGGACAGAGTGACGATGGTGCAACTGTTGTGTCGGGTGTATACGGAGGATTACAAGCCCTTTCCAAAGAGCATGCGCCATATGCCGATTATGTTCATTGTGCCGCACACGCATGAAATTTATTTTTAAATTATGTTGCGAAACGTATTCCTGAAGTGTCAACTTTTTCGATTATTTGGAAAAATTTATAATTTTTTGGCAATAATATTAAACGATGGTCAATGTTGAGCTGGAAAAATGTTTAATTTTTAATTTTTGATTTTTAATTTTTAATTTTTAATTTTTAATTTTTAATTTTTAATTTTTAATTTTTAATTTTTAATTTTTAATTTTTAATTTTTAATTTTTAATTTTTAATTTTTAATTTTTAATTTTTAATTTTTAATTTTTAATTTTTAATTTT
Source organism: Cordilura impudica (assembly GCA_963682025.1). Lineage (NCBI taxonomy): Eukaryota > Metazoa > Arthropoda > Insecta > Diptera > Scathophagidae > Cordilura > Cordilura impudica. Next base: position 185,785,047 of record OY821520.1, on the reverse strand, counting down.
TAATTTTTAATTTTTAATTTTTAATTTTTAATTTTTAATTTTTTATTTTTAATTTTTAATTTTTAATTTTTAATTTTTAATTTTTAATTTTTAATTTTTAATTTTTAATTCTTAATTTTTAATTTTTAATTTTTAATTTTTAATTTTTAATTTTTAATTTTTAATTTTTAATTTTTAATTTTTAATTTTTAATTTTTAATTTTTAATTTTTAATTTTTAATTTTTAATTTTTAATTTTTAATTTTTAATTTTTAATTTTTAATTTTTAATTTTTAATTTTTAATTTTTAATTTTTAATTTTTAATTTTTAATTTTTAATTTTTAATTTTTAATTTTTAATCTTTAATTTTTAATTTTTAATTTTTAATTTTTACTTTTTAATTTTTAATTTTTAATTTTTAATTTTTAATTTTTAATTTTTAAGTTTTAATTTTTAATTTTTAATTTTAATTTTTAATTTTTAATTTTTAATTTTTAATTTTTAATTTTTAATTTTTCATTTTTAATTTTTAATTTTTAATTTTTAATTTTTAATTTTTAATTTTTAATTTTTAATTTTTAATTTTTAATTTTTAATTTTTAATTTTTAATTTTTAATTTTTAATTTTTAATTTTAAATTTTTAATTTTTAATTTTTAATTTTTAATTTTTAATTTTTAATTTTTTATTTTTAATTTTTAATTTTTAATTTTTAATTTTTAATTTTTAATTTTTAATTTTTAATTTTTAATTTTTAATTTTTAATTTTTAATTTTTAATTTTTAATTTTTAATTTTTAATCTTTAATTTTTAATTTTTAATTTTTAATTTTTAATTTTTAATTTTTAATTTTTAAGTTTTAATTTTTAATTTTTAATTTTTAATTTTTAATTTTTAATTTTTAATTTTTAATTTTTAATTTTTAATTTTTAATTTTTAATTTTTAATTTTTAATTTTTAATTTTTAATTTTTAATTTATAATTTATAATTTTTAATTTTTAATTTTTAGTTTTTAATTTTGAATTTTGAATTTTTAATTTTTGATTTTTAATTTTTAATTTTTAATTTTTAATTTTTAATTTTTAATTTTTAATTTTTAATTTTTAATTTTTAATTTTTAATTTTTAATTTTTACTTTTTAATTTTTAATTTTTAATTTTTAATTTTTAATTTTTAATTTTTAATTTTTAATTTTTAATTTTTAATTTTTAATTTTTAATTTTTAATTTTTAATTTTTAATTTTTAATTTTTAATTTTTAATTTTTAATTTTTAATTTTTAATTTTTAATTTTTAATTTTTAATTTTTAATTTTTAATTTTTAATTTTTAATTTTTAATTTTTAATTTTTAATTTTTTATTTTTAATTTTTAATTTTTAATTTTTAATTTTTAATTTTTAATTTTTAATTTTTAATTTTTAATTTTTAATTATTAATTTTTAATTTTTAATTTTTAATTTTTAATTTTTAATTTTTAATTTTTAATTTTTAATTTTTAATTTTTAATTTTTAATTTTTAATTTTTAATTTTTAATTTTAAGTTTTAAGTTTTAATTTTTAATTTTTAATTTTTAATTTTTAATTTTTAATTTTTAATTTTTAATTTTTAATTTTTAATTTTTAATTTTTAATTTTTAATTTTTAATTTTTAATTTTTAATTTTTAATTTTTAATTTTTAATTTTTAATTTTTAATTTTTAATTTTTAATTTTTAATTTTTAATTTTTAATTTTTAATTTTTAATTTTTAATTTTTAATTTTTAATTTTTAATTTTTAATTTTTAATTTTTAATTTTTAATTTTTAATTTTTAATTTTTAATTTTTAATTTTTAATTTTTAATTTTTAATTTTTAATTTTTAATTTTTAATTTTTAATTTTTAATTTTTATTTTTTAATTTTTAATTTTTAATTTTTAATTTTTAATTTTTAATTTTTAATTTTTAATTTTTAATTTTTAATTTTTAATTTATAATTTATAATTTTTAATTTTGAATTTTTAATTTTTAATTTTTAATTTTTTATTTTTAATTTTTGCTTTTCATTTTTATTTTTCTTTCTTTATTTTTTTTTAACGTTTTTATAACGCTATTCACTCCCTCATTTTATCTCCAAACACTTCCTAATGAAATCGTGCTTACATATTATCTCCGAACACTTATCTCCGAACACTTTCAACTGTACCGCACACCGTTTTTGTGTTACTCTGTTTTTTTGACTGTATTGCGAAATAGATGTTTACCCCACTGAGCGCATAGATTTGTACACATAAAAAATATGCAGATATTTATAAAGTGTGAAATTGGATTAAAATCTCGTGATTTTGCTCAAAATCTTTTTTAAACTCTAGTACCGGTTACATGTGTTTATTATTTCATTTATTTATTAAAAATAATATTGAATGTAATGTTATGAATAATTTTAAATGATTGAGAAAATTAATTATAAATGTTTATAAAAAGGAATGTTTAATAAAATAGCAACATTCTATATAGAATACCGCTATTTGCTCAATGATTTTATCTCCACACACTTCCTAATGAAATCGTGCCTTCATTTCCAAACACATCCCAATGAATTGTGACATCATTTTATATCCAAACACTTCCTTTTTACTGTAAATCGATTAGTTTTTATTTTTATTTATGTTTGATTAGCATTAATATTAAATGCAGTGATATTTGTGTTATTTATATGGAATAAATTATAACGTTAAGAATACTTTTTAATGACTGAAAGTGAAGAAATATAATGCAGAAAACAGCGACACAAAGATTATTACATATCATAATTTTTTCACCAATACAATCATAAGTCACACCGATTTTGTCTTACGTCTTACATCTTACGCTGTTTTTGTGATTGTATTGTGAAATAGATTTTTACCCCCCTGAGCGTATAGATGTTTACACATAAATAAAAATCATGTGAGTCCGATCACAGGGGAGATGTGTAAACATCTACTAATTAAAGATTTTTTATGTCACTTTTTTAAAATCAAACAGAAAGCGTCATCTATGTATCACTTATAGCAAACAACTACAGGGTCTCTGGTTATACTTGTGGGGTTGTTGAATTATGTATATGTTAAACGTTTATATTGTGAAATTTTTAACGTTTTACAGCAAAGGGTTGTTGAATTTGCTGAAACAATTTTATATCATAATTTTTTCACCAATACAATCATAAGTCACACCAATTTGTCTTACGGCTCACAGCGTAACATGTGGGCTCACATATTAAGCTGTTTTTGTGATTGTATTGTGAAATTGAAATTTACCAACTTGCGTGTATAGATGTTTACACATCAAAAATGATTTAAAGAAAGTTATTATGTATTTTACTTAGTAATCTTTTGCATAGAGTAAGTGAAATAACAAATCAAAATTCTTTCCATGGTTTGCTTAACGAGTCCAGCGATACAGTAAAAGAAGGTTAACATCTGTTTTTAAAACTAGATGCTGAGAGAATTTCTGACCCGGATTCGTACTTCAAAGTCAATGTGTACTATAGCTGTTTGTATATATTAACTTCTCAAACTAAATAAAGATTTCAGAGCCTCTGCGATCTGAGTAATATATTCGAACTGTTACAACCGGATAAATTTTTATCGTTTTCAAACGAAATAATAAACAAGTAAGAAAATTATAGTCGGTCTAGACCGACTATACGATACCCTATACCATGCGTTTAGAAACCCTATCTCTTAGGCCCAACTAACTGGACATTGAAAATAAGCAAAAACCAAATTTGAGTGGGATTTTTATTAATTTTTTTGGTTTTAGATATGAAAAAGTTCATATCGGATGCTATATCTATATGGAGACTAGGTCCAAAAATGGACCGATCCTGATCATGTTTGGTAAAGTCTCTTGTATTTTCCAAAAATATATACAAACAAAATTTGAGAAGAATCAGTGCAATATTTTTGTTTTTTAATAGATTTAAGTGAAGATCGGGAAGCAGCTCTATATGGGGCCGAAGGTATCATTTTTGGACTACTCATTAATGGATGTAATGAACACATACAAACCCAATTTGAGTAATATCTATATGACAATTTGGATCTTATTGCAATTTATGTCGATTTCATAGGGGTAATTTGTATGGGGGCTAGGTCTGAACATGGACCGATTCTCACCAATTTCAATAACGTTCACCCCATGGCCGATAGAAGCTTATATACTAAATTTCATCAAAATATATTCAGATTTGCGACCTGCAGTTTGATTACAAGGTTTACATGGACACACAGACGGACGGACGGACGAACGGACGGACGGACGGACGGACGAACGGACGGACGGACGGACGGACGGACATTGTTAAATCAACTCAAAAAGTGATTCTGATTCGATCGGTATAATTAAAGATGGGTCTAGGTCAAATATTTTTGGTTGTTACAAACAGCAGCACAAAGTCATTATAGCCAAACCACATAGTGGTATAGGGTATAAAAAGCAGACCGAAAAACTGACTTCTAAATACAGTGAAGACATGTCAGTTGATCCGTATGAGCAATTAATTGCTTTGAAAGCATGCTTAAAATCTGGAAATCAGAAAATTCACACCAATAAGGAACTGACGCAATTATTACTAATAAAATTCAATAGCCTTACATCCAGCTTTCTGTAAGTAATAACAGAATGTTTCCTATTTTTGACACTTCAGTTACAACTGCAACAGCTGAAAAATGTTTTTCGAAACTAGATATGATTAAAAATATCTTAGAACTTCAATAGGCAATATTGTCTATAGAGGCAGAAAATCTTGAAAAACTAAAAACGTCTTCAGCTATGGATGATTTAATAAAAAAGTTTGCCGAAAATAAAGCGAGAAAAGTATATATTTGATTTCACGTTAGTCATTATTTATAATCAATAAATGTTAATTTTGTTCAATGTGGAGCTTTTTATACAGTGACCAAAGTCTAAAATCTTTTTTGGTTTGAGTGATGATTTTTCCACTAAAAATATTCTTTAATGAGCACTCGAAAATAAAGAGGTCTTTGTTTTGAATCAGGGACACTAACAGTTATTCGCAATTTCAAACTACAATCATCCAATGCCATTCTGTGAATTTTCTTCACCGTTTCTGAGGTCCTTGCAGAGCTCAATGTACACAAGTCATCGGGATCGAATGGAATATCAGCACTGGTACTGAAACAGTGTTCTTCACGTCCATTAGCAAACCTTTTTAACGCTTCGTACCTTTCACTCGTGTTGAAAGATTGACAATGTTCAGCCAATCCCAAAAAATGGTGCAGCTAAAAACCCTGAAAATTGCAATTTACTCTGCGCTTTCAAAAGGTAATGGGGAGCATGGTGAACTACCTAGAGACCAACTTATTGCTTAACGACAGACAGTATAGCTTTCGTAGATGTCGTTCTACGGATGAACTGATGGCACTTCTTTCGGAACGTCGGAGTCAGACCATTCACCGATTCGCTGAAAATAAGGTTGTTGCTCTGGTCTTGTCAAAACTATTTGCTTTTGGTGTGGGTAATGATTTCTATCGATTTATACAGCTTGTTCTCAGAGATCGCACAATACGTGTTGTTTAAGAAAGGGTCTCATCCAAAGAGTTTCAGTTAAACGCAAATGTAACTTGCAGTACCCTTATGAATTTCTATGTCAAACTTTGAATCCTATCTACTCTGTATCCATGGGTGGTATAGATATTGAAGAATTAAACGCGTTTGATGTTTTGGGCATGAAAATTTCAATTGTCGAAAGAAACTTTCAAGTGCCTAGGTTTCCTAAATCGGTGTAAGAATTACTTCACCCCATTTGATCTCCTTACTATTTATACCACCTATTTGCGCATATATGGGCACGGGCTTCACAGTCTATTTTGAAGCTTCTGGACCGTGTGAAAAGGAGGGCTTGATACTTATCAATGATAGTAGGGTAACCAACTCTATTGCCACATTGAAGCATCTTCGGGATGTTGGTTGTGTTACACTGTATTAGATATATTACAATTGGAAGTGTTCTGCTGAGATAAGTGAACACATCCTTTGAGCCCATGTTTTCCCACACACCACTCACTCATCTAGTAGATCTCATCCATTTGCACAACGCATTACCGCAAAAATTCGTTTATTAGCCGCACAAGCCGTATGTAGAATAAACATCCCGTCAAGATTTTTCTGGTCAATTACAATATAGATAAATTTAAGTCAAATATCCACAAATAATACTCCCTCTTTCCTCTTACTCATAAAGTATTTTGCTGATATTAACACAGTGCATTGTATAGTTGATGTATAAAAAAAACAAATAATGGTCTACTCTACGATTTTTTCTTGACAGCCCGTATGGCCTCGTTTAAACTCTGCCACCCAATATTTTATGCAAAACAAATAAGAGTGTAATATTTGGCTGTATCGAATCTTTGATATCCTCCATCCGTGTTCTAAAGACAGTATTATAACCAAGGTTGTCAGCATTAAGAGACAAAAAGGCTAGATTTCACATTATAATCGCTAGATTTTTTTACAAATTTATTAAATGTAAATATGTCCTTATATACCATTACATTTTTGGTTGCTTAAAGAGAGTAAGAGTGTAAGTAACTATCTTGATTATTCTCTTCCTCTAATCGGTAAATATTCGTTGACATGTTAAAAAAAAACAACAACAGGCAAACAAACATGTGTATGCATCGCTGATACATGTTCTGTTACGTATAAATATTTTACACTATTTTTAGTTTTTTATATGAAACTTTATCGGAGTATCTCTACATTTGCGTACGTAACTTCAATACCAACCGACAAACAATATTACCCAGGTGAATGGTTTATTTTGTGAATGAGCGTGATTTCAACGGACAGACAGACAAATAGACGGTCATCGCTATATCGACTCTAGTTCTTATAAGGATCAAAAATATATATACCTTCTGGGGTCGCAATATTTTTTTTTTGATCCACAACAAACGGAATAACTCTCTGCACACTGGTGTGGAGGATATCAAAAGTGAGAAATTTTGTGAATAAATTAAATTAAATTTTATTACTTTTAATAAAAATAAAACATCTTATTTTCGATCTTTATCGTTTAAATGATTGAGTTAACTTGAACTTTTTACCAAAAAAACTATCTACTGCTTTTGGTTATTGATGGGGGTTGGTGACTCGACTCAAACAACTAATGGATGGTAGTTGACGAGAGCAGTGTTGATTTTTAAATAACTATGAGGGAAGTTCAAAAAGTTAGAATTTATTCACCTTCTTTCTGTTAAAAAAAAAAAAAAAAAAAAAAATTAAATAAATTTGTTTATCTATTCTTTAAGAATAACGCCACACTAGATACGAAATGACTTGAATTAAAATTGTATGAGAATTTTTTCACTCTTCAAACTATTTCTAATTCTAAATCCCTTTTTATTGATTTAAATAAAACTATCATTTCAATAAACATAACGTTCTTTATTGTTTGATGACAATAGTATCCTTTTGACGGAACACACCTTGTTTAGGGGTGGTTGCTGGCTTTTGCTAGCATTTGCATTCTCATTTAAAAATTTAAGAGCTGTTGCTCCATTTCCGTTTGTGACAACTCATAATCTCTAATCATAATTGTACATATCATAATTTAGGACATTAAATAAAAGGCATGAATGAAATGAATAAAACAAAACAACTCATAATTTTATTATAATTCTTTATAGAAAGGATCAGCATATAAATTACCTTATTAGCGAAAGTTCTTTCTAATGGCAGTGATTTTAATTTAATTTTTGGTAGACTATTGTATTTTTATGAAAACACATGACAAATCGCGGGATTTATATGGCATCAAATTTATAAATGAAGTGAAATAAAAAACAAGTAAGAAAATTATAGTCGGTCTAGACCGACTATACGATACCCTATACCATGCGTTTAGAAACCCTATCTCTTAGGCCCAACTAACTGGACATTGAAAATAAGCAAAAACCAAATTTGAGTGGGATTTTTATTAATTTTTTTGGCTGCAGATATGAAAAAGTTCATATCGGATGCTATATCTATAAAGGGACTAGGTCCGAAAATGGACCGATCCTGATCATGTTTGGTAAAGTCTCTTGTATTTTGCAAAAATATGTACAAACAAAATTTGAGAAGAATCAGTGCAATATTTTTGTTTTTTAATAGATTTAAGTGAAGATCGGGAAGCAGCTCTATATGGGGTCAAAGGGATCATTTTTGGACTACTCATTAATGGATGTAATGAACGCATACAAACCCAATTTGAGTAAGATCTATATGACAATTTGGATCTTATGGCAATTTATGTCGATTTTATGTGGGTAATTTGTATGGGGGCTAGGTCTGAACATGGACCGATTCTCACCAATTTCAACAGCGTTCATCCCATGGCCGATAAAGGCTTATATACCAAATTTCGTCAAAATATATTCATATTTGCGACCTGCAGTTTGATTACAAGCTTTACATGGACACACAGACGGACGGACGGACGGACGGACGGACGGACGGACGGACATTGTTAAATCAACTCAGAAAGTGATTCTGATTCGATCGGTATAATTAACGATGGGTGTAGGTCGAATATTTTTGGTTGTTACAAACAGCAGCACAAAGGCATTATACCCAAACCACATAGTGGTATAGGGTATAAAAACTGGCAAATGTCATGACAAGTTTTCAAATTGTTTTAAAGAGTTTTGGGTGGAAAATATGCAGATTTTTTCGACATCATCACCCCTCTTAATTACAAGGTATGGAAGGGTTAAAAATTTTTGAGTATTTAACGGACGGACGGACGGACATTGTTAAATCAACTCAGAAAGTGATTCTGATTCGATCGGTATAATTAAAGATGGGTGTAGGTCGAATATTTTTGGTTGTTACAAACAGCAGCACAAAGTCATTATACCCAAACCACATAGTGGTATAGGGTATAAAAACTGGCAAATGTCATGACAAGTTTTCAAATTGTTTTAAAGAGTTTTGGGTGGAAAATATGCAGATTTTTTCGACATCATCACCCCTCTTAATTACAAGGTATGAAAGGGTTAAAAATTTTTGAGTATTTAATATTGTTTTGATGATTTTTTGTAATAAAAATATACAAAATATTTATTGAAATATGTTTAGAAATTAAATTAGGGTTTATGTGACTTTTAACGTTAAAATTTCGTTTACAAACCAAAGGCAAAAGTAATTGGCTATTGTTGTAATTTGTTTTCAAATGATTTAATGGCTCACTTGTTATATTATTGAAAATATATAAAACAAAAGAGTATTTCAACTCTAGCCAGTAGTAATTTAAGTTACAACAATACAAAAATCAAAAAAAAAAAGCATTGAAAATTTTTAAGGGAACTTTCACTACTTTATTTTCGAAATCCTTTGTTTGTTATTTTCAAAGGACTATTTAACAAATCATTTTGATGTTCATGTAGGTATTTTACATTAGATTTAAAAAACAAATCAGTAAGGGCATTAATGTTTTTTTGCTTGATTCGGACATGGGATTTAAAACTATTAGTATTCGTGTCGAGCACGTATTTATAATATTTTATTTTACCCAATGGAAGTTGGCGATTAACGAAATATGGTGAAGTAAAACATCAACGAAAATATATTAAGTATAGTTTTGTTGTTCTTTGTGTTGTTAAAGGCCGAAATATAGTTAACGAAAGCGTCTTAAGTTTAGAGTCGCTTTGAAACATACAGTCACTTCAAGCCAAACCAGAACACAATGGTTAAAATATTTTGTTTCTCTACTAAAATTTTTTTAATACACAAATCAGTTTCTAGATGTGCAAAAAAGAAATTTGGAATTCATTTAGTTACAAATAAAAAATCGTAGAAAAACAATTGATAAACAAAAAGGCCAAACTCGGACAGTCGCCAATCAAAAACCTATGTATAATTTCTACATTTCAGATAATTTAGTATTTAATGAAACGTTTTGAAGTGTATATCAATAATAAACAAGTAAGACAATAGTCGGTCTAGAGTCTAGACCATGAGGTTAGAGAATTGGTCTTAGGTCCAACTAATTGGGTATAGAAAATAACCGTAATCCAAATCTGAGGGGAATTTTTATTTTTTTTTTGCCTGCAGATCTGAAAAAGTTCATATCGGGTGTTGTATTTATATGGGCACTTATTTCTTGCAAAAATATATATAAACCAAGTTTGAGAAAAATATTTGCAATATGTTTTGTTTTTGATAGGTTTAAGTGAAGATCGGGAAGCAGCTTGGCCGATAGAAGGTTATTTACTAAAATTCATCAAAATATATTCCTTTTTACACCCTATACCACTATGTGGTTTAGGTATAATGACTTTGTGCTACTGTTTGTAACTACCAAAAATATTTGACCTAGACCCATCTTTCATTATACCGATCGACTCAGAATCACTTTCTGAGTTGATTTAGCGATGTCTGTCCGTCCGTCCGTCCGTCCGTCCGTCTGTGTGTCCATGTAAATCTTGTAATCGATGAAATTTGGTATATAAGCTTTTATCGGCCATATGATGAACGCTATTAAAATTGGAGAAATTCGGTCCTTGTTCAGACCTAGTCCCCATACAAATGAACCCTATGAAATCGAAATGAATTGCCATAAGATCCAAATTATCATATAGATCTCAGTCAAATTGGATTTGTATGTGTTTATTATATCCATTAATTAGTAGTCCAAAAGTAATGCCTATAGGACAATTCTTAGTTATAGGCCCCATATAGAGCTGCTTCCCGATCTTCACTTAAATCTATTAAAAAACAAAAATATTGCACAGATTTTTCTCAAATTTGGTTTGCGTATATTTTTTAACAATATAAGTGATTTTACCAAATATGGTTACGATGGGTCCATTTTTCGACCCAGTCCCCATATAAATATAGCATCCGATATGAACTTTTTCAAATCTGCAGCCAACAAAATTAATAACAAAGCGACTCAAATTTGGTTTATGCTTATTTTCTATATCGAATTAGTTGGACCGAAAGATAGGGTCTCTAAACCACGGTATAGGATATCGGATAGTCGGTCTAGACCGACTATGATTTTCTTACTTGTTTTGACCTGTAGTTTGATTACAATGTTTACATAGACACACAGACGGACGGACAGACGGACATCGCTAAATCGACTCAGAAAGTGATCCTGAATCGATCGGTATAATAAAAGATGGGTCTAGGTCAAATTATTTTGCTAGTTATAAAAATCAGCACAAAGTCATTATACCCTGACTACGTAGTGGTATAGGGTACAAAAAATAAAATACACTGAAAACTTTTCTAATACCAGTTCATTTAAAATAAAAACGTGTAATTTTCTTCCTCATCTTCGGGCCATAGTATTGTTTTAATAAAAAGTTTTGATCTGTGAAGATGATTAATTTTAATAGAAACTTTTAATGGGATTTTATAATTAATACAACAAGTATTTTTAATCCTTAGTCCATATTTAATATATATTAAAGAATTTACAGTGCTTAAAGATATTTTATTTCTTATTTTGTTTGCAAAAAAATTCATTGCACTAAACACTACTTCGATTTCACTGTTTGAGTACGGGAAAGTCAATTAACCTACAATGAAACTTGATAATTTAAAATACGGGAATTCATTGACTGAGTTTTTGAAGTTATTTATTTTAATCCAAAATAAATCAGTTTTGTCTATATTTATACCCTATACCACTGTGTGGTTTGGGTATAATGACTTTGTGCTGCTATTTGTAACTACCAAAAATATTTGACCTAGACTGATCTTTTATTATACCAATCGACTCAGAATCACTTTCTGAGTTGATTTAGCGATGTCTGTCCGTCCGTCCGTCCGTCCGTCCGTCTGTGTGTCCATGTAAATCTTGTAATCGATGAAATTTGGTATATAAGCTTTTATCGGCCATATGATGAACGCTATTAAAATTGGAGAAATTCGGTCCATGTTCAGACCTAGTCCCCATACAAATGACCCCTATGAAACCGACATGAAGTGCCATAAGATCCAAATTATAATATAGATCTCTGTCAACTTGGGTTAGTATGTGTTTATTATATCCATTTATCAGTAGTTCAAAAATAATCCCTATAGGACAATTCTTAGTCATAGGTCCCATATAAGATGCTTCCCGATCTTCAATTAAATCTATCAAAAAACAAAAATATTGCACAGATTTGTCTCAAATTTGGTTTGTGTATATTTTTTCAACATATGAGTGACTTTACCAAATATGGTCAAGATCGGTCCATTTTTCGACCTAGGTTAGGTTAGGTTAGGTTGAAAAAGAGGAGCCATGTATACACATAGCTCATATCCGTTTTACCCGGATATACACTTAAGCCAGAAAGTCGGCTTGTTGTGCGCTCTACATCCTCGTGCTCATCCGTTAATCTACTCCTTATTTAACTTAGGAGTTCGGTCTCGATAGCAAATCTCCTGAGTGCTTTCCAGCGTATCCCCCTAAGAGCCGCTAGGCCTGGTATGATTTCGTTGGATAAATTTCTGACCCTTGTTCCGGCAAATGCAGGACAGTAACAAAGGTAGTGTTCTAGGGTCTCGTCATCCTCTCCACAAGCTCTGCATGTGGCCGATTCTGCCCGTCCTATACGGTATAGACGAGCCCTCAGTTCAGAGTGTCCAGTGAGGATGCCAATAATCCTACTCAGTTCCATTCTATTTAGACTAAGGATTTCCTTAGTCTTCGAAGTGTTTGGAGAGCCCCATAGTATCTTTGTAGCCTTACCCACGTCAGTTTCCTCCCAAATTGAAGTATGTGAATTAGTTGCCCACTCCGATAGTTTCAATTTGAGAGCCTGGAAAGGTATTGGGTTTTCCAAATTGACACCCTTCAGGAAAGAACCCTTCCTGGCCAGTTCATCTGCAATCTCGTTTCCCATTATACCACTGTGTCCTGGGATCCAAATGATTTCAAGTCAGCCTCTTGTAGTGAAGTTTGCAATTTCTTCCTTACATCTGAGGACAGTCCTTGATCTAGTTTTGTCCGAGGATATCGCCCTGATAGCCGCTAGACCGTCCGAAAATATTTTCACGTCTCCGGGGCTTGGGATTGCCCGTGCGTCAATAGATCTTATGCATTCCGTTATCGCGACCACTTCGGCCTGAAAGACAGAGTTGTGGTCCGGAATGCGTAGGTGTATGCCATTGGAACGGTCCTCATCATAGAAACCTATACCAGTCCTACCATGCAGACTAGATCCGTCTGTGTAGTAGTGTGACCCTGGAAGGTTTCGTAGAAAATTTTCGTTCAACCAGCTTTCCCTGTCAGGTATCCTAATACTGCAGGGTATGTTTGTCGACACTTCCGCGATTCTATCACAGCTAAAATCCACTGTGTTGAATTCCGGTATCTGGTCCAATATTGTTTGGTGTCTGGTCATATGGTCGGTGATGTATTCCCCTGTTACTCTTAGTCGTAACATGGCCAGAGCTGCCTCATATTTAATTCTAATCTCGATCGGGTGTATAGATAGAATCGTCTCTAAAGCCCTCGTAGATGTAGTCCGTATAGCGCCGCTGATTCCTATGCAGCAGAGGCGTTGTATTTTTTGGAATGGTTTAATATAGCATTTCCTGTTCATTGATGTCCATGTGACTACGGATGCGTAGGTTAGAATTGGTCTAACGACGCTTGTGTAAACCAATGAGTCATACTCGGGTTTAAACCCCATTTTGAACTTATAGCTCTTCTGCAAATGGCCCATATCCGATGAGCCTTCGCGACTTTGCTCTCAATATGGTCCTTCCAAGTGAGCTTTTTGTCGAGAATCACTCCAAGGTATTTCACCGTTTGTGTGATTCTAATCGTTTTGCCCTGGAAGCGGGGTTCATCGAATTCGACTATTTTCGTCTTCCTAGTAAAGAGGCATATTTCAGTCTTTTCCGGGTTCACATTTAATCCCCTTGGTTGTGCCCAATCGTATGCTATTTCGAGTGCATCCGATGCCCTCCTACATAAATTTCTAGGATCTTTCCCCCTTAACAGTATCGCTACATCGTCTGCGTAGCAGACAGGTTGGAAACCCTTATCGGTTAGAATCCTTAGAAGACTGTTTATAGTGGTCACCCAGAGAAGGGGGGATAGAATTCCCCCTTGAGGTGTCCCACAGCAAACCTTGTCTCTTATTTTAATGCCACCAACCTCGCAACTTATCCATCTATTCCCTAGCATGTGACTGATCCAGGCTTTGATATCCCGGTCGATGTCGAAACGTTCTAGGGAGTGGAGTAGCGTATTTGTTGATACATTGTTAAAAGCTCCTTCTATATCAATGAATATGGCTAGAGTAAAGATTTTTAGATCGAAAGATCTTTCTATGTGGTGAACTACTTCATGAAGCGCAGTTTCTACTGAGCGTCCCTTTAAATAAGCGTGTTGTTTGAACTTCAACAGCTCATTTGGGATTTGAGATTTAACCATGTTATCGACTATTCGCTCCATGGTTTTCAGTAGGAAGGATGTAAGACTTATCGGTCAATAGGCCTTAGGGTTCGCGTAGCTTTCCTTTCCCGGCTTTGGTATGAAGACCACTTTGGCCTCCTGCCATGCTCTGGGGGTATACGCAAGTTTTAGGCAAGCAGAGAATATGCCAGCCAGACTACTGCCAATCAAGTCCCCGCTCTTTTGTAATAGAGCAGGAAAGATTTCATCTGGGCCTGCTGCCTTAAAGGGGGTAAAGCTTTGTATTGCCTTAATTACCATATTTTCGGTTATTCTATCATATCTTTCCTCTCGATATTGTTCCTCATTAGGCCCTTCATATTGTTCCCCTTCGGGTCCCGTCTGCTGTTCCACGTTGGTTCCAGTTCATCGGGACACATTGGTACCAATTTCAGGGTCCCTATTCGGCCCATATTCTTCGGTAAGAAAGTGTGTTTCCATCAATATTCTTAAGGACTGTTCCATCGATTCCGCCCGAATCCCGTCCCTATCGACAAGAGTTTCAGGCTGCGAATGGATTTTCGATAAGAATTTCTTGTTTTTTGAGACGTCATTAACGCTATCAACCTGTTCACAGAAGTGTCTCCAGGAGTTGCGTTTGGCTATTTGAATCTTTTTGTTGTAATCCCTGAGCTTAACATGGTAGTCTTCCTAGTATATTGCGTGTTTTTTACGACGAGCCCTATTGAAAAGTCTTCGACGTCCTTCCCAAGATTTATCAGTTCCCCTGTTAGCCAGGGTTTATCTCGGGGAGATCTCCTTTCCCGGAGTGGACAGCATTCCTTGAAGGACTCAATTAGGCTCCTCGTTATTTTGTCCACTTCCTCGTCAACCTCTTCGACATACCTTAAGTCTGTGCGAGGAGTAGTTAGACGGGCTTGTAGATTTCTTCTAAATTTAGGCCAATCAGTCTTAGCCTTATTCCTGAACTTGATGGGTTCAGGTGGTGGGTGTGTCAGTTTAAATAAAATGTATCGATGATCCGAGAAGGAATGTTCGCTAGAGACATGCCAATCTTGGATATCATCCACTAAATTTTTCGAACAAATTGAAATATCTAGAAGAAATTTCTTCGACCTAGTCCCCATATAAATATAGCACCCGATATGAAGTTTTTCATATTTGCAGCAAAAAAATTAATAACAATGCCACTCAAATTTGGTTTATGCTTATTTTCTGTATCGAATTAGTTGGACCGAAAGATAGGGTCTCTAAACCATGGCGTAGGGTATCCTATGGTCGGTCTAGACCGACTATAATTTTCTTACTTGTTTTTAATTTACGTAGTTTTAAATTTTGAGACAATATTTATACCCTTCGATTTCTTTTTTATCGTTTACAAATTCTTTTTAAAATTTATAATATCTTCAGCGTTTTTTTTTTTTTGAAACGATGTTGTCCACGCTGATGAGATGATAATTCAGATCTTAGCGCATAAATAAGGTGAGCGCAAGTAACTTTTGTTTGCTTTAATTGTTCATTATTATTTAATTTAATATTATTGTCACAACAGGCCTTTCCAAAATTCCAACCTAAATAGCAAATTTCATTATGTATATGGTCGATCTCATTCTCCAAATAATCAAATTTACGCGTAAGTGCAATAATTCTATTTGTTAAACTTTTTCATAACCGATAGAAGAAGTCATCAACAAGATTTGTATGGTCCGCATTTTGGGCTTCGAACGCCAGATTAACTTTTTGTACATCTGATAAAATTGAGCCAAGTGCGTTATATAAATATAGATTTTGGAATCATTGCACATATTTTTTAATAGCGTCGTCTCAAATGATTTTTCGTTAACAACAACGATTTTTCATTTTCAATTGAAGCCGACATATCCACAATGACTTTAATGGCTCTTGCTACAGATAGCCATTTGGTTGATGCTACCATCGGCATTTGGACTATTGTTAATCAACTTATATATCTTGTTATATAATTTTTGTTTTACAGACGAATTCGAGAATCAATTGTGTCTCTTTGACAAATAAATTAAAATCTGATTGGAAGTTGTTCAACTGCATTTAAAAGGCGCTAATAGCACTGAGAAAGGAGGCAAAAGGCAATAAATGAAAAAGCTGACCTTTTTGGGCTGTTAAAAGTCGATAAATCTAGCGCGAAAAGTGTTATGTGTTATCTAGGGGAACCCCGATTTGCCATTTTTTGTTGATGTTACTGGCAAAAAGCAAATCAAATCAAGATGTATAGACATAAAGGACAAACTAGTATTGATGTAATAAAAATAATTATTAAACATGCCAAAGAGGGAAAAAGTGTGCGTGATATCTCGAAGATGATAAACGATATTAGAAAATGATTCAAAACCAGTAAAATGGTGCACAACACAATTTTCTCTGAAGTAGAAGAATGTTTTATTTTAAGTTCAACAAAACTTGCTTTTATAGCTGATAATGATTTGGGTAAGAAAGCAAGCTGATTCACATAAGAGATATGCTGCACCAGGCAGGTCTAAATGATAGAAAAGCAAAACACAAGCACTTTGTTAGTAAGCGTAATCAAACAATACGATTGAATATTGCAAAAGAACATGAACAGGACGATTTTTCTTTCCGGATAAACGATTTGCTTAGCGATGAAAGCAAGCTTAATTATTTGGGTCGGATGGTATACCGTTCATTTCGAGAGGACGAAATCACAAACTACGTTTGCACAACCTGAAACCGACTGTATGGCATGGTGGCGGACCTGCACTTTATTGATGTAGCAATGGACCAAAAGAAGTTTTAAAAAAATTTTGTCAGAAAATGTAAATAAACTAGTTCTTACCATCGGACACTGATCTCAAACACGAAACCCATAAAGTGCGATATTGGCTGTTGTATAATGTCGCCCCTGACATAAATCCTATAGAAAATTTTTGGGATTATCTCAAAAAAAAGGGTGTGGAGTTAAAAAAAATTTCTGCCACAGGAGTGGAAAAAAATCCGCCCCACTATTGCCAAATATACTCGAATCCATACCAAAGACCTCATAACGCTTATAAAGAACAAGGGATTACATTATTGTATGTAAACGTTTGTAATTTAATGAAGATAACAATAAAAGTTCCAAATCTTTGAAGACGTTCAAGTTCGGCTTGTTTACTAGTTAAGGTGTTTTTCGTTTATTTAAATGAAATTTCAATTTTGTTTTCTGTGTCTGATACTTTAATATACATATATTCAATGCAAATAAAATTTTTTCCCAAATAAAATTAGTTAACAAGTGTCCGAGCTTGGCTTGGAGTAACTGTAAACAAGTTTATTCGAAATACGGCTTGTGCGACTAACGAATGAATTTTTACGGTATGCGTTATGCGATCCACTGGACAATAGACTGCAAACTCATGATAAGCATGTCTTTGATAAGCACCATCACCCTCCTTTGCATATGGCCCAGAAGCTTCAAAAAAGACTGTGAAGCACCTGCCCATGTATAAGCGTTTTATTCAATTTATGGTGGTATAAATAGTAACCAGATCAGATGAGTAATTCTTACACCGATTTAGGAAACCTAGACACTTAAAAGCTTCTTTCGACAATTGAAAAATGTATTTACACCAACTGACATCACACAAAATTATAATGCCCAGAACATCAAGAGCGCCCGATTCCTCAGTATCAATACCACCCATAAAAAATATTAGATCTTACGAGTATTAAAACCGACCCTATTAGCTTCTTATGCCTCATGCCTCCAATCTTCCTAAGGCTTGGTCTTTGAGCGAAGAAAAATGAGAAAAAGTGAAGGGGAAAGAACAGAGACTCGCGGTACCCCTCAGTGTTCAGGTATTTTTTATGATATAACATTTAAAAAAAACCTTTTTTAAGAAAATTTACTTATTTAAGAAAACTGATCTTTAAGAAAAGGCAATATTTTTAGAATAGAGACTTTCTTAAGAAAAGTTAATTTTTAAAGAACAAATACTTTTAAAGATAAAACACCTTTTTAAGAAAAAGTACTTTTTAATGAACAAACACTTTTTGAAAAAATGTACTTTTTTATAATTTTCTTATTTCAGAAAAGGTACTTTTTAATGATAAGGAACTTTTTAAAGAAAAAGTACGTTCTTAGGAAAATGTACTTTTTTAAGAAAATGCATTTTTCAAAGAAAACTTAGTTATTAAGAAAAGGTACTATTTTATAAAATGTACTTTTTTAAGGCAATGTACTTTTTAAGATTAGGTCCTTTTTTAAGAAAATGTAATTTTTAATTTGAAAAAACTGTTTGAAAAAAGAAGTGTATTTTTTTTTTTTAAGAAAAGGTACTATTTTAAGAAAATGTATTTCCTTTACTTTGGAACTTCTCAGCCGGTTTTGCATATTTTCAATACCAACCAGCTTCTAATGCTTTTGAAAAATACTTACCAGGCGATTTATTTAAAATCACAAACAATATTTTCGAATTATATTAAAAAAATATTTACTGTCTGTTGACATTTATATAACGATGAGTTAGAATTGGAAGGAAAATCTGAAGGGTAATAATTAGAGAAAACTGTATCGTGAGATGTTGTGCATACTTATATGGCCATTAACTGTATTATAGATTTTAATCAAATAGAAATACTCACATGCCGATTAGTGTATTTTGTTTTTATTATTCGAACGGTAGTCTTAACACCATATTGATTCGATTATTTTTCCTTTTCTTATTGTTTTTATTTTTGCAAATCCTTAAAGAATTCTTATACTCCATACGTGCATAAAAAAATTACAATCCTAAAAAAATAACAGAAAAACGAAAACAAACAACACCGGGCACCCTTGAAGGCACCCATGATGAGTAACAAAACCTCAATTTTTGCAAAAACTATATAATAAGAGGGGATGGTATGGGATGCAAGAATATAACCAACCTGGGAGAGGAAAGCATTATATAAGTATGAGTATTTTCTTAAAACACGTACGACAACGAATGCTCTAGTTATTAAGGTGTTGTTGGCAAAATCCAAAAGAAAAAAAAAACTGCCAGCATTCTTGAGGAGGGTTGTCTATTGGGGTGTTGTTCAAAAAAATATTGAAAGGAAACAAAAAAGTTAACCAACTGCCATGTTCTTTGTTTTCAATTACTTACTATATGATTTGTGATAATGGATCTGTGTAGAGATTTCTTAGGAATGCCGTTTTATTTTTGCAGATTTTCTGTCTGTCCGAATGTTATTTGAGGTTCTGATTTAATTTACTTGCATTTATGTTTCTTACGAGTATGTTTACCTTGGCCCCTTCCATAAATTAATTAAAAGTAATTGTTAAGCAAGCATATCATATAAATTTCGTGCAAAAAGATGTGGTGTTGTTTATTTTTATTTTTTCGGACTCGTATTTTTTTTTTTTGGGTATTGCAAACAAACCATTGTGGTTTATGAGTTTCTGCCAACAGGCAGCTGTTTGCAATATCAAATTCTTATTAAAAATTATTTCATAATTTAATAATGAAATTTATGACAAGTCGTTAAAAAATATTCCTATGATACCAAAAATCCTGCTGACTTAAAAGTCTTTATTGATTTGTCGCAGCAGTAAGAATATTTTAGGAATAACGTGAAGTTAAGAAGATTATATACTGATTGAAAGAGAACGATTTTTAGTAAGACTAGTTGATTAGTGTTTATAGAAATAAGGACTATTCTAACTCTTTCAAAAAGAATTTATGTTTAGAGTTTTGATAAAACAATGTTCTTCATTATATGTAAAAAATGTATAAGTATATAAAGGCCCATAATTATGTAGGTCTCCTTGGAGCACCCGCAGATCGCGATAGAATTTTTCATATTTGATCCAAGGAAAAAGTCAATAAACATTTAAGTATGTGCCCCAAAATCATATAATATAATATACTAGAATATCCTGTGGTGCTTCGCTACGATCATCATCAAATTTTCATACGAAGTTTGTATTGCGCAATTAAAACATTTTATTTTATTTATTTAATATTTTTTTTTTATTTCAATATGGTACACAATATTTTTTGTTTTTCATGCGGTGCAAAAATTACCAAATTTTTCGGCGTTCCTACTCTGGAGACAGCTACATATAGCTACCCATGAGAAAAACATGGATTTTCCAAATTAAATCAGGCAACACTTAACGATTGGCCTTGAATTTGACAATTTTTATTTTAATAATTTCTGATTTTGGCGATTTTTATTTTGAAGATTTTGGTCTTTGGTGATTTTTGTTTTTCGCGATTTTTTATTTTGGCGATTCCGCCCATATTTTCCACGTCAAAAGTTCCACTATTGTCGCTTTCATAGTACCACATACTTTTTTGTATAGGAAGTGCTACGCCACTTATCCTATTCCGCCCATTTTTTATCTGACAACTAACATTAATTTCTGATGAACTTGTACAAAGTGGCAGCCTTGACACTTCTCTTTTATAGTATTCCAGTTATATGATATTATATATTTACTTTGTATGGAAGGTGCCACGCCCACTAAAAATATCAAAAAAATTAAAAATTTTAATTCAAATAATATTATTGAATTCATCCAAAGAACAAAATAAAATTTAAAGGGATAGAAATTCAAGGTGTCTTGAACTCCGTTCTGTTCTATAAAAGAACCCTTGAAGATTCTTAAAATCAACAAAAGGGAATGTAAAAGTAACTGGCGGTAAACTGATTTTTTGTGAACTAGTCTTTCATAAAATGCTTTGATTTTTTTAATATTGATTTTTATTTTTTCGATCAGAAAATATCAGTTATTTTTTAATTTTTATTTCTTTATTTTTATTTCTACTCAAAAAAATCAAAATCATATACTTATAACTTTATTTTATAACTGTTATGGTCAACAATTATGGACAATGAAACATACGTGCTTGGTGACTTCTCACAGCTACTAGGAGTAAATTTTTAACTAGCCGACATTAGAGGAAATGTCCCTGAATAATTTAAGATACAAAAGAAAACAAAGTTTCCGAAAAAGAATTTAAGTTTGGCAGGTAGTTGTGGGAACGATTAATACGATTAATACCGATCTGTATATTAAAGAATGCTCGCAAAAGAGACTGCTTCCATTCCTAAAGCAGCATGAGACATCTACGTTTTTTGGCCTGATTCTGCATCATGTCACTGCAGTAAATCGGCTGCTGAAAGCTGCAAAAAAATAATTTACATAAATTTTGTAGCCATAGATGCGGTATAGAATTAGGTCCATAGACATATATTGAGCTCTTATAAAAATAGTAAAAAGAAGCACAAAACAAGTTGACAACAATCACACTGTTTGCTTGGAAATGGTTTGCTTCCAACAAAAGGTTCCGTGAAAGTGAAATTCCTGAAAAATTGAATTTTTTATACAAAGCAATTAATGCTGCAATATAATCAATAAAATTCACATTAATTTACTCTAAGCTTTATTAAAATCGTTTATTTCGTTCAAAATTTTGTTGCCACCTATTTATATTAAAAATTTTATGTTCGCAATCCTTATGCTTTAGTTAATATTTCAAACACAAAATGTGACTTAACATTATACAGTAATCCTCGGTTAACTACCTCGTCAAAATTTACAAGATTTTTGGGTAAGTATGCGAGGAAAGCATTTAAACGAACATGTTTAATTACCTCATAAGAGGCAATTAGACGAATACTTTTAAATACATCAAAAAGGCAATTATCCGAACATATGTAAAACAAGGTTATTAAAATAGCTTAAACATTTTATTAAATAAAAATAATTCATATGTATTACATAAAGAAGTAAATTGAAAACACTTTTTGGTATGTTCCCACAGAGTTACACAAAAATAATAATTGAGTTTGAAATTGTTCACGTTCAAGATCAAATGTTTTTACTATAAATAAAGCAAAAGCATGAATACATTTGTTTCAAAAAGTGATCTATTTTCTGCATGACAGTTTATACTGGTGTTTCGGGAAGAGTCACCAGCCCTCATCAGTAACCAAAAGCAGTAGATTGTTTGCTAAAAAGTTAAATTCATATATATTTGCTGAAAACAACCAAATGAGAATTCAAGCAAAAAATATACTATTTAAGCCTTCTCCAATATAACAAACTAAAATATAAAACAACTTTGAAACAAATATGTTTGTATATGAGTACACATTGCATACTATAATATACATGTTTGTTTTTGTCTTGAAACAAGAAAAACAATTTGTTTTTGCTAAACTTACATTTAGCATTAACGGCGTGCCCTCCGTATTCATAATTTTCTTATTTTTTTAAAAATAAAAAACAAGATTTTTTACTTTTATAGAAAATAATAAAATTAAAAATACCTTCCAAGGTCTTCATATATGTTTGATTTAAATCTCTTTCAGCTGAGCCATGTCTTCAGATTTGGAGATAAAAAAATAGTCAATCGGGATTAAGTTCGGAGAAAATGAAGAATGAGGTAGCAATTCGTAGTCAAATTCATCGAACTATGTCGAGGCATCAATGCAAAATGGGCTCGTTTTTAAAAATCGTCATTGAATCGTCCAAAAAAGTTCACCGGTCGTCATTACCTTGTTAGCCGATAATCTCACCATTGTCTTATTCGGCGCCGCACAGTGAACCATTTCACGAGAAGGCGGTAAATCCATAACTTTTGATTGGATTGGAATTTTGATATGCGGTTTTTTTGTTTGGCAGGTGGGACTTTAGTCTTTATTTTTTGCAATAAAATATCATTTTTGGTTGAATTTTAGTACAAAAGTGAAGTGTTAAAAGGTTAAAAAAGTTTTTCTTTTATAAAATATCTTATTTTTTCAGTTAATTTTACAACTAACTTTTTAAAAATAGCCCACGTAAACTTTTTAGTCCTAATGTTCATAAGGGCCAAGAGTTCATAAGGGCCAAAAAGAGTATAACTTATTGTTAGTGTACTGAAAATCTACTTTAAATCAAACAATTTTAGTAAACATTTCTTCTAAATAGCCTTGCTTTTCATCTTCTAGAAGTTCTAGAAGCTTCTTCGTATAACTTAATAGAGGTAGTTTTGCATTTTTGTCGAATATTGGACATACATGGATCTGAAGTGCATAACAAAATAGTGATATAGTCTTCATTAGTGACCTGGACATCTGGACATTTTTCTTGTGTTGTGACTCGTCGAAAGAATCTGTTTTCTTTGTTCCTTTTTTCTCGCGCTTCTTCAGATAGATTTCTTATTGGTAGCATATTGTTTCAAATTATTTGTTCTCCATGGTACAAAAATTTGTGGATAGCATATAACTCCAAGAGTATTTTTCGTTACAAAGTATAGCTGTTTTATTGGCGTACTCTCCAATTTTTTTTTGCATTTATCTTTCTACAGCATGCTAGAACTTGTAATCTGATTTTGAATCGTCTTATTAATTCATGATCTACACCTGTGATAGATGCTGCAGTTTCTGGATCAGACAAAAATCTCTTTGAGTATTTCCATTATTTGAGTTTCCTTCTTCGTGTTCTGGTTGGTCGATTATGAGGCCTAGCTGTAGATATTTTTCTTGCTTTCTTTTTTCTTAATTTCTTTGTTTTTTCTCACTGTTTCGGCTAACGGACCAAATTCCAAATCATAACCCAATTTAAGAATATGCTCCAGAAAACGTATTCTAGCATGAAGAGGGAACATTCCAAATTCGTAGGCTTACTTAAAACTATCGTCTTGTGGTGGGGGTTGGCTTAATGACTTGATGTCTTTTGGCATATAATGTAGCTTGACGATGACTTTATTTCGGTTAAAGCTTGTGCAACTTTTCCATCAATCATTGTGAGACACATTTTAACATTTACTTGTTCATTAAATTTAAATATTACTGGTAGAAGTTCTTTAATTTTTATCTTTTATTTTTTTAACTTCTTCAGTTATGGACATCTTTGGTTTCATTTTTGAATGCAAATTTTATTGGTCTGCAATACTTTGCTTAATAGTTTTTTTTTATCATTTACCTGTTATTTAAATTTTTTCCTCATTTTTTCAGGTATTTAAACTATATAACTCAAGTTCCGACCATTAATGTTTTTGAAAAATACCTATGTAAATATACCTGTCAAAATAAAAAAGATTTTATCCATTAATATAATTTAACAATTAGGCGCATTAAGTATATAACAACTCTTGTCAACTCTACCGTTTCCTTTTTCTGTCAGTATAAAAAACAAATAAACTCACGCAAAAAAAAAAACACCGGTACGACCAACATTTATATTCATAACACACAGACGGACAGACGAACATCGTTAAATCGACTTAGAAAGTGATTTTGAATCGACATGTATAATAAAAGATAGGTGTAGGTCCAATATTTTTGGTAGTTACAAACATCAGGATGAACTCATTGCACCCTAACCAAATAGTGGAAAACTTTTGTATTCATAAATTTTAAACAAAATATCTGACCTTGGGCCAGAAAAACTGTTCTGTCGCACATGAGCGGAAACTGTAGGGGAGGGTTCGGTCTACAGAAGAGTGCAAAATTTTTATACCCTATACCACTATGTGGTTTGGGTATAATGACTTTGTGCTGCTGTTTGTAACAACCAAAAATATTTGACCTAGACCCATCTTTAATTATACCGATCGAATCAGAATCACTTTCTGAGTTGATTTAACAATGTCCGTCCGTCCGTCCGTCCGTCCGTCTGTGTGTCCATGTAAAGCTTGTAATCAAACTGCAGGTCGCAAATATGAATATATTTTGATGAAATTTGGTATATAAGCTTTCATCGGCCATGGGATGAACGCTATTGAAATTGGTGAGAATCGGTCCATGTTTAGACCTAGCCCCCATACAAATTACCCATATGAAATCGACATAAATTGCCATAAGATCCAAATTGTCATATAGATCTTACTCAAATTGGGTTTGTATGCGTTCATTACATCCACTAATGAGTAGTCCAAAAATGATCCCTTTGACCCCATATAGAGCTGCTTCCCGATCTTCACTTAAATCTATTAAAAAACAAAAATATTGCACTGATTCTTCTCAAATTTTGTTTGTACATATTTTTGCAAAATACAAGAGACTTTACCAAACATGATCAGGATCGGTCCATTTTTGGACCTAGTCCCTATATAGATATAGCATCCGATATGAACTTTTTCATATCTGCAACCAAAAAAATGAATAAAAATCCCACTGAAATTTGGTTTTTGCTTATTTTCTATGTCCAGTTAGTTGGGCCTAAGAGATAGGGTTTCTAAACGCATGGTATAGGGTATCGTATAGTCGGTCTAGACCGACTATAATTTTCTTACTTGTTTTTGATGGCTTTTGATGGGCAGGAGTTATGCTCTATTAAGTAGGAGATTTTCAAGAAATTTTGACCTTTTTATACCCTATACCACTATGTGGTTTGGGTATAATGACTTTGTGCTGCTGTTTGTAACAACCAAAAATATTTGACCTACACCCATCTTTAATTATACCGATCGAATCAGAATCACTATCTGATTTGATTTAACGATGTCCGTCCGTCCGTCCGTCCGTCTGTGTGTCCATGTAAAGCTTGTAATCAAACTGCAGGTCGCAAATATGAATATATTTTGATGAAATTTGGTATATAAGCTTCTATCGGCCATGGGATGAACGCTATTGAAATTGGTGAGAATCGGTCCATGTTCAGACCTAGCCCCCATACAAATTACCCCTATGAAATCGACATAAATTCTCATAAGATCCAAATTGTCACATAGATCTTACTCAAATTGGGTTTATATGCGTTCATTACATCCATTAATGAGTAGTCCAAAAATGATCCCTTTGGCCCCATATAGAGCTGCTTCCCGATCTTCACTTAAATCTATCAAAAAACAAAAATATTGCACTGATTCTTCTCAAATTTTGTTTGTTTATATTTTTGCAAAATACAGGAGACTTTACTAAACATGGTCAGGATCGGTCCATTTTTGGGCCTAGTCCCCATATAGATATAGCATCCGATATGAACTTTTTCATATCTGCAGCCAAAAAATTAATAAAATCCCACTCAAATTTGGTTTATGCTTATTTTCTATATCCAGTTAGTTGGGCCTGAGAGATAGGGTCTCTAAACGCATGGTATAGGGTATCATATAGTCGGTCTAGACCGACTATAATTTTCTTACTTGTTTAATTTTTTTTTAATTTCTAAACAACCCAGTGATTTTATATTTCTAACATTAGAAGTCACAAAATTATACAAAATTTATTTTAATTTAAAATATTTTAAAACAAAAAAGTTACAGTCATTTAAAAATTAAAATTTACAAAGAAATTTTTAATTTTAGCGAACTACTAGAAAGTCTATTTTCGAAGACCCTGTTCGTTGTGATATAGTTGAAATAGAGTCCCAATTTTTTGGCTCCCGAGGTTCACTGGTATTTACTTTGAAATGAATAACATAACTATAAAATCGGTAACCATAAAAAAATTGAGTTTTGGCCGCCTTCTCAATATATGGTCCGATTCGCCATGTAAAACGGCACAAAACTGATCCGTATTGCGGTTGAATAACTCCAAACTCTCCTTTGAAGTTGTTACACGACTGCGTTAATGATCAATTTTGAGAAAATGCTGCACCCATCTTGCTGACAGCCTTCTAAAAGCAATTGTTTATTCAAAATCTATATAATATAACCCACTTACACTCCCCGCCCTCGTACTTAACGGAAAAAAGTTTAAGTTTTAAATTTAATAAATTTTTATGGAAGAAATTATAAATTTTGGCTGGAAGAACATACTCGCCTATAACTTTTAAATAAAACCTGACTAATACCAGTTTTGGAATCCTCCCATCATGCTCGTAGACCTGACTTTAGGTGAGTGTGTTAAAGCGCTGACCAAAAAGTGCAAGTACGAGTGTATGTGAAGGTTCATGGTTCAAACCTCACGGCCGCCCTAAGTAGAAAAATTTTCATATAGAAACAATCTATTCAATTAAAACATAACAATTATCACAATGTTCAATATATCGCTGATGAAGGCTGAAATGCCAGAAACCGGTCCGATTAAGAATAATGTGCAGTTATGAATTTTTGAAATATATGCTTTCTTCTTCTTTACCACGCACCATTTAAACCAAATTTAAATTTGCATATTAATTACAGTAGTAATTGCAATATGTCTTAAAAATGACTATAAATCTAACAAATTGAATAAATTTAGTTTAAGGTAAATGATGTGAAATAAGTTACAAATTAATTTCTTTAAAATTTTGACTTAGACCACTTTCACAAAAATGGTCACATATAAGCTTTATAAGATTGACCTACAACGAGAATATTAATCGATTATTAAAAAATTCTTTAAAATATGTAGTTAAAATATAGAGTGAGCATTTTTATACCCTATAATGACTTTGTGCTACCAAAAATAACTACTAAAAATATTTGACCTGGAGCTGGACCTTTTATTATATCGATCGACTCAGAATCAATTTCTGAGTCGATTTAGTATATAATTTGTATATAAACTTCTATCAACCATAGCATGAACGCTATTGAAATTGGCAAAAATCGGTGCATGTTCAGACATAGTCCCCATACAAATGACACCTATGAAATCTGTATGTTGATATATGAAGGTAAATTTTTAGTTCCCTTTTTAAGGAATATGCGGGCACGGAGGAATGTGAAAATTGGCATAGTTATAGTTCATATGGAGGAGAAGCTGAGAATGACAAAATTTATGTTTACTGTCTTAAAAATATATTAAATTAAATAAAATAAAATATTTATAATAATTCGTTACACCCTGTTAATGCGAATGATTTAAATTATATATCAGACGCTCTGTGTTGAATTGCTAAAATTGATTAAAATACCTTAAGGCTCATTCAAATATTCATAAATTTTTTATATAGTATATATAGATTAAAAATATTGGAAGACAAAATTTAATGAAAAAATAATATTTCCCAGAATTTGCACTCGAATTTCGAGTGCTGGGCTATACTGGTCGACTAAAATTGACATATAATTCAAATTATCATATAGATCTCGATCAAATTGGGGTTGTGTGTGTTTATTACACCCATTAATCAGTAGTCCAAAAATAAACCATTTAGGACAATTCTTAGCCATAGCCCCCATATAAAGCTGATTCTCTGAAATCTATCAAAAAACAAAAATATTGCACAGATTTTTCTCAAATCTCAATATGTTTTTGCAAAAAATAAGTGACCTTACGAAATATGGTCAGGATCGGTCAATTTTTCGACCTAGTGCCCATATAAATATAGCATCCGATATGAACTTTTTCATATTCAAAGGAAAAAAAATTAATAACAGTGCCACTCAAATTTGGTTTATGCTTATTTTCTATATCCAATTAGTTGGGCCAAAGAGATAGGGTTTCTAAACGCATGGTACAGGGTATCGTATAGGCGTCTAGACCATTGTTTTTTTTTGTATTTACCTTCAAAATAAAATAAAATATAAAATTTCTTTTAGCAACACACACGATTTGTAACAGAGATTTGTATGAAATTAAAAAAATTATATTCATATCTTACACAAAAACGATTTTCATTTCAGAATTACAGCTCTGAATCGTTTTGGTTTTTAAAATAACAAAATTAAGCATTGCATACGTGTTGAGTCTTAGACGTGTGTCAGAGCTGAGGGGAATTATATTAAACAAATCTTATACTGTTTCTTTTAATAGAAAATTTCATTAAAAATGTAGGTGTCCTAAGTCGTTTACTAAATTCAACCCCTGCAGCCGGAGCACTGCTCTGCAATTAGCACCTTATGAATAACCAACAAATTTAAATACATTATAATCTTCTTCTTGTGACTTATTTTTGCACTAAATTTTTGTTTAACTATTATTTCAAAACCGTCGCCTATATTTGCGAATATTTTTGGCTTTATATTTAAATAAATCTTAGGATTTAAAAATTTTTTTCATAATCTTAACCCAACCAAAATAAAAGAATCGCTTTACAGTCTGTGAATGAATTTGTTTTTCTATTCATAAAAATTAAGATTATTTCATTTGCTTTACTTCGGTATTTAATATTTTATTTGTTTTTCATTAGGTCCTTTTTAAATCCTTTTACGCAAAGTCGTCTTGCTTCAGTTTTAGATAATTTTGAAAAACCCGTAAAACATTTCAACTAAAGATGGATTATGTTTCTTTTTCAAACTCAAAGGATTAGTTAACACATACGAAAAAGGATTGGCTTAGAATTAAAGAAAAAGTATCTAAAGTAAAACGTATGTAAAGTATCTAATTCTAACTTATTTCGAATACTTTTTACATGACGCAAAAGAAAGTTAAGGCTTAAAAACTTTGTTTTTGATAGTCTCAAAAATGTAAGCCGTTTGTTTTCTTTAGCATGAATGAATAGTTTTAACATTAAACAATTGAAGGTAGATTTCTAAATTTCATTCATATTGAATTTGTATTTTTGGTTATTGAAATGGCAAATTTAAATAAAGATTTATTTAAAAAAAATTGTATGGTTTAGATTTGAATGACATTCTGGATTTATTTTTTGTCTAATTATATAGAAAATTTGTATATCGTTCGCTTTGATTAAGGAAGAAGTATTGTGGTTATTATAGTTCCTGAAATATACCTATGAGTTAATACAGTTAACTTCAAAAGTAGTGTACCTACAAATTCAGGCACAAATTCGTTTGGAATGTATTAATTAGAACTGGCTTTAATATGAAAAATGGATTGTTATTTATTTGTCAAAGGTATAAAATGTATAATCTTGAGTTTGTGAAATTATAACTCAAAAAAGTATGTTTTGAAAATTAAAAAAGTTTATTGACTTCTGCATTATAAATATATTATTTGGATTTTATAAGTTGTAAAACGGAATGGTAAATTCATCTAACTTAATTTTTGTATTTATAACTCTGAAAGAAAATATGAACACAGTAATGAAATTTAGCACAATGTAAAGAAGACAATCAGCAACAATATCTACATATATATTATCGAGTAAGACTGTTTAATTCGGCTGTGGCAAATTTTCATCTGTGTCTTACACTCAATATTATAACCAATGTTGGTTACGGTTACCACTTTAATACAATTGTCTTTAACCTTTAAATTCTAATATCATTTTAGTTTACAGTTAATTGTTTTTATTATAACTACAGATTCCAGCCCTCGAAATTCGAGCGCAAATTCCAGGAAATTTTATTTTTTCATTAAATAAAGACCCTAAAAGTATGCTAATCAATTATAGCCAATTCAGAAATCAACACAAAAAACAAACTCATTTTTGTTACAAACACATTAACAAATTTAATAAACACACACATAGCAATATATAATTTTATGTGTTGGTAGCAACTTTAAAATAAAGGAAAAAATCTGTAAATCTGCAAGCCGGCTAAAAGGAAATACCTTTCAAATAATAAACGTTTGGTCAAAGCCGGGATAAAACGGTCGATCAAAACATCAGTCACAAGAAATCGATATAGATATATTTATTTATTTATAAGAAAGAATTAAATGCTGTTTGTATAATTTTTCTATTAAACCAAAAGAATAAACGTCTAATGAACCCTACTACAATTAAAAACAAGTAAGAAAATTATAGTCGGTTTAGACCGACTATACGATACCCTATACCATGCGTTTAGAAGCTGTATCTCCTAGGCCCAACTAACTGGACATAGAAAATAAGCAAAAACCATATTTGAGTGGGATTTTTATTAATTTTTTTGGCTGCAGATATGAAAAAGTTCATATCGGATGATATATCTATATGGGGACTAGGTCCAAAAATGGACCGATCCTGACCATGGTTGGTAAAATCTCTTGTATTTTGCGAAAATATATACAAACAAAATTTGAGAAGAATCAGTGCAATATTTTTATTTTTTAATAGATTTAAGTGAAGATCGGGAAGCAGCTCTATATGGGGCCAAAGGGATCATTTTTGGACTTCTCATTAATGGATGTAATGAACGCATACAAACCCAATTTGAGTCAGATCTATATGACAATTTGGATCTTATGGCAATTTAAGTCGATTTCATAGGGGTAATTTGTATGGGGGCTAGGTCTGAACATGGTCCGATTCTCACCAATTTCAATAGAGTTCATCCCATGGCCGACAAAAGCTTATATACCAAATTTCATCAAAATATATTCATATTTCCGACCTGCAGTTTGATTACAAGCTTTACATGGACACACAGACGGACGGACGGACGGACGGACGGACATTGTTAAATCAACTCAGAAAGTGATTCTGATTCGATCGGTATAATTAAAGATGGGTCTAGGTCAAATATTTTTGGTTGTTACAAACAGCAGCACAAAGTCATTATACCCAAACCACATAGAGGTATAGGGTATAAATAGATATTCGTCCATGAAAATTTTAAGTTGGTAGAGCCATTAATAGCTTCAGGAAGAAACGCTAAATTTTATTTATTATACCCTATACCACTATGTGGTTTGGGTATAATGACTTTGTGCTGCTGTTTGTAACAACCAAAAATATTTGACCTAGAACCATCTTTAATTATACCGATCGAATCAGAATCACTTTCTCAGTTGATTTAACAATGTCCGTCCGTCCGTCTGTGTGTCCATGTAAAGCTTGTAATCAAACTGCAGGTCGCAAATATGAATATATTTTGATGAAATTTGGTATATAAGCTTTTGTCTACCATGGGATAAACGCTATTGAAATTGGTGAGAATCGGTCCATGTTCAGACCTAGCCCCCATACAAATTACCCATATGAAATCGACATAAATTGCCATAAGATCCAAATTGTCATATAGATCTTACTCAAATTGGGTTTTGTGTGTGTTTATTACGTCCATTAATGAGTAGTCCAAAAATGATCCCTTTGGCCCCATATAGAGCTGCTTCCCGATCTTCACTTAAATCTACTAAAAAACAAAAATATTGCACTGACTCTTCTCAGATTTTGTTTGTATATATTTTTGCAAAATACAAGAGACTTTAGTAAACATAATCAGGATCGGTCCATTTTTGGACCTAGTCCCCATATAGATATAGCATCCGATATGAACTTTTTCATATCTTCAGCCAAAAAAATTAATAAAAATCAGACTCAAATTTGGTTTTTGCTTATTTTCTATGTCCAGGTAGTTGGGCCTAAGTGATAGGGCATGGTATAGGGTATCCTATAGTCGGTCTAGACCGATTATAATTTTCTTACTTGTTTTTTTATTAGCAGTATTTTTTAATTTCAATGCTTTAATTTAAATACGTATTCTCTTATTTTCTAACCATTTTTATACTAATATTAAAAAATGAAAAATTGACTACGATGGTTAATTCGTGAAGTAAATATTAAATGAAATTTGCCGCCTACTTTGGCGTCGGCTACAGCTTTAAAGAAGAATTGGTGGCAGTGTCAAACCGGGTTTAATCCATATGACTTGTACGTGCCCAAAGGTCCAAGTCGTGCGGATTAAGCATAACCATACATACACACTCAATAAGCAATACGACAAGCAATTACAGTTAGTACACACAAAATTTAGAATAAGAACAATAACAAGAACAACATAGAAAAATCATACATATATTACATGATTTATTTACATTTTCATTGAAATCTCGGGACCTATCGAACCGATTTTGGTGATTTTAAATAGAATTCTTCTCAGGATTCTAATAGATTATGTACACTTTAAATGAGTAACCCAGCTGACATGATTCTGATTACCACAGACGGAGAGATGTACATCTCGATTTAACTACGCTTGTTATAAGGATCAGGAATATCTATATTTTATGGTGTCCAGTTTTTTTTTTTTAATTATTACAAACGGAATGACAAACTTATATATGCCATCTGTCATTAGTGACTTCGTATTGGCTTTTGAATTAAAAAATGTAATTATTTTTTAAATGACAAGGAAGTACATAAAGCATATAAGATAGGGTTATGTATGGACAATACATGGAGCAAATGGCCACCTTTGCTGAAACATACACACTTTTTTGTCGAAATTTTCAATTACCATTTTGCATTAATGTTTCTGAATTTTGTTGATGCAGCGTTGAATTTCAATGCAGAGGTGGTTGTGGGCTTGTCGGCATATAGCGATATGGAGCACCAGAAAATCAGTATCCAAATGTTGATGTTAAATAATCCATTCAACGAACTCTCTTCGCTGTGCATGGTCATTGAGCTTCAACTGTTGTGTCAATTGAACATTATGAGTGTGAAGACTCAGATCTTAAGTAAGTATATGCTGTAGAGACACACCTGGGGGAATTGACGAACTGCTGAAAAAAGTACTCCACAAAAAGCGAGTATAGGGTTTGATAGCACTATATCACCGATAGTAAAGGCTTGAAAGTACTCTATAAACAATAGTGAAAGAAAAAAATCGTTGAAGCAGTTTTAGAGTTACGACCATTTTTTTATTTTGTTCTTTTTTTCGGTTTAGACTGGTCTTGCAGTTTGATTACAAGCTTTACATGGACACACAGACGGACGGACGGACGGACGGACGGACATTGTTAAATCAACTCAGAAAGTGATTCTGATTCGATCGGTATAATTAAAGATGGGTCTAGGTCAAATATTTTTGGTTGTTACAAACAGCAGCACAAAGTCATTATACCCAAACCACATAGTGGTATAAGGTATAAATAGATATTCGTCCATGAAAATTTTAAGTTGGTAGAGCCATTAATAGCTTCAGGAAGAAACGCTAAATTTTATTTATTATACCCTATACCACTATGTGGTTTGGGTATAATGACTTTGTGCTGCTGTTTGTAACAACCAAAATTATTTGACCTAGAACCATCTTTAATTATACCGATCGAATCAGAATCACTTTCTCAGTTGATTTAACAATGTCCGTCCGTCCGTCTGTGTGTCCATGTAAAGCTTGTAATCAAACTGCAGGTCGCAAATATGAATATATTTTGATGAAATTTGGTATATAAGCTTTTGTCTACCATGGGATAAACGCTATTGAAATTGGTGAGAATCGGTCCATGTTCAGACCTAGCCCCCATACAAATTACCCATATGAAATCGACATAAATTGCCATAAGATCCAAATTGTCATATAGATCTTACTCAAATTGGGTTTTGTGTGTGTTTATTACGTCCATTAATGAGTAGTCCAAAAATGATCCCTTTGGCCCCATATAGAGCTGCTTCCCGATCTTCACTTAAATCTACTAAAAAACAAAAATATTGCACTGACTCTTCTCAGATTTTGTTTGTATATATTTTTGCAAAATACAAGAGACTTTAGTAAACATAATCAGGATCGGTCCATTTTTGGACCTAGTCCCCATATAGATATAGCATCCGATATGAACTTTTTCATATCTTCAGCCAAAAAAATTAATAAAAATCAGACTCAAATTTGGTTTTTGCTTATTTTCTATGTCCAGGTAGTTGGGCCTAAGTGATAGGGCATGGTATAGGGTATCCTATAGTCGGTCTAGACCGATTATAATTTTCTTACTTGTTTTTTTATTAGCAGTATTTTTTAATTTCAATGCTTTAATTTAAATACGTATTCTCTTATTTTCTAACCATTTTTATACTAATATTAAAAAATGAAAAATTGACTACGATGGTTAATTCGTGAAGTAAATATTAAATGAAATTTGCCGCCTACTTTGGCGTCGGCTACAGCTTTAAAGAAGAATTGGTGGCAGTGTCAAACCGGGTTTAATCCATATGACTTGTACGTGCCCAAAGGTCCAAGTCGTGCGGATTAAGCATAACCATACATACACACTCAATAAGCAATACGACAAGCAATTACAGTTAGTACACACAAAATTTAG
The DNA here is from genome assembly GCA_963682025.1 of Cordilura impudica. NCBI lineage: Eukaryota > Metazoa > Arthropoda > Insecta > Diptera > Scathophagidae > Cordilura > Cordilura impudica. The sequence goes on along the minus strand of OY821520.1, from coordinate 185,749,926 downwards.
AATAAGAACAATAACAAGAACAACATAGAAAAATCATACATATATTACATGATTTATTTACATTTTCATTGAAATCTCGGGACCTATCGAACCGATTTTGGTGATTTTAAATAGAATTCTTCTCAGGATTCTAATAGATTATGTACACTTTAAATGAGTAACCCAGCTGACATGATTCTGATTACCACAGACGGAGAGATGTACATCTCGATTTAACTACGCTTGTTATAAGGATCAGGAATATCTATATTTTATGGTGTCCAGTTTTTTTTTTTTAATTATTACAAACGGAATGACAAACTTATATATGCCATCTGTCATTAGTGACTTCGTATTGGCTTTTGAATTAAAAAATGTAATTATTTTTTAAATGACAAGGAAGTACATAAAGCATATAAGATAGGGTTATGTATGGACAATACATGGAGCAAATGGCCACCTTTGCTGAAACATACACACTTTTTTGTCGAAATTTTCAATTACCATTTTGCATTAATGTTTCTGAATTTTGTTGATGCAGCGTTGAATTTCAATGCAGAGGTGGTTGTGGGCTTGTCGGCATATAGCGATATGGAGCACCAGAAAATCAGTATCCAAATGTTGATGTTAAATAATCCATTCAACGAACTCTCTTCGCTGTGCATGGTCATTGAGCTTCAACTGTTGTGTCAATTGAACATTATGAGTGTGAAGACTCAGATCTTAAGTAAGTATATGCTGTAGAGACACACCTGGGGGAATTGACGAACTGCTGAAAAAAGTACTCCACAAAAAGCGAGTATAGGGTTTGATAGCACTATATCACCGATAGTAAAGGCTTGAAAGTACTCTATAAACAATAGTGAAAGAAAAAAATCGTTGAAGCAGTTTTAGAGTTACGACCATTTTTTTATTTTGTTCTTTTTTTCGGTTTAGACTGGTCTTGCAACTTTCAAAGGTAAGTAATGCATGAAGGAGCTTTTAATGGATATTCCTCTCGATCACTTTTGAAAAATTATGGTTTTCCTGAGGAAATTATTTCTTTCAAATATTTACTTTTCTCAGAAGTTTTCAAAAACTGCAACTTGTTGTAACTTCTTGTTTCAACCTTGTTGTAAATTGTTATTGTGGAGAAAAGTTGTGTGATTTTGTATTCTTAAAAAATTCCCTTAAACTTTGTGCATTAACAAATAATAAATTAACGGTTACACTAAAGATACCTGCGGTTTTTTTGTCATGCACTTGAATTTGTTTTAAATCCAATTCCAGTTTGGATAAGTGTACTCAGATTTTAAGACAACATGGATCAGATTTAAAAGAAAACCTGGTGATTCTCGTTCTGCGGAAATGTTGAAAAGAACTAATTATTTAATATAATAAAATTTATAATTTATTTATTATTTTTATTTATTATTAGTTTGAAAAAAAAAACTGAAACATAATTAAAAGAATTAATTTAAAGAAACAAATAAAAATAAACATAAAATTAAAAAAAAAAAAACAAAATTCAAAACTAAAACCGATCCGACGATTTTTTCTTTCAATAGGGTTTATTGGGTACCTTTAAGCCCACCTTTAAGCTATCGAAAAAAAACATTAAAAAAAAGTAAAAAAACAAAAAAAAAAAAAAAATAGTTCGATAGCGATTTTATTATAAAGCGCTGATATAGTGCTATGTAGTTCCTGGACTTTAACCAACACTCTTACGCACTGTTTTGATATTTGGATTTTAACGTCTTCTTTTTGGAGGAGCACCATTCGATAGAGTAAAGGTCGATTTGTAATTGCAGGAGATTTCAACGTAAAAAATGTTAATTGGGGATCTCATTTAATTACAACGAAAAGACGTGAGTTATTAAAAGTAGTAAAAAGTCTAAGATGCGATGTTATGTCTACAGGCAAGTGACATACACACTCTTCTCCACAATATTCCATGAATTAATATATGCATGGAATATGAGACCAGCATGAACAAGACTGCAGAAACTTCTTTTGGTTTAAAATTACTTGATGTATTTGTGCTTCAATTAAGGAATTTTTATATTTTGTTTTTGAAGTCTTTATTTTGTCTTAAAAAGCTAAGATGAAGTTCTTTTAACAGTAGTATTGATTTGTCGTTGCATTGAGCAACACTTAAAAACCCAAAATACCAATAAAATTATCTTTAAATAAATATAACGGGAAAAATAGTATTTTACGCAGTCGGTAATATCTACGAAAAAGATAATTTTTTAAACGTACCTTTTTTTAAGAACTTAAAATCCTAAAACAATCTTAAATAATTACAATTAAAAAGAACTGAAAGTCTTGCAATGAACCAAAATAATTAAATAAACTACCAAATTCCAGCCCTCGAAATTCGAGTGCAATTTCTAGAAAATTTTATTTTTTCATTAAATAAAGACCCTAAAGGTATGCTAATCAATTATAGCCAATTCACAAATTAACAAAAAAAAACAAACTCATTTTTATTACAAACACATTAACAAATTTAATAAACACACACATAGTATTGTATAATTTTAGAAAGAAATACCTTTTTGGTCAAAATCGGGATAAAACGGTAGAATAAAACTTCAGTCACAAGAAATCGCCTAGCCTATTAGTATTATAGATTAGAATTTTACGTCTTTAAAGAACCGAAACAAATATTAATTATATCAAATAAATAATAATCAATTTGAACATTAGCATTAATTTAAGCAAAACTGAAATTCTGATTAAAATTTAAAAGAAGTACATCGATAAATTAAAACTTAAAATGACTTTTTTATTTAACTGGGTAAATTAAAGAAAGATCTTGACTAAAGCATTGCCGCATTAATGCAGAGAGCATAGAGAACACATTGCCGAGTGTAGCCCTAATGCAACTTTCTGACCGAGTGCATTTTGAGAACACAGGACGGCGAAGCTGTGAATTTGGTGAGAAGAGAACAACCTGGTGATTGGACCTCTTTTGAAGAGACTTCTAATATCTGAATTAGTCTTAAGTATAAATAATATAAAATTTACGGGCAGTGTAAACAGATTATGTAATGATATTAATAACTTTGTATATAAAATAAGTGATGCAATGAGGTTGTTAGGAGTGAACTTTTGTAACTTAAAAGTATTCCAAAAGGAATTACCAAATCACTTAGTAGCATTACTCAATGCTAACTTGGCAAATGAAATCGAAAAAAATAATATTCAGTGCTACTTCAGACCAAACACATTTCGAAATAATATAAAACCACAAATAATAAATAACGAATATAGAAATATTGCAACAGGCAATAGAAGGTTCTTATACTCTCAAAACTCAAATTTCCAAAATAATTTTCAAAATCATAAGCGAATCAAAAATCCAACATACTTTCAAAATAATGTTCAGAACCCTGATCGAAAACAGAATCAGCCATACACTCGAAACACGTATTTACAGAATAATTTCGAAAATTTTAATCGACACCAAAATTTTAATTCAATCCGTTACAAAGGTCATAATAATAATCCCAATACTGTAAAACGAATGAGAAAATGCAATTCAAACCAATCTAGTTTAGAACATATGGTGCCCCAGTTCCAATGGAAGTGGAAAATTTTCACTTCGGGGCCTCCGACAGCTCCCCTTCATCATAACGAAAATTAATAACCATTTGTATAATTTTGTGATTGATATGGGATCGTCAATTAATTTGATTCGACTAAATACTTTTCCCACTCCATTGCTAAAAGTGAAACCTATTTTTGTTAAGACAACCGCTGGGAACAGAACTCTCGATGACATCCAGGAGATTTTTGGTTCGATGAAAAACTTCAAATTAGTGTTTAATGTGTGCGAATTTAGTAACAAATATGATGGCCTTTTGGGCTTTGATAATTTAATAAAATTGAATATTCCTAAATGACATTAAGAATTTTCTTTTGAATGAAAATCAGAAGGAAAGTGAGAGTATTTTAAATGATAAGGATATTTGCTCTTATTTGTATGTTAAACTGTAACTGGTTACGATTAAAGGACACGAAAACAAAATGTTCAACATCAAGGGTATAATGAAAGTTCTTCTAAGGGAAATAGGGAAAATATTGAATACCAAAAGTGTAAATACAAAAATATTTTAAATTAAAATAAAGGCTCGGTTCAGAATCAGGATTGTGATGATGATCTGGAGCTTAATGGGATTATGAATTAAATAGATATTTAAATAGGATCACCTGAGTAGGGAAGAGCGAGATAATTTGATAATTTGAGAAAATATGACACAATTTTTTATAAAGACGGGGATAAACTAACCTTTACTAACGTTGTAAAACATAAAATCAACACAATTCATGAGGACCCAATATATTCTTAAACATATCGATACCCCCAAATCTATAGGGAAGTGGTAAATAGGCAGATTATGGACATGACGGACCAGAACATAATATGTCACAGTCACAGGAAAATGAAAAATGGAAAATGAAAAATGGAAAACAGAAAATGAAAAATGTAAAATGGAAAATAGAAAAAAGAAAATTGAAATATGAAAAATGGAAAATGGAAAATGAAAAATGGAAAATGAAAATTGCAAAATGAATAATGGAAAATGGAAAAAGAAAATTGAAAAATGCAAAATGGAAAATGGAAAATGAAATTCAAAAATGGAAAATGAAAATTAAAAAAGGAAAATGAAAAATGAAAAATGAAAATTGAAAAATGGAAAATGAAAAATGAAAAAGGAAAAATGAAAAACGGAAAATGGAAAATGAAAAATGTAAAGTGGAAAATAGAAAATGAGAAATGGAGAATGGAAAATGGAAAATGGAAAATGAAAAATGGAAAATGGAAAATGAAAAATGGAGAATGGAAAATGGAAAATGAAACATGAAAATTGAAAAATGAAAAATGAAAAATGGAAAATGGAAAGTGGAAAATGGAAAACGAAAACTGTAATATGAAAAATGGAAAATGAAAAATGGAAAATGGAAAATGGAAAATGAAAATTGCAAAATGAATAATGGAAAATGGAAAAAGAAAATTGAAAAATTAAAAATGGAAAATGGAAAATGATATTCAAAAATGGAAAATGAAAATTGAAAATGGAAAATGAAAAATGAAAATTGAAAAATGGAAAATAGAAAATGAAAATTGAAAAATGAAAAATGTAAAAGGGAAAACGGAAAATGGAAAATGGAAAATGGCAAATGGGAAATGAAAATTGAAAATTGAAAAATTAAAAATGGAAAATGAAAAATGGAAAATGAAAAATGGAAAATGAAAATTTGAAAAATTAAAAAATAGAAATGGAAAATGGAAAATGAGAAATGGAAAATAGAAAACCCAAAATGGATAGATGGAAAATGGAAAATGGGAAATGGAAAATGAAAATTGAAAAATGGAAAATGAAAATTGAAAAATTAAAAATGGAAAATTCAAAATGAAAATTGAAAAAAGGAAAATGCAAAATGGAAAATTGAAAATGAAAATTGAAAAAGGGGAAATGAAAATTGAAAAATTGAAAATGGAAAAGGAAAATGAAAAATGAAAAATGAAAAATGAAAAATGAAACATGGAAAATGAAAATTGAAAAATGAAAAATGAAAAATGGAAAATGGAAAATGAAAATTGAAAAATGAAAAATGTAAAATGTTAAATGGAAAATGAAAATTAAAAAAATGAGAAATGGAAAATTGAAAATGGAAAATGAAAATTGAAAAATTAAATTTGAAAAATGGAAAACGCAAAATGGAAAATGGAAAATGGAAAATGAAAATTGAAAAATGGAAAATGGAAAATGGAAAATGAAAAATGAAAATTGAAAAATTAAAAATGGAAAATGAAAAATGGAAAATGAAAATTGAAAAATGGAAAATGCAAAATGAAAAATCGAAAATGAAAATCGAAAAATGGAAAATGAAAATTGAAAAATTAAAAAATGAAAAACGGAAAATGAAAAATGGAAAATGGATTTTGAAAAATGGAAAACGGAAAATGAAAACTGAAAAATGAAAAACGGAAAATGGAAAATGAAAAATGGAAAATGAAATAAATAGATATGATAAGTTTAAATTTCTATATTGAGTTTCTTACCTGTTATTATTATGTTTTTTTTTTGTATTGAATGTAATGCAGATAAAAATAAAAAATAATTCAGATAAAAATATTTAAAATTAGCTTACTTTTAATAATAACAATTTTTAGCCAAGAATCATTTGAATTTTGTTATTCGGAATTAATGTTTCAGTATCGGCAAAACTTTTAAAGTGTAGTCGTACTCAACATTGTGTGTTACATAGAGTTTAAGACTCAGGTGGAGGGTATCAAAAAATTTAACACTCTTACTTGTTTGTATTTAATTTTCCAAAAATGACAAATAAATTTAGTATTCAGTTGGGCTTATTATTTCATTATTTTTTTCGATCCGTACAACTAAATTTAATTCTAACCAAATAATTTCTGTTAAAACTTCTAATTTGGTTATATATTTGGTTTTCTTTTATTTTAACCGAATTATATTATTCTTATTACTAATTTGTTTGTATTATATCTACCAAAAATTTGTTGAATTTTGTTTAAAATATATTGTGTTAATAGAATAAGATGTTGTAATTACCAATATTTAAGAACGAGTAATATTATAATAGGTTTAATTTAGTCCCGTCAATTGAATTAGTATATAATTTGCATAAAAAATCTATTGTATTCAAAAATATTTATAAATTACAATATAAATGATTATACAATGATTGAAGTTTTCTAGTGGTAACGGAATTCCTACCAATTCTTTTTCTGTGTGCGAAGTTATATCAATATTCCAACTATATTTTGTCGAAATTTTTGAACCGTAACCGTCTAACACATTATTTTTGAAATATTGTTCAACAATGAAAACGTGTTGTTGTATCGTGAATACTCCAAACTGAATTTTTCTTTTGGTTGACAACATTTCACTTTCACTGCATTAATGGCGGCAAATTCAAATCTTAACTGAATTTTAGGACAAAAATCGAAAAATTTTTTAATTTTTATCATTTAGTGATTGAGTTAGAAATTATTAAGGCTTTAGACCAATCGCTGTTGCTATAGTTAAAGCAAAGATATTTACTTAAAAAAAGTACTTAAATAATGGAGGTTTATCCGAAGAAAACGTTCTCTGAACGTGATCTGAGTGACTCGCAGAAGTAAAACGAGTATATTTCGATCTATCTCCATATCTCTATTTATAAAATGTTCTTCGCCTTTCTTTTATGTTAGTAAAATAAGTTAAGCACGGTCTGTATATAAAGTTTATATTATAAACGCAAAATTATAATTATTATTGTTGTACAATCAACTCTATCATTAAAGAGTCATAAAGATGCTATCAGCTACCAACAGTCCAACAGTGATAAAGTGACATGCGCGTGTCTAGTTGATTTTTAAAATGAACCAAACTCAATTAATAGAAAATAAACAGAAACTGTAACTGCACATGAAAGTACTTGTCCTTAATAACTAGCCACCAACTGAGTGCATTTATAATGTTATTTGTACTTATTTGTCACAAGGACACTAAAACACCATGTGTCAAAGGAAATTTGGTTTTGCGGTTTACCGTAAGGTCAACCCTATAAGCCAAAATGTTTTCAATATGTAAATTTTTAATGTTTTTCAACAAATTTGTTTTGCTACACTTCATTCAAAAACCACCACCGGCCACCCACCCACCTTCGAAAGGGCTGCTGATAATAATTAACTGATATGCTTTTAGAAAAGTAAGTCTGTAATTAATTTTATGACCACAATGCCTGTCGGTATTGATGTTTTATATGACATGTTGTTGTAAAAGACAGATTATTTGACTTAGTGAAAGCTTCCCATTAATGTCATTGACAGCGTTTTAAAAAAGCAAATTACCAAAAAAAAAAGAAAAAGAAAATAAACGAAAAATCGAAAGTGGTCACCGGAAATGACAAGTTGTAACGACAAAAGGATAACAATTCGTCACAATTTAGACAATAAATGGTTATTGTCAGACTATAACATTGTTAGTTCAAATGTTTTTTATATTCTTTTGATAAATTGTACTAGCGCCAGTTACTCATATATTTGGGTTTTGGTTTTGTGTTATGGGGGCTGTTAGATAAAAGTCATTAGTGTAAAGCGTTGATGAACATGGTGAGTTAATTGATTTTTGTTTATATCTGAATGTGTATGTCCTTGTTGGTTTTTGCAGTATTTTATTGTTTTGTTGGAAGCACTAATGTTGACAAAAGCATAATTTAAACTGGCCACGCGTTTCAAGGGATAACAATCAAATATTTTACTCGTAGTATGCATGTTCCGTATATTGTGTATGTATCAGTATTTTTAGTAGTTTATAGAACTTGCGAGTAATGTATTTTTGTTGTTGTTTTTGAATTACATATTAATCGCTACATGAAATCTATTTGCGATGATTAATGATGATTTCTTTGGAAAACAAAAATTTTTCAAAGAAAATACAGTTTAATTAATTGATTAAATACTGCAACATGTTTAAGCATTACTAAAAATTTTTTAAAGATGGAAAGTTTTAAAGGCTTACAAAAATAGAATTATTGAAATGGGTAGCGATGCTAGTACGCTAAATAGGGTTTATAAAAATAGCAGGGCACCAATTGAACGTTTTGACGCCTTAGGCTACATTATTTTTGCGAGGATTTAAAACAAGCCGGCGTAAATATATGGGCATTAGATAGATGAGATATATTTAATAGCACAAAATGCAAAATGGCATTTTTAAGAAGATAAATAAAGAAACAGTTGTCTTTTAAAGAAAAGTTATTTAAAAATAGTTTAAAAATAGAACTTTTTAGTAAATGGTACTTTTGTAAAAAAACGTACTTTTTTAAGTAAAGCTATTAATTTTTAGAAAATTTTTTTATTTTTAAGAAAAGGCAAATTTTTAAGAAAATTTATTTTTTTTAAAAAAGGTACTTTTTTTTATGAAAATGTACTATTTATGAAAAGTTAGTTTTAACCCTGGATGTCCAACCATATTTTTATACGTTATGACCAATGTTAGTTGATTCGACTAACATGCACTAAATATCGATTCTGTGGAACCGGCAGTGCTCAAAATTTTTAAAAGTTAATGAAGAAGAAATATAGAATACCTTACCATGTATAAAAAATAAAAAATCATTTGTATTTGTTTTGGGTTTTGATTGATTTTTTAATGTAATCACTTGCTACCCTTGTTCAGTCTTAGCTAGGAAAAACTTTTAACGAAACGACTAACATTGGGTATCCAGGGTTAAAGAAGTTGTACTTTTTCGAGAAAATTTATTATTTAATGAAAAATAACTTTTTGGAGTTAAGCTACTCTTTTAATAAAAGGTCGTTTTTTATTAAAAGAACTTTTTTAATATTTTAACAAAAGACACTTCTTTAATAAAAGGAACTTTATTAATAAGAGGTACTTTTTTAAGCAAATATACTTCTTTAATAAAATATACTTTTTTACGAAATTAATTATTAGTCATACAGCGTTACAAAGTCATTTAGTAATGAGCGTATATTTATTAAGTATATTTTTATAGTTGTATATATGTTCCACAACAAGAAAAGTGTTTGTAAGTAATGTTTATCAACCAATCAGACGCACTCAACTTTTAGGATTTTTGGATACTACCTCTATAATTTAGGCCATTAACTGGCATAATTTTTTCGTGTTTTATGACAGTTTAAATGCCAAGCCGTTCAGATTAATGACAAACAATTCTATCTTATTTTTAGCCAGATAATGAAATTAAAATAAATGGTAAATTATTTTAAGTAAGAGTGATTTCAACAGACAGAAAGCAAAACTTGAAAAATATTCAATTTTTATTTTTAAGCTCAGTAAAGTGCCCCTTATACTAATAATTCTTCAGAAGAGATTTATCTGGTTTATAAAAAAAGCATCAGAGAATAAAAATTCTTGCCCATTTCTTCTCCGATTTTTAGAGATTTTAAATAAGTATTTTTACACAAAGGTAAGGTTTTCTTGACGATACGAAATTTTTTCATGGTTTTTACATAGAGTTGCCACCCTGTGTAATGTATATATATGATGTTGTATATCATTTCAAATCTCAATAAAAGAAGTGAAATTTGATGATCTGGAAATTTTAACTAGCTGCATATCAAAACAAGTTAGAAAATTATAGTCGGTCTACACTGCCTATATGAAACTATATACCATAAGTTTCGACAAAAGGTCTTAGATCCAACTTTGCTGAGGTCATATATAATTGAATATAATCATGCAATTTTTACGCTAACAGTTAGTATTTCCAGCAAATAGTTTTCAGTATAAATGAAAATTCTCTCATTTTCGAAGAAATATTTATTTTTACTTTTTCAATAGTTATTATATAGAAATTACTGTACTTAACCTTATAAAAACGTATCATATTTTAACTGTACTTTTCGATTTTAGGTTTTTTTTTTAGTTTAAAAAATATTTTATTCAACTATTTGAATTTGAGGAATGACAACATGTTGCTACAAAAGATGTTCATGAACATTGTCGTTTTGCTTATGGTATATAAAAAAATATTAATAAAAAAAAAATTATCATTTTCAAGTCAGTGAATAAAAATGATTTGTTAAATATTTTTACATATCTGTGTGTCAGTTGAAAACTGAACTGAGAGTGTAATAGTCCGGATTTTACATTTATTAACATACATTTTGAGTTAATTTTAACGAAATATATAGAGTGAATAGAAATCTATATATAGATTTCATGTCAAGTGCACCAACTTTTGAAACCGATGTCTTCCGATCGGGATAAAATTTGCACCAAGGTTAGTCCTATTAGATAGTAGTTCAGACACAATATTTCAACAAGATCGGTCCAGATCTCTCTGAGTTAGAGGGGATAAAAATTTGACATTTTGGCCAAACAGGTGTTTTTTCTCATCCATGTAACTTATTACCTATTGTTCCTAGAAAATTTTCTCCCAAAGAGTTTAGATAGCTATTTCTTCAATATTTCGGAAAAAAATACTTAAAAAAAAAAAAAAAAAATTTGTAGACTTTTTTTTTTGCTAAATTAAAGCATTTTTTGCCTTTTTTTCAAAAAGGGCATTTTTGCACCAAGGTTAGTCCTATTAGATAGTAGTTCAGACACAATATTTCAACAAGATCGGTCCAGATCTCTCTGAGTTAGAGGGGATAAAAATTTGACATTTTGGCCAAACAGGTGTTTTTTCTCATCCATGTAACTTATTACCTATTGTTCCTAGAAAATTTTCTCCCAAAGAGTTTAGATAGCTATTTCTTCAATATTTCGGAAAAAAATACTTAAAAAAAAAAAAAAAAAATTTGTAGACTTTTTTTTTTGCTAAATTAAAGCATTTTTTGCCTTTTTTTCAAAAAGGGCATTTTTTTTTTTTTTTCATAAGTAAGCTTAGAATTTTTACTTTAAGAGCAATGTTTTGGCCTCATTTGGGTTAATTTCGTGAAGCCAATTCTAACATCCTCGTGTTCAGATTGAAATGTTGCAAATAACTCTTTCAGGTTACAGATAACCATTCTCTTCTGTTATTGTATAAAGGTATGTTACATACCTTCGGAAAGTTTAGTTTGTCTAGTTTCTCAGTATAAGTTTTATTTGTAAGGTTTTAGACACAAATAGAAAAAATTCAAAATAGTGCATTTGTGAAAAATTGAAAAACCGTTGTCTTGAGTTACAAAACATTTATTTTGATAGATATCCCACTCCCATCCCACTAAGCGACCAAAAAGCTCTTAAAGGAAAAGTCCTAAGCTTTCTTATGAAAAAATAAAAAAAAAAAAAAAATGCCCTTTTTGGAAAAAAGGCAAAAAATGCTTTAATTTAGCAAAAAAAAGTCTACAAATTTTTTTTTTTTTAAGTATTTTTTTCCGAAATATTGAAGAAATAGCTATCTAAACTTTTTGGAAGAAAATTTTCTAGGAACAATAGGCAATAAGTTACATGGATGAGAAAAAACACCTGTTTGGCCAAAATGTCAAATTTTGATCCCCTCTAACTCAGAGAGATCTGGACCGATCTTCTTGAAAAATTGTGTCTAAACTACTATCCAATAGGACTAACCTTGGTGCAAATTTCATCCCGATAGGAAGACATCGGTTTCAAAAGTTGGTGCAATTGACATGAAATCCCCCATATATATAAAATTCATTTTCTGTTTGTTTGTTTGTTTGACCGCTATAGAAATTTGTAGTTTTCAACGGATTTCTCTGAAATTGGCACACACGATATCTGTACCCCAGGAAAGATCGCCATATACTTCTTATCGGCCACGCCTTCTTTTACACCCACTTTTTGTATACAATTCGCTTTCAGTTTTTGATATATTTGTTCGTTATACAAATTTTTATTGGTTAACGGATTTCTCTGAAATTTGGTGCATATAATCTCTGGACTCCAGGGAAGGTCACCGCATGCTCCTTACCAGCCACGTCTACTTTTACGCCCACTTCTATATATAAAAAAATTTATTTTCTGTTTGTTTGTTTGTTTTGATTGGTACACACGATCTCTGTACCCCAGGAAAGGCCACCATATGCCTCCTACCGACCACGCCTACTTTTACGCCCACTTTTTATATACAATTCATTTTGTGTTTTTTGGTATATTTTTTCGCAATAAAAATTTTTTTTATCGACGGATTTCACTGAAATTTGGTACACACGAACTCTGTGCTCCAGATAAGGTCATTATATGCTCCTTATCAGCCACGCCTACTTTTACGCCCACTTTTTATATATAATTCATTTTCTGTTTTTTGTATGTTTGTTTCCTACACAAATTTTAACTTTTCAACGGATTTCTCTGAAATTTGGTACACACGATTTCTATACTCCAGAGAAGGTCACCATATACATCTTATCGGCCATGCCTACTTTTGCGCCCACTTTTTATATACAATTCATTTTCTGCTTTTTTGTATATATGTTCCCTACACAAATTTTAACTTCTCAACGGATTTCTCTGAAATTTGGTACACACGATCTATACCCCAGAGACTGTCTTACCGGCCGCGCCTATTTTTACGCCCACATTTTTTTTAATTTTTTACGAGATTCACTCGAATTTTCTGCACATTATTCTCATATCCCAGGCAAGGTCATCATATATTTTTATCGGCCACGACCACTTTTTTTAAATTTCTATATACGCTTTCGGTGTTTGTTAACATATTTTAATTTTTCAATGGACTTTCCTAAAACTTAGTGCACAAATATCTTTACTTACTACTCTTGAGTTTACACCATTATGAAATAAATATTGTAAATCAACCTATTACAAATATTCCCCTCTTGCCTTTTTTATTATATGAGTTGTAACACCCCAAATTAGTGCAGATTTATATCATGGGTGAACAGATACAGGTTGACTACCATTGTAGGATTACTCCGATGAGGTTAATTCATACAAATATTTCCATCTCGCCTTTTTAACTACATTGGAAGACAAATGAAAAAGGCTTAGACAAAACAGAACTCTAGAGAACCCGATCAGATCCAAATTCGAATCGAGTCTCAACGAGTTAGACCATCTGAGTCGAGAAATGCTGAAACATCTGAGCAAACTCAATAACGTCTTCAAGCCCAAAAATCAAGACAAGCTTTATTAAGAGAAGCGAAAATGCCTGAATCAACTCAAGTGCGTCTAGAAATCCAGCGGACAATCTCTTACGTTAGCAGGTATCATATGTCGAATTATATGTCGCCTGGTCCAGAGTTGGGAGCCAGCAAAATCTTTTCATATATGCACCAGAAGGAAAAACCAGAAATGTTGTATATCCCAAGGCTCTAGAATAACTAAAATTCGTAATTTTTAGACATTATACACACAACTAATAAGTTAGTTGTAATGGTAAGCAGGCGCTGAGTCCCAATGAACAAATTCCCAAAAAAAATAAATTTATTACACAAAAAAATTGGGGAATAACTTCATGATAAACAAATTCCCCAAATTTTTTAAAAAAGGTCCCCAAAGGAAATGAATAAATTCCCCAACTGCTCTCAATACCTGTCCTGCAGTAAACGTACTTAAAATCTGTATTCTTTAAATAGCATCATTTCGGTGCGCGGAAGCGGCGCGCGGACGCGACGCGACGCGCCAGCGGAACACAGCTTAGCTAAAATATCGGAATGATCTGAAAAATATAATTGGCAATTAAAATAAGTTGACGACAACTGCGCGGCTACACTGATGTGGCTACAAACGCGCGGGAGCGGCGCATGGAGGCGGACGCATCGCGAACACAGCTCAGTTAAAATATAGCAATGATGTGAAAAATATAGTTTGGCGATTAAAATAAGTTGATGACAACTGCGCGGCAGCACGGGTATAACTGCCAAACGCGCGGATGCGGACGCGACTCGCTCGCGGAACACAGCCCAGTGAAAAGTCTTATGATAAATCTTTTCTACGTATGTTCAATAATTACTATACATATACATACTATAAGCAGCTGCTTAAAACAACCTTGCTGCGTAATTTTAAACGTCGCATTCATTTTCCATTTTTGAAACTTCTATAAATTTGACGTCTCTGCCCAATGATGTTCACTTATTGAATGAAGTTATACAATTTTTAAAAGTTCTGCTTCCTTTAATTTGCAAATGATTCCGTTATATATGATGTTTACAAAATAAATAAATTTACAAAAAAAAACTTAAAGCGGTTTCGCAGCTTTTGAAGCACTATTGCTGTAGCGTCTTATAAAAATACTTCTAAATTCAAAAATCAAATAATTTCAAATTGAAATAAAAAATGAATTTACTCCCCAAAAAACGTAAACATTGGGGAATTTTTTCAACGTGAACAAATTCTCCAATCCCATACAAATTTTTGGAGAGAAAGTCCATCATTTTATGGAAGTTGTTCATTGGGCACTAAGTTCTCAGTACGCCTGCTAAGCTTAGTGAACCATTTTTCAAGTCAAAGGCCTTTGAATCCCGGGCAAGACCGGGTAAAAACAGCTAGTTTTCTATAAACAAAATTTGAGTGGTATTTTTATTAAATTGCAACCTGCAGATATGACAGAAATCATATCAGATGCTATTTTCATATAGGTACTAAGTCAAAAATGGAACGATCATGACCATGGTAAAGTCACTTATTTTTCAAAAACATGTAAAAACAAATTTAAGTAACATCTTTGCAATATTTTTATTTTTCATAGATTTCACTGAAGATTGAAAAGAAGCTGTATATGGAAACTGTGGCTAATAATGGCCTTAATGGGTGTAACACACATAAACCCAATTTGAGCGAGATCTATGTATGTATGTATGTATGCATATGATAATTTGGATCGTAGGGCAATTTAAGACGATCTCATAGGGGTTATTTGTAAGGGGGCTAGGTCTGAACATGAACCATTTTTCACCAATTTCAACACCGTCTATGCTATGACCGAAAAAACTCATACAGTAGACGCTCACAAATTCAAGCTCACAGTAATTCGAATTTTTAGAAATTTGAATCTGCGTTTTTAATACATTAAACGCTCTGAAATAAGAGTTCGAATTTCGAATTTGCGACTGTGTTTTATTAGTTCTGAACAGTGGGGAATACGCAGGAAGGAATTATAAATAAACAGGGGAATCACCAAGTTATGTGTACTGTTTTTGTCATATTTTCAATATTTTTGGAAATTTTGAGTGTACATTATCGGCAGTCTCTATTGAAAAGTGAGAGTACATTATTAGAAATGACAAATAAACGTAAAAAACACCATCTTTTTCAACCAAAGTTAAAATATTAGAAAAGCTCGAACAAGGCGTTCAGGGAAATCGTTTAGCCCTTGATTTCAATGTAACTAATTCTTCCATCAGCTACATATATCAAATCCAATAGATCATCAATATTGAACGCTGTTTCCAACACTTATCAACATGCAACAAATAAATCATTGCATAGCTTTGAATATCCGCAAATGGAATGTCGTCTTTATGAGTGGTTTTTAAATCGATGTTAAAAAAGGTCTACATTGACCGGACCAATATTATAGCAGAAAGCTAAAACAATTTTTAGTAAAGAATATCCTGATAAGGAAGAAAATGATTTTCGACCAAGTGATGGATGGTTTAACAAATTTAAAAAACATCACGGAACTCGTTTTTCAAAATAGTGGTAAGATCTTGTTAAGTGAAGTTGCATTGGTCATTTCGTATAATCACAAATTTATTGTAATGATCGCAGAGAGGACTAATGAAGTCACAAATATATAATTTGACTAAACCGGATCACTTTTTCGGTGCCTACCAGATAAAGCATATATTTCTGTTTTCGAAAAAAGTGCCTTTGGATATAAAACCTAAAAATAACGAATTTAAATTATGCTTGGCGCCTTTGGTTATTAGAAACACTAAAATTTCACGTGTTTTATGACATTTAAAAAAATTCTTGGATGACATCTCAAATTTTCCATGATTGTTTTCAAAAGATTTTTATTCATGAAGTAAGGAGAAAATATATTAATTAAATACCTATTCATTTTTTAACTTTTTTTATTTTAACAGGCCTGTCGCTTTTCTGAACAAAATAATTTGCTCCGAAGGTACTTTTGCTTATTGATAATTGCTCCGCTCATGCTCCAATTGAAAAATTGCAAAGTGATAATGGAAACATAATTGCATATTTCTTTCCAGGAAATGTTACAACAATGCATAAAATCCTGTAACACTCACTTATTTACAGAAGTAACATAAGTTACTTGTTCAATTGGTTGCTGTAGATGGCGAATGAAATAATCATTTGAAATCCCATTTAATCCAAAATGCAATAATTGAAACAAGTTTCGGATGAGGTGCTGGAAACAGTGATAATAAAATTCTTTGTCGAAGTTTTTAAATCTTCATATAGAAGCGAAGGCGATATTGTTGATGGTTTCTAATTATAAAATGGTGTAAAAACAGTACATTATTTTCCACTGAACATTTGATCAATCTTTAGCCCTTCGCAACGATATCGTTATGTCAGATGTAAAAAAACGAAAAAAAAAACAAACCAATATTACTGATTATACATATGTTTAATTTCGAATTTAAAATTAATATCTTCAATTTTATCTTTATTACTACGATTTTTAATATTTTTTATTTTTTAAATACCTACATGTGATGTAATTGGATTGAATTGCTATGTTTTGTTATCGCTGTTATAAATGAAATTAAAATAAAAACAATAAAAACTGGTTTTAATATAAAGTCAACTTCAATCTTTTTTCATCCTTTATTTAAAAAAAAAAAACGTTCAGAAATGAGAAAATTTCGGAAATTCGAATACAAAATATATACATATTGGAGACCTGTAGTTTCATTTGTGAAAGAGTTATATAATAATATTTAAGTTCTATATAAGTAGTTCCATAGTTAAAAGCTCTCATTTCAGTAAATATTGCTTCAGTTATTACCAGAACTGTTCTCTCGACATTACTCATAACTCTGTGGTTTTCTGGAATAACCGCGTATGTCAATTTTTGTCAGTTTTAAGTTAACGATGCCAAATATATTAATTTTTAACGCTCTTTACATGTGTTAAATTAAAAAAAAAAAAATATTGACCATTTCTGAGTTTTTTCTTTAAATAACGACGTTACTTAAGTTTATTAAATTAATTTGCAGCACAATCGACGTATGTCAACCTACGGTTGATCGATGACATATTATTTTCTCAGAAAACAACACATAGCGACATACGTTATTATTAATTGAAAAAAATGCAAAATAATTTTGGATTATTTTTCAGTTTATAACCACTTATAAAAACTTGTGTGTTTATTTCTGTTATTTTTTAATACTATTATTCTTGATACGCTGTTATATTCTCATCCCAAGTCCTGTTAACTTTTTGTTGACGAACAAAAAAATCCATTCTTCAAGCAACAACAACTTATGTCTACATGGGTGGTTGCATTGGTAGTTTTCTTTATCAAAGTAAACCACGTCTGTCGACATAAGTTGTTTTATCTGCATGCACTTTAAGTGTTATTTACATATTGTTTTTTTCGTCCTTCTCTAATCTATTCCTCTGAAGATTTTTGACTCAAAATTTAAATAAAGTATTTATTGCCCATATCTACATAATTTCAAATATAACGTTTTTTGGCTCCCCTGAACATTTTGATTTTATGACATAGGCGGTTTTTCTAGAAAACCACAGAACTCTTCGGAATAGCGTATGAAATTGGGAAATTAAATTCTCAAGATTTTTCGACTTGAAATAATGAATAATACATGATGCTATACAACGTGTTATCTCTTAATCGTTGTCATTTAATATTTTTTTTTTATCATTTTACAAATTTCCCTTTGTAATTTAACAGATTTTTTGAGGTAAAACATTATTCTTAATAACAAATATTTTATTGTACAATATAAAATTTTTTAAAATTTTATTACAATTTTTATGGGTTATATTTTGCCAACAGAAAAATAAAAAAACAATCCAATTTTTTATTATATGCATTTAAGAGAATTTATGAGATTCTTTTAGTAACTCAAAATTAAAAAAAAAAAAAACAAAACATGTAATAAAATCCTTCCAAAGTTTCTAGTTAATTAATAAAAATATTTTGAAGAATGGTAGAGAAAGCAGCATAATTTAATGTAAATTGAATGTATCGCATTGCAAGGAACAAACATACCAAAGCAGCGAATATGAATGCACATCTATCCTCTTTAAGAGTCCTGAAGATTTCATATTACATGCAATCACACCTTCCCAAAAATCAAGCAGCTGCCACTAAAACAAAAAACCTACAAAATTTCATGAATGATTGACTCAATGTCGTATGAAAAAAAAAATCATTTACCCTCTTTTTTTTATGAAAACTCTTAAGTATTTTGACAAAATACACAATCTGGTTGCATTTTTTTTTTGTAGAGCAGTGGCTGTAAGATGAATCATTAAACAGTTCATTTATAATGTATGCAAATTTATTTAACTTTTTATAACTTCTTGGTGGCGGTTTGAAGAAAAAAGGGTCAACAATTTTTGACTCTCATGTGTCGTGTTAAAGGAATAACGACGAAACATCCTGTTGTAATTTCAAAAATAAATCAATAAATTAAAATTTTTCCAAATAACGTTCATTTGAATGCCTGTGTAAATCTTAAACATTCTTCAAAGAAAAATTATCTAAGTAAAGGTGGTGGAAAGGGTTGATATGTCAAGTTTGTAAGAAAACCAATCAATATTATTGTATCATATATAATTTGCATACTATCGAACTAAATTGCTATTAAATATTCGATTTCAAAAATTAGCATAAGAACTTCATCAGCAGCAATAAAAACAAAATAAATTTTCTTTTTTTTTCTCTTTTGAACAATTGTAGTTTTGCATATCAAATCCTGATAAGGGTTGTTAGTTGCTTCACATTTTTGTTCTTATTTTGAAAAATGACTTTAATATAATTATAATGACGGTTCAACTTTTTGGTAGCGCGATAGAGATCTTTTGATAGTTATGTATCTTTTCCTTTGGGTCACGTGTGTAGGCGCTTGATAGAAATCATAAGATAAGTGATATTACAAATATTTATTTGTTATTTTATGGTTGGTGTCTTATTCTTACACGCGATTTAAATACACATGTATGTATGTATGTACTCGTACGTATAATTATCCTAACATGCCAACTACTCTAAACATTGTACTGTATACAGTAGGTCCATAAAATATTCGTTCAGATTATTAAATAAAATGAAAACTTTATTTAATTATGTTTTCTTTTATTATTACAATTCATGATAGCTTTATTGATCAAACAAGTTACAAAATTATTATCTTCCAAATTTAATAGAATTTGACTGATACCCTCCACAACCCACCCCACCCTCCACCTGTAACTTAAACACAATGTTATTATATTATTATTATGAATATTTATTAATAGATTTGTATAATTATGATATAGAAGTTAAATATAATTATTAAATTAGTTACAATCTACATTTGGCGTAGCAATATTACTGTAAGGCAGATTGGCATTTTAAATAAAAAATATACACATTTAAAGATTTAAATTTTACTTGATTTTAAATTTCAAAATCATTTAAAATGAGATTACTGTACTTTATACATGTTTGTAGATATTTGTATAGCGAGTCGAAATTTGTGCCTTTAATATATTAACTACTTAATTTTTACTAAGTGTATGCAGCCCAAAATAAATATATCTATATTCTCTATATACTGAACAAATGCCGATGAAGTGAAATGTATTTCAGATTCGTGCATGTTACTTATTGACCATATACCATCTGTACTAACTGGTAGCTCGAAAGGAAAATTCAGCAATAAGTTTAAGTGTTACATTATAATCCGGTTGAGAGTAAAGGTCGCGGAATTGTGAATTTGAAGCATTGAAAGCGAAATCATATATGTCTTTTAATTTTAGTACGTGTTTTAGTTCTACCCAATATACACATAGAGGGTTGTAGATGTTTGGACTACAAAACTTCAGCAGATTACACAAATTTGACCAGTCTTTAGCCCAGTATTCATTCAGCCATATATTCGTGTAAGTCAAAAATTAATTTTTAGAGTTTAAATAAACAAGGAATTGAGACTAGCTTCTAAGTATAATATGTAGTTGGGTGTAGTGGTTGGTAGGTATAACATTTTTTTTTTTATCAAAAAGGAATAAATTAAGTCAGATGAAATTCTTGGAGCTTTCCGATATATAACTATTTTGGATTTCGCCAAATAAACTTAAAGCCTCCATATTGAACAATACCGTTGTGGAGCATCAACAATTTCTTGCAAACCACTAGGAGAGTCTGATTGTA
The DNA here is from genome assembly GCA_963682025.1 of Cordilura impudica. Taxonomy (NCBI): domain Eukaryota; kingdom Metazoa; phylum Arthropoda; class Insecta; order Diptera; family Scathophagidae; genus Cordilura; species Cordilura impudica. Next base: position 185,729,175 of record OY821520.1, on the reverse strand, counting down.
TAACAATGTCATCTGCGCATAACAAAACTTTTATATTTACGTTATCAATATATAGTCCACCAGGTAAAATATCAGTGAGATCATTTATATGTAAGGAAAGCAAAACTGGACTCAGAATGCAACATTATTCTACCCCGGACTGCACTGGAAATAATTTACAAAATTAATTTCCATCCCATATTCGTCTCTCTGTAGTATCATATAAAGACTCCAAGATTCTAATAATTTTTGATGAAATGCCTATGTACGATAGTTTGAAGAATAGACTGTTTCTGAGTATCATATTGATTGTATACGAAAAATCAACAAAGATGGCATAAGTATATTTATTACTCAATTTATTCAAAAGTAAAATATTGACAAGATAAAATATGTTGTCAACGGTAGAATAATATTTTCTAAATCCAGCTTGAAACTTATTCAGAATATTATTTTCTTGTAGAAATTTGATTCAACAAGATGTTATTAAAAATTTTGCAGATAGCTTCTGTTAAAGACAGGCTTCTATAATTTGTTGCTAAATTTACATCGCCTTTTTTAAATAATAGTATAAAAATGGAGTGCTTAAACACGATCAATATTTCATAAATGAGGTAAGGCAGAGCAAATTTATAAAATTCATAAGGAATTCCATCCTGCCCATCTTATTATATTGACATCAATCAATATTATAACCAATGTTGGATACGGTTAACATTTTAACATAGTTGCCGATACTTAAACATTAAATTCTAATACCATTTAAATTTAATACCTTTAAGTTATATAAATTTTTTAAATTGTATTTCTATTTTGACCAGTATTTGTTATAATTTCTTAGTTATTGTTTTTTTTTTTTTTTTTTTTTGGAAAACAATCATGTATTTTTTATAGAATAATTAAGTTCTATCTGAAAAATTTCATATTTTTCTATCATTAGAGTAGAAAAACTATTAAAATCCGTTTATAAGAAATCAAAGAGAAATAATTTTTTAATGCAGCCGTCGCGTGGGCAAAACGTAGGAAAACTGGGGATTAATTCAGGGAAGCCAATTATTTTTGATGTTTATATTTTTTTTGTTTAGTGAAAAACATGATTTTTGAAAAAAAAAAAAAAATTGATCGAAAATATTTTTTTATTCAAAAAAGAAGAGCCTATTTCATGTATTATTGTGATAATAGTTTCAGATATCTTCAACATCATCGTCATAATCATCATTATCATCATCGTTACGATTATTATCATCATCATTATGACTCTCTTCGGGTAGAATTAATAATTACAATGACAACTGTGGTATTTTATGTGTATTTTTACTCCCTTTCTTTTAACTCGTAGTGTCTGTTTGTCTGCTTAACTTATTGGCGCCCGCAAAAACTTTGGATCAATTTTTAACCCTTTTCCCGTGAACCAATCGAGCAGGCAGACTCGTGGCGACGATAAAAATGATCTAAGAATCTTTCGTTTAAAAAATTTATTATAGTATAATTTTGGATTTTTCGAAGTTTTAACAGTTTTTTTTAATTGACAACCATGTTTCATTTTCAGTCTATAAATTATTTAATTACATGATGGTAAACTTAATTTACAAAGAAAAGGAGTATAATAAAAAATTTTTTTTTGTGGGTTAGCTTTTATACCCTATACCACTATGTGGTTTGGGTATAATGACTTTGTGCTGCTGTTTGTAACAACCAAAAATATTCGTCCTAGACCCATCTTTAATTATACCAATCGACTCAGAATCACTTTTTGAGTCGAAATAGCAATGTCCGTCCGTCCGTCCGTCTGTGTGTCCATGTAAACCTTGTAATCAAACTACAGGTCGCAAATATGAATATATATTGATGAAATTTGGTATATAAGCCTCCATCGGCCATGGAATGAACGCTGTTGAAATTGGTGAGAATCGGTGCATGTTCAGACCTAGCCCCCATATAAATGACCCCCTATGAAATCAACATAAATTGTCATAAGTTTCAAATTATCATATAGATCTCAGTCAAATTGGGTTTGTATGTGTTTATTACATACATTAATCAGTAGTTCAAAAATAATCCCTATAGGACAATTCTTAGTCATAGGTCCCGTATAAGCTGCTTCCCGATCTTCACTTAAATCTATCAAAAAACAAAAATATTGCACAGATTTTTCTCGAATTTGGTTTGTATATATTTTTTAAAAGTATAAGTGACTTTACCAAATATGGTCAGGATCGGTCCATTTTTCGACCTAGTCCCCACATAAGTATAGTATCCGATATGAACTTTTTCATATCTGCAGCGAAAAAAATTAATAAAAATGCCACTCAAATTTGGTTTATGCTTATTTGCTATATCCAATTAGTTGGACCGAAGAGATAGGGTCTCTAAACCATGGTATAGGGTATCGTATAGTCGGGCTAGACCGACTATAATTTTCTTACTTGTTTTTATTATTGGATCTGAAGTAAGCAGATATCTATTAAATATGTCTTCATTAGTTTTTTCCCGGCTGCATTTTAGCGCAAAGTATTCCCTATAGCTTTTGGAAACTTTGTTTCTAGCCTCTTGTGCTTCGTCTGATAGCTCACCAATCGGCAAAAGTGCATTGTATGTTATTTCCGGCCCGCGAATAAAAAATTTATGAACATTTTGTACCATGGCTATGTTTTAACAAAATCAATAAGTTTTATATGCGTTCTAATTAACTGTAGATCAAGTTGTGTTATATCTGAGGAAACTTCTGCATTTTTAACAAAAATTTCTCGCGGTATTGTCATTTGTGTTGCCAAAGCCTGGTTTTGGTTGGACAATGATCAATCCAGTTTTTTTTTCTGAATTCTTTTTTATGTGTCTTTAACAACTTGTTTGTTATGATCTGATCTAGCTTGCTACTTTTTAAGTGGTAATTTATTTGGCACATGAAGAAGACACTCATATAGCCTAATCCAGCCATGAAGAATAGATAAACCGAACTGAAATGTTTTTATTTTTTGTTCACACTCTTGGCAATCATTTCATCAATACAGTTGAAATCTTTGCTCGTAGCACCACGAACGTGATATTTTTGTGTGGATCTTTTTTCAGTTATAGCATTTTTTCAATAATAGCATATCACTCATCACTTACATTAGTTTGTGATTTATTTTCATTGATTTATCACCTACTAATACAATGGAATCCTTCAGAGTTCAAATTAATTTTCTGCTCTTTCTTTTTATACTCTATACCACTATGTGGTTTGGTATAATGACTTTGTGCTGCTGTTTGTAACTACCAAAAATATTTGACCTAGACCCATCTTTTATTATACCGATCGAATTAGAATCACTTTCTGATTCGATTTAACGATGTCCGTCCTTCTGTGTATCCATGTAAAGCTTTTAATCAAACTGCAGGTCGCAAATATGAATATATATTGATGAAATTTGGTATATAAGCTTTTATCGGCCATGGGATGAACGCTATTGGGGAGAATCGGTCCATGTTCAGACCTAGCCCCCATACAAATGACCCCTATGAAATCAACATAAATTGTCATAAGATCCAAATTATCACATAAATCTTAGTCAAATTGGGTTTGTATGTGTATATTACATCCATTAATCAGTAGTCCAAAAATGATCCCTATGGGACAACTCTTAGTCATAGGCCCCATATAGAGCTGCTTCCCGATCTTCACTTAAATCTATCAAAAAACAAAAATATTGCACGGATTCCTTTCAAATTTTGTTTTTATATATTTTTACAAAATACAAGAGACTTTACCAAACCATATAGATATAGCATCCGATATGAACTTTTTCATATCTGCAGCCAAAAAAATTAATAAAAATCCCACTCAAATTTGGTTTATGCTTATTTTCTATAACCAGTTAGTTGGGCCTGAGAGATAGGGTCTCTAAACGCATGGTATAGGGTATCGTATAGTCGGTTTAGACCGACTATAATTTTTTACTTGTCTAAGTTGTGAAGTACTTACGGGTTCTTTCAATATTAAATTTTTATGGGTCTACAAAATCTAGCAGAAAGTAGCGGATTTTGCCAAATGGTTTTATTCATGCAAACAAGTTTTAATGCCACAGTGAATGTAATAAATATACTTGAAACACTAGCATCAGAGTGGTGAAGTGCTTGTTTAATAAGTGCTATTGTGAGTTTGTCTTTTTCTATAATTATACCCTATACCACTATGTGGTTTGGGTATAATGGCTTTGCTGCTGTTTGTAACAACCAAAAATATTTGACCTAGACCCATCTTTAATTATACCGATCGAATCAGAATCACTTTCTGAGTTGATTTAACAATGTCCGTCCGTCTGTGTGTCCATGTAAAGCTTTTAATCAAACTGCAGGTCGCAAATATGAATATATTTTGATGAAATTTGGTATATAAGCTTTCATCGGCCAATGAACGCTATTGAAATTGGTGAGAATCGGTCCATGTTCAGATCGAGCCCCCATACAAATTACCCATATGAAATCGACATAAATTGCCATAAGATCCAAATTGTCATATAGATCTTACTCAAATTGGGTTTATATGCGTTCATTACATCCACTAATGAGTAGTCCAAAAATGATCCCTTTGACCCCATATGGAGCTGCTTCCCGATCTTCACTTAAATCTATTAAAAAACAAAAATATTGCACTGATTCTTCTCAAATTTTGTTTTTACATATTTTTGCAAAATACAAGAGACTTTACCAAACATGATCAGGATCGGTCCATTTTTGGACCTAGTCCCTTTATAGATATAGCATCCGATATGAACTTTTTCATATCTGCAGCCAAAAAAATTAATAAAAATCCCACTCAAATTTGGTTTTTGCTTATTTTCAATGTCCAGTTAGTTGGGCCTAAGAGATAGGGTTTCTAAACGCATGGTATAGGGTATCGTATAGTCGGTCTAGACCGACTATAATTTTCTTACTTGTTTTTTGTTGCAATTTTTTGTTGTTTGTTCCCAAAACAATACGATCTCTCATGTGTGATTCTCTTTGATAGCCAAAATCACATGATGATGCCAATTTCTTTATATCAATAAAAAAATTTTCAAATGGTTATTCTTCTTGTTGAAGTCTTGAGAAGAATATAAAGCGTTCATATACAATACGTTTTTTCGAGTGTAATAGTTTTCTATAGCTTCTTTAACTTTTGCATATGCCACTCTGTCAGCCTTAGAAATTTCAGTGTTGCTGTACATTTCTATACCCTCTCCTAAGGCGTTTAGAAATGCCGCAATTCTTGTTTTATCTGGCTTACTGTTAATTTCACATGCTACTTCAAAAATATCGTAATTTTGTTTAAAACATCGGCAGTTTTCTGCCACATTACCATCGAGACTACTGACTTTTTTAATGTAGTCCATTTTTATTTTCATACTTTTTGTAGTGTTAAATTTTTTGTAACTTTTTGATTTTTTCAAAAATTTATAAATTTTTGTTTTTCTTTGGTTTTTGAACTACTATTTCTTAATTTATTTTTTATAATGGATAAACAATTTAGGTTTTGTTCTAGTTTTTTTAGGTTTTTTGTGGATACCCATTTCTTTTTTTCTTTTTTGTATATATTTTTTTATATTTTATATACCTCGCGGTTTTTATTTAAATAACGACTGCGCCATGTAAAATAAGTAATGTGATCCGTTTGAGTATCAAGACAATACTGATTCTTTATTTTAATTATATATAATTATATTTACAATATAGTAATTTATAATTCTCTCCTATGCTACAAATAATAGAAAAAAAATAATTAGTTTTTCTTTAAAAAGCAATATACGAGCGAATATTTTATGAAGCCACTGTATGTATGTTTGAGTAATTAGTAGATTCCTTAAAGCAAAAACTAAACTGTCACTTTAATAACTACGGCTTAACGTGAAAGAAGCCTAATTGTTTTTAAATTGTTTTGAAAACTATCTTTGAAACGTATAGTAAAGGAACTATTAAACATATGATTGCAATTATACTACTCTGTTCAAATGAAAAGACTTTCATTTAAAAATTAAAATCTTTCCTTGTTCTTCCGAAACCATTTCAACGCCTTCAAAGTAAAAATTTCGTCGATGTATTGTTCATTAATTGAAATTTTTTCTCATCCGGGCCGGTCTTCTTCTGCCTTCTTGTTTGTAGCACTTGTTAACATTTCTTTTCAACAAAGCCTGAAGGCCTCTTGCAATATTCTTTACGTTTGTTTCCTTCCGCAAACAAAATTTAATGGAACTTTTTTGTTAAAAAAAATCACACATTTATAAAATCGTCAAATTCAGTTTGAGTTGTTTACAAAACTGATATCACTACTAATCTAATAAGCCATTTTCATGCAATTCGGCACAGATGTCAACAACTCTACTACCGAGGTCGATAAATTCGAAGAAAATATAATATAAAAATTAATGTTACTAAAAGTGCATTTTTCATTTGAAAACATTTAGCCGCATTCAAATCAGATGCTACTCTTGGTAATAGCAAAGTCAATTTAAAATTGCCTTTCATAGGTCGAAAGTTGTCTTTTATGGATCCAGTAAAGATGTGCAGATAAATCACTTATTTCGAATAGGTTTATTTTGAGAAAAAATCCTATACTCGTAAGTACTTTTTGACACTATTTTGAACTATTTTATTTTAAAATTTCTTTTTTTTTTTTGATAATATTAAGTTTTAGTTCCTCAATATCGGTTCTTGTTAATTTAATATCAATTATTCTTTTCCCAATACACTTCAAAAAGTGTATTATCATATTTTCAGTTGAATAAAATTTTTTTTAAAATATATTTTTAAACAACGAAAAACCATTGACGAAGTAATAGAAACAACTAATAAATCGTTTTTATTAAGATTTAAACTACAAACCAGTTAAAATAGATTTTGTTTTTTTTAAAATTTTCTTTTTTGAACAAAAAAAACCCAATTTCAACAATGTTAATATATTTTAAATGTCATATTTCAAATTCATGTGTATATACATCAGAGAAGCTCAAATTTTAGGGGGCCGAAGAAACACATAAAATTATTATGTGGGGTACCCATATACGACATAAATCGATTTTTTCATCGAAATTTTGAGGGGCTCGAAAATTATTTCAGAGGTATGGTTCCTTGGGCAAATATACTTGTTATGGCTCATAGTACCAGAATCGCGATGAGCCCATGGAGTAAAAATAATTGACCCACACATATATAAGTAAATACTTAGATAATGTGAATTTAAATACATTTGTGTTGAACCCTCACACCGTCGGGAACTAAAAACTCCTAATCCTGTCCTTAACGACTGAGGTAAAAATATTTGAATTTCATGTATTTTGTATGAAATAATTTTCTAAAAAGTACTTATTTTGAATATTATGCTGCGTATTATAAGCAATTATTATTTGCTGAACTTCGTATTTAAATTAGTTGGTTGCGAAACTCCGCGAGCTAATATTTAATGAAAAAGTAAGAACCAATTTGTTGTATTCTTGAATATGGAAAAAAAAAATACAAAAGATTATCTTTCCAATATTCAGTTGCGCAGGTAAAGTCACATTTTTCAACATATTGTATGTGCTTAGTTACATATGTACATATGTAACACAATTCTAATGGAGACTTCCGTATGAAGAACAGCAGAAATATTTACATCAGCTTATGCATAATTTAGATTCGATAAGCCCGATCTGTATGATGCAGGCGATATAGGTGATTCCGTTTTTTGCCTTTAAATAATAATGAGGAATCCGATGCAGAACTTGAAGAGGTTACTACAGAATTGAAGGATGATGATCCTGAATACAGCAAGGAAAATTTTGATGATGGTGCTTAAATACTGAAGAGGAGAGTGATCAAGATTATGTAGGCAAGGATCGCACTATTTGGAAAAAGACTCCGCTGACCATTGCGAACGTTTGCGAGCACATAATATTATACATGAACCACTTTTCATGGCTCCTAAGCCAAGCACAAGGAAAAAATGCATTCCGAATATATAGGAAACTACCAAATTAATGGTAATAAGTTTGTGAAGCAAAAGATTTGTGTTCAAATACGTTATCCATTCCAGTAGATAAGGTACTATTAAAGGACCATGAACTACTATATTACAGGATTCGTTCTGCTATTGATGTTGAACTGCTTTCAAATTCTCGGCACGGATATGAGTTGATCAACTGAATGGTCAATTGAAAACGAAATTCCAAAAGCTTTTTATAAAATATATCGTAATACGAATTCAGCACTTCCAAATCGAATACATTATACCCTGACCAAATATTGATATGAAAAATAATGCAATTTTTCAGATAGAAGTTAATTCTTTCTATGAAGTAAAACATCATTATATTTATAAAGAAAAACAAAACAATTAGAAATTATAATAAACATTGGTCAAAGAAGCATTTAACCAGGAATAAATTTTTCATTTAAAAAAGAAATGCAAAATGTTTTAATAATTTCACTTAATATTTGGTAAACCACAAAGTGTAGGTTAATAAATATACCATTTTTTTAAATCACCTATGATTTATCTTTTTAATCCCTGTTAATGTGACACTAAAAATTCAACATTTTAGGGCGTTTTTAATATTTATTTTCACACTTATGATTTTATTATATCGTGTTTTTTAACGAAGAACATACACCTGGTACGAAAATGTTATAGTAAGCATTTAACTAATATCTAATCAAAGAAATCTTTATTAACGCTCTACTTTGATAAGATTACTAAGAGCATTCCATTGAACTCAAAGTAATTGTTCATTTTTACACAAAATCTTTTGTTAATAAATTAAAAAAGGATTGTCAATATTTTCTTATCTTTTCTTTATATTCAGAACATTCTTTCTTAGCAGCTGTGTGTTTTTGATTTCTAAAAAGAAAGCGCTAAAAATTGTTAAGTACATTTTTTTTTATTGTTGATACTCTTTCGTATCTTAAAATGTGTGAAATTTTGTTGTGAAGCAATTGAAATCTTTTTGCTTTACTTTTGCATTCATTGTTTGTTAAAGCCTTAAGCAATTTGCGGTTAATAATAATGCTTGCCATTTATTCATTCATTCCTTGCAATTTATTGGCACTGCCATAAATCTTTTCATACTCATCCTTATCAAAGCAAACAAAAGGATTTATAGAGCTAAACTAGATTTAAGAAAAGGAGTTTCTTTCAATTAAAAAATAATCATAAATCATCGAAATTTCGTTATGAAAAAATTTATGATATTTCAACTACACATATTAATGTTTTTGGTTAATATTCATTTTTTTTTTCATATTTAATGCAAATATTAAATATTGTACAATATAAAAATTATTTATATAGGAGCAGCTGCTTTCCTACCGATAGTGTATCTTACTTTTTGTTGATCCCTGTCTGAGCTCAAGTTAAATTTTCTTATCTTTTGTGATTTTTTTTTTGTTTGTTCTTAGCTAATGGAAGAAAAGCCTCAGGCATTGATTGTAAACAGATGTGTTCATCAGGTATGTTTGGTTATATTTATCACTTATAAGTGTTTTTTTTTTAACATACACTGAAGCAAAGCAAATCACGTATTTTTGCAATAAAAATAGTTGAAAAGGATAATTGTTTTTCAAAGATTTCACTATCTTAGAACCAATAATAGTGAAAAGATTTATTTGTTTTTCATTTATCAATGTCATGCAAAACAAACTTGAGTTAAAACGTAACAATTTCATATAATTTTTTTTTATTAAAAAAGAAAATAATAACCCATAAAAACCAAGTTTTATTATACTCCCTTTCTTTGTAAATTAAGTTAAAATAATCTTACCCATAAAACAAACTTTTTATTAAAACTCTTTCTTTCCTTATGCTTATGCGTTTTAAATCTCTCCGTGACTGTGCGTGACTATTTTAAAATTAATCTTTGGTTACAACAAGTCTATGGACAAAATTTCAGATCGATCGGATGAGGGGAAATAGGGTTTAAATCACTCCGTGGCTGTGCGTGACTATGCGTGACTGTACGTGACTACCCCAAAATTAATCTGTAGTCACTACAAGACTATGGGCCAAATTTCAGATCAATTGGATAAGGGCGAATAGGGTTGACCCACGACAGACAGCCAGAGAGTATGAGTTAAAAGAAAGAGTTTAAAAATATTAAGACTCAAGAAAATACTTTCTTAAAAGAATGCCAAAGGAAATTTAAATAATCTACAAAAAATGAAAATGCAGTGCACTTACGTGAGCGAAACTTGTAGACTGTGAATATAATTATTATTTAAAATAATAACAAGTATGAAAATTATATTCGGTTTAAACCAAATTCGAATGAAAATTTCTATCTGGGGACTAGTTGGGAAAATGGATCAATCATAACCATATTATGTAAAGTCACATCTTTTTTTACACACTAAATTTGAGAAAAATCTGTGGAATATTTATGTCTTCTGACGGATTTAAGTGAAGATCGGGAAGCTTCATATGAAAAGTAATTGCTTTTTAAGAGCTTTAAGCGCTTTTTAAACAATTTTTTTTTATTATTAACCAACAGTCAGGGATTACCCCTACAAATGAGAAGGAGGAAAGGGGGAGTAGTTTTTGTGAATACTTGACTTAAACTTTGTTAGATTGTAACTGTTAGGAAAGACTTATGTGGGGACTTTACTCCACATATGGCTAATTCGACTGATAAACGAATTTTCTCTGTAATGCGTTGTGCAGTCAACTGGGCAATAGACTACAAATGTATGTGATCTACTAGAAAAGCAGGTAGAGCGAACTGAAACTCGGGCACTTGGAATGAGTTCGCTAATCTCAGAAGAACATTTCCCATGGTAGAACAGTGTTACACAACCCACATTTCTACAATGTTCCAACGAGTCAATATAGTTAGATATCCTACTGTCATTAATGTAGCTCCTGCCCATATATGGGAGATTTATTCTATTTTCGGTCGGATGTAAGTGGCATAGATTTTAAGGATATCGGAAAGAACGAAGTAATTTTGGCACCGTTTTAAAAAACCAAGACACTTGAATGCTTATTTCGGCACTTGAAAAATACCACCCATATATACAGATAATATTGTTGAATCCAAGACCCAATGGGTCAACAACCAACACTGAGTCTTCTGCGCATTAAAATCAGCCCTATTCGCTTTACCCCACTCATGAATTGTTAACAAGTCTTGATTCAGCGTGTCAATCATGATTAATCATTCATTCATTGTTAGCCTTTTGCCACCCAAGAAGGAAAATAAAAGACAAATGTTGCTGTGGGATTCAAAGTTTGACCAAGGAGGTCATTTAGAAAAATAAGGAAAAGATAGGGAGAAAGAACAGAACCTTGGTGTACCCCTGAATTAAACTGAAACTCATTGGAGGAGACCCCATCAATAAAAACACGTATTGCGTGTTCTCTGAGAAAACACTAATGTATCGTGCTATACGTGGTCGAACGCCTTGGAAATATCTAAAGCAACACTTTGTTTTCACCAAAATTATGAATGGATCCACTCCAGCGCTCAGAGAAAAGAGCTAACAGGTTTACCGTAGTTGGATTTCTACGGAAGCAATACTGTCGATCATTAAGAAGTGAGTTGGCCTTTAGGTAGTTCACAAGATGGTGATTGATAATGCTCTCCATCACCTTTGAGAACGCAGAGCTGATTGCAATTGGACGCTAATTTTCAGGGTTGTTAGCAACAGCATTTTTAGGGATCAGTTGGACATTGGCAATCTTCCAGCAAGAGGAAAAGACTCCCGTACGCTACGAAGAGCTGAAAAGGTTGGCCAACACCAAGTGCTGGTATACTATCCCGCCCGGAGACTTATCTACGTTGAGAAAGCACCTTTTTAACTGTACGAACTCTGAAGAATATTTTAGTCATAGTTCGGGCAGTGTTTTTTTTAGCAAAAAGTTCAGTCAAAAGATTAGCCTGATCAACCGGGTCAGTGAATATTTCGTCAAGTCTAGTTAAACCAAGATTTTTGATAAGGTTTAGTCGAAATGCGGTTTGATGAAATAAATAATCGCATACCAAGCGCATTTATTTATTCCACTATTTTCACAGCAGCATCTACATTATTTTCCTGGAAACAAAGTCTCCAAATAACTAATTATATCAATGATAATAATCTTCTTACTTGTAAACAATCCGGTTTTCGTGCCAAGCATAGTTGTATTACAGCTCTTACTGATGTAGCTGAAGATCTTAGAAAAGAACTAGATGATGGCTGTATGGCAATGCTAGTCTTATTAGACCACTCAAAGGCTTTTGACACAGTTGATCACACTATTCTGATTCAAAAACTAGAGAAGATCATGCACTTTTCCCCAACGTCTTCCAAATTGATTTATTCATATCTTCATGGTCGAGTACAGTATGTAGAAATCAACTCATCAATAACTTCAAATTTCCTTCCCATCTCTAGGGGTGTACCGCAAGGTTCCATTCTTGGACCTCTTCTCTTTTCCATTTATGCAACTGATTTGCCAGACCAGCTGATGCACTGCAATATTAGAATGTATGCTGACGATGTTCAATTGTACATAAGCAGTAAAAAGGAGCAATTTGAAGAATGTACGCGAAAATTAAATGATGATTTAGAACGTGTTTCTTTTTGGGCATCTGTAAATGGCCTAAGTCTAAATCCAAAAAAAAACAAAATGCATTTTACTACGTAAGCGAACGCAGAAAGTTGTCGAAATACCCAACATTTATATTAATAACCAAAAAATAGAAATAGTCAATAAAGCCAAAAATCTAGGAGTAATTTTTAATAATACATTAACCTGGTCGGATCATGTTACAAACGCGTGTGGAAAAACCTTCTCGATGCTACGAACTCTATGGCCAACTCAACATTGCACCCCTTTTAAAATCAGATTGCTGCTCGCGAAAACGTATTTAATACCTATTTTAATGTACGCCTGTGAAATTTTTTCAAGTTGTGATGCAAATAGCACGTTTTTGGCCTTAAGTTTTATGGTAACTATGAACATATTACCCCCTATGCAAAGAAAATTTTTGGTGTCCAGCTTGATGACCTGATGAAGAATAGAACTCTAATTTTTTTACACAAAATTATAACCACTCGTGAGCCTCATCATCTGTATAATCGAATCACTTTCAGCCGACACAGTAGAAATAATACCATAATTCAAATAAGGCATCATACGCTAATATCAAATTGGCAATTTTACATTAACGCAATTCGTCTTTGGAATATTATCCCACCAATTATTAGGGCAACCAGCAACGCGTTACACTTTAAGAAAAGAATTTTTGAGTATTAATCTTAATTTTTTTACTTCAAAATTAAATCACACATTATTAAATTTTTTATTTTTTGTTTTTATTAATTGTTATTTAATAACTTTCCAATGTTTAATAACTGTTACATTGTATGACTCTATCTATCATGATATTTATAACATATGTTTAAAATTATCTTATAGCATTATTTTATTTTTATTTTTCTCTATGTTTATATTTTTATACTTCAAAATAACTTGCATTTAACAATGTCTGTACTTCTACTACTTTAAGACTCATGTTTTGCTGTAGATGTTACCAAAATGAAATAAATAAATAAATAAATAAATAAATAAATAAATAAATAAATAAATAAATAAATAAAATTGAAATACTTGAAGAAATCGTTGAGCTAATCCCAACGAGCCTTTGCGTAAATAAAGACTGAGCGCTTCACAGCTGATACTGAAACACAGAGTGGCATTGAAATGTTCTGATCACGCGTTTTATTTTAGCGATTTTACAATTTTCAAATTTTTAGTGCTGTTACTTTATTACAGCATTAAATTTTTTAGATTCGTATACATAAGTATCGTTTACAAATTTAGACTTCTACTGGCTCTTTAACTTTTGTAGGGTTTCGTATAGTTGGTCTTTACCTTCTAAAATTTCCATTTCAATGTTTATTTAATATTTTGACACTAGCTGATACCCTAATCATAAAATCCTTAATAATGTTAAAAGGTGGCTTAAAAGTAAAAGTCATTTCTAATTCCTTAAAATCTTATTTTAAAATTTTGAAAAAACCGCGTCCCTTAATACGCGGACACTACTTACTAACAACAAATACAACACAAATATATCAATGATTTGCATAACCAGCTATTTGTTGTTGGTTGAATGATGATGATGATGGGTGGTTTGTTTGGTCACTCGCGGCTGCCAGGCTGACTGTTAAGGGATGCTAAAAAATGATACCATGCATATTGCGCTTGATGAAGGTGGATTAAAATAAACGCATAAAAACGTGTGCCATTCATTTGTTTGTTTAGGTGAAAAGCGTGAAAATAATCAAATGAATAATTTTGATCAACCATAACAGGCATGATATTAGGAACGTTTCATCGTATCATATCATCTCATCTCATAATTGTACTGGACCATCATAAAACCTTTTGTGTTAGCAAAAAAACAAACAGATGATATGAATATGAAGCAAATATTATGATGAATACTTATGATATGAAAAAAAAATAAAACTTTTAACGATAATTTTTTATTATTATAACAAAAACAATTTCATAAAAAAGCGGATATTTACTAAAACGTCCAATATTTACAGTGGCGAGCAAAAGCGTTTGAATAAGGCAAATGATTTAAAAACTTCAAAGTTTTTTTTTTACTTATTTATTAATTATATTAATTTATAATATCAAAAAAGATTTAAAAAACTAGCAGATTCCAGCGCTCGAAATTCGAGTGCAATTTATAGGCAGCTTTATTTTTCAACTTAGCCAATTCACAAACCAATACTTTTATGGTTTATTATTATTGTTAATAAAGATAACAAACTTATTAACAAACATATTAAAAAATTTAATAAAAACACATAGCGTATGTATAATTTTATGTATGTGTTAGTAGCAACTTTAAATGCAATTTACTCAAAATAAAGGAAAAAATTTAAAAATCTGTAAATCTACAAAACGGCAAAAAGGAAATACCTTTCAAATAATATACGTTTGGTCAAAATCGGGATAAAACGGTAGAATAAAACATCGGTCACAAGAATCGCCTATTAATATTATAGATTATATATTCCATGTTTTTAAAATAAAAAATTAAAATAACTCTTTTCGAACACTTTTGCACATTGCTCAAAAAATTCACATATTAAGCTATTTTAAATATTTTGTCCATAGCCCTATATTCTTCTTTACACATACATTTCGGCATACTCTCAACCAAATTCTTGATAGTTTGGTTTGGCATATTGTTCAATTCTTCTTGAGATCTTAGCTAAAGCTCATCCATTATATTTGGGTCCGTTTCATATACTGTTAATGTATGAAACCCACAAATTTGCAATTGGGACATCTTGTTGAAACTACAATTTTTCTTCTGAATATGCGCTTCTCTCTCTACAAATTCAGACAAGTTGAACTGAGAAATAAGAGGGTAGTCTTCATTTTTTTCATTATACTTTCTATTTTAACTAATAGGCCAATTTTCCACCAAGTAAACCATCTCCACACCATAAAATTGCCATCACCATGTTGTACCGTTTCAAGTGATGCCGCTTAAAATTTTTAATATGGTCGGTGCCAATAATATTATTTACCATGCGATTGGAGTCGGCTAATTTTCATAAGACCAAATCACTCGTTTCCAATATGCAACTGTCCACTTTTCATATGTTAGCTATTTTTCTGCATGACTGTCATTTTTTCGTAAAATTCACTCTGCGTTTTTTTATTTATACACTTATTGTCGTCATATTACTATATTTTTATACCCTATACCACTATGTGGTTTGGGTATAATGACTTTGTGCTGCTGTTTGTAACTACCAAAAATATTTGACCTAGACCCATCTTTTATTATACCGATCGAATCAGAATCATTATCTGATTCGATTTAACGATGTCCGTCCGTCCGTCTGTGTGTCCATGTAAAGCTTGTAATCAAACTACAGGTCGCAAATATGAATGTATTTTGATGAAATTAGGTATATAAGCTTTCATCGGCAATGGGATGAACGCTATTGAAATTGGTGAAATTCGGTAAATGTTCAGACCTAGCCCCCATACAAATGACCCCTATGAAACCAACATGAAGTGCCATAAGATCCAAATTATAATATAGATCTCTGTCAAATTGGGTTTGTATGTGTTTATTACATCCATTAATCAGTAGTCCAAAAATAACCCCTATAGGACAATTCTTAGTCATAGGTCCCGCTTCCCGATCTTCAATTAAATCTTACAAAAAACAAAAATATTGCACAGATTTTTCTCAAATTTGGTTTGTATATATTTTTTTCAAAATGTAAGTGACTTTACCAAATATGGTCAGGATCGGTCCATTTTTCGACCTAGTCCCCATATAAATATAGCACCCGATATGAACTTTTTCATATCTGCAGCCAAAAAAATTAATAACCATGCGACTCACATTTGGTTTCTACTTGTTTTCTATATCGAATTAGTTGGACCGAAAGATACCGAAACCATGGTATAGGGTATCATATGGTCGGTCTAGACCGACTAAAGTTTTCTTACTCGTTTAATACCAAAATTAGCATATACGATGGCGGTTCCATAACAGTCTGACCTGACATATAGATGGCGGCAGTAGTTTGAAAAAATTTACTTTGGAGAAAAGTGGCAATCTTATAAAATATATTTTTTAAGTTTCAAGGCGCCATATTGTTTGGATTTTTTTTGGAGCCATCGAAAGTAAACAATTTAAGTGAATTTGCAATCATGGAAAGAATTGGTCACCATTATCTAATTCAATACTGTCATTTGAAAGGTCTCAGTCCAACCAATATTATAGCCGAGCTAGATTCTACTCTGGGGGAGTCTGCTCATTCCTTTACGACTATAAAATATTGAGTGGCAGGGTTTAAACGAGGCCGCACGAGCTGCTAAGACAACAGCGTAGTGGTCGACCAATTGGGGTCTCCAAGCTTGAAACGGTTAAGATCATACGGTGAAGATGCATGAGCTGAAAATTTGGAGATGAGAAAGCTATCCTCATGATAGGTGTCGCGTTTGCTTACAATATAAGAAACTCAGCGTGATGGAGACATTTCATTAGAGTGTCTGGCAATGTTTCACTACAATAAAGCTAAGTTTTTGCGTCGATTTGTAACCATGGATGAGACTTGGGTCCACCACTTCACACCTGGGACAAAGGAACAGTCAAAACAGTGGACTGAAATGAGAAAATCGTGTCCGTTGATTCTATCTTCTAAAAGAAAGATGAGTCAACGCCGACTAAAATGCTAACTTATTGCAGCATTTAAATGATTAAATTTAGGAAAAAGGCCGATTTGACAAAAAAAAGAAGGTGTTGTTGCATCAATATAACGCACCAGTTTCCGCATCTACTATTACGATGGACAAAATCCATGAATTCAAAAACATGCTATTGAAGCTATTGAATATCTCTGGAAAAATTGCATCGAGCTAAAAGGAGATTATGTTGAGAAATAAAGAAAAATATGTTTTATTTTCTATTACAGGTCGATGTTTTGTTCTACCGTTTTATCCCGATTTTGACCAAACGTAAACTCTTTGGAAGGTATTTCCTTTTAGCCGTTTTGCAGATTTACGGTTTTTTGAATTTTTGTCTTTATTTTGAGTACGTTACATTTAAAGTTTCTTCTAACACATACATAAAATTATACATATGCTATATGTGTTTTATTAAATTTGTTAATGTGTTTGTTAATGAGTTTGTTATCTTCATTCACAATAATAATAAAAATAAACCATAAAAGTGTTGGTTTATGAATTGGCTAAGTTGAAAAATAAAGCTGGCTAGAAATTGCAATAGAATTTCGGGTGCTGGAATCTGCTAATATATATTAAATTGCTTGCCTCGTTTAGAAAATTCTGCTTAAATTTACCTTAAGTAACAAGAAAATAAATATTAAAGAACTCAATAAAAAAAGCAAATAATAGGGTCAAATACGGCTATGCCGAATCTTTGATACCCTCCACCCGTATTTTGAACACAATATTATAACCAAGGTTGTCAACACTAAGATTACGCATTATGAAGGCTAGATTTTTTACAATGATGTTTAAAATTAATAAGATAATTAACAAACATTTTAGATATTTTCGTCCTTTTTATACCCTCCACACAACTGTGCAGAGGGTATATATCAGTTTGCCAATCCGTTTATAATGCATCGAAAAATGTATTTGCGACCCCATAAAGCATATATATTCCTCATTTTTATAACAACTCAAGTTGATATAACGATGGCCGCCTATCCGTCTGTCTGTTCGTCCGTCTATGCGTCTGTCGGTTAAAATCACTGTCATTCACAAAATGAACCATTTACCTGGATAAAGTTACGACAATATTGTTTGTCATTATTTCGAGCAGGTTGTTGTTGAAAATGGGGTATGTCCAAAAAGATGAAGTCAGCTCTAAAAAATTTTAGAAATTCCATGTGTTTGTCGTAATAATTTAGTATTAAATTTTCAAATTGTTGGTTTTTAAAACATTTTTTTCACATGTTATAAATAGTGCAATTGGTCCAGATATTAATGTTAACGTAAAACCGATGTGGAGGGTACCAAAGATTCGGCTTAGCCGAATTTAACACTCTTACTTGTTTTAATTGAAACCAATTTTTATATTGAAAAGTAAATAAAAATTTATAAGCATCGCTGATATATATCTATGTATATGCACATTAGGGTGCGCCTTATTATACCCTATACCACTATATGGTTTGGGTATAATGACTTTGTGCTGCTGTTTGTAACTACCAAAAATATTTGACCTAGAATCATCTTTTATTATACCGATTGAATCAGAATCACTATCTGATTCGATTTAACGATGTCCGTCCGTCCGTCCGTCCGCCCGTCCGTCCGTCTGTGTGTCCATGTAAAGCTTGTAATCCAACTGCAGGTCGCAAATATCAATATATTTTGATGAAATTTGGTATATAAGCTTTTATATGCCATAGGATGAACGCCATTGAAATTGGTGAGAATCGGCCCATGTTCAGACCTAGTCCCCATACAAATGACCACTATGAAATCGACATAAATTGCCATAAGTTCCAAATTATCATATAGATCTCAGTCAAATTGGGTTTGTATGTGTTTATTACATCCATTAATCAGTAGTCCAAAAATGATGCCTATGGGACACTCTAAGTCATAGGCCCCATATACAACTGCTTCCCGATCTTCACTTAAATCTATCAAAAAACAAAAATATTGCACTGATTCTTCTCAAATTTTGTTTGTATATATTTACCAAACATGGTCTGGATCGGTCCATTTTTGGGCCTAGTCCCCATATAGATATAGCATCCGATATGAACTTTTCCATATCTGCAACCAAAAAAATTAATAAAAATCCCACTCAAATTTGGTTTATGCTTATTTTCTATATCCAGTTAGTTGGGCCTGAAAGATACCATACTAAGTGCATGGTATAGGGTATCGTATAGTCGGTCTAGACCGACTATAATTTTCTTACTTGTTTTTAAAAGTGAAAAAGTGCACCTCAACTCCCCCTAGAAATGTTCTCTGTAGCCAAGAAATACTTTGTTGAAAATTTTAGCTAGATTGGAATAGGAGAAGGCGTGCCGCAGCCGCCCACAAAATGATAATATTATCAAAATAAATTTCAAAATACAAAATTACCACAGATGTTGTTTAAATGTAAGTTCGTGTTGAAATCTAATTTATTTTTGGAAAGATTATAATGAATCTATTCCTTCTGAATCTGAGTTCCATAACGAATAGTGTTCAAACACTGTTATTTTAAGTTACATATGCCATTTTTTCGATTTAGATAGTTTATATGAAATTAATTCTTTTTTTTATTATGAAAATAACTTAAATAAGCCTCTGTTGTGTTTAATTTATTGTGTTTTTTTTTTAATATTGTATTATTTAGATATTTACATTTGCTCATTATACTTATTTAAAAAAATTATTTTTAAGAAATACTATTTTAAACTAGTTTTTACTAAGCAAATTTCGAAACAATTTATTCACTTATTAAAACTGATTTGTTTGCGTTAGGATACTGTGTCCTATAATCAGATACAATTCGAATTATAAATTATTTTTCTTCTTCATCATGTGATAAAACTTGATTAAATTCTTCATAAGTTTTTCAGCCCTTTCTGCAGTATCGTTAACAACCCTCAATTTACTTACAAAAGCCAAGCCAATTTTATACGACTGATCATTTTGCCATTCTCCAGGATCTTTCTGTAAAAAATCCGTTGAAATTGAATACCTTTTGAAAAAATTTAAGGTCTTTTGCGAAATAAAATTCTCGATATTTTTGTTCATATACTGATCGATTTGATGAGGAAGAATTGTAATTTTCTTATTGTCATCTTCATCAGGCTGATTTAAAGCTGCTACCATAAGTCGTTTTGAGTCGATTGAAATTTGTTTATCAATGAAAGATAGCGCTACTAATTCTGGCGAAATGTACCACAAATGGCTGCAGAACTTTCTAGTTAGCTCTCGATTTAAATTTTCATCAACATTATTGTAAATATATAAACTTTTTAATAATAATCTTGGTTGGGAGCTTCTGTTGCAATTGGCGCTTTAATCCAAACTTTTAAATATATTTTTATAATGAAAATATATACATCTCGAATGGCATTAATCTCATAGGAAAGAAGCTGGTCCCGAAATAAATAAATTTTTAAGCAATATATTGCTTTAGACATCCAACGTGCATGGTGGAATGCTCCGGGCATTAAAAATGTAAAATTTGGAAGCGTCCCTCCTAGGAAAACTATTGCCAACTGAAGGAGTTCTTTGTAATCTTCAAGTGGTCGCATTTTGCTTAAACTAATTAAAACAAACTCATATATCTCCGTTGTATCCCCAATTACATTTTTCACATACTGTGAGCGTCAAAATAAAGTAAACACCTCATATTGTTTTAAACTTCTTTTTATTATATTTATATTAACAAAGTTTTATTTAAAAAATATTATATAATTAATTGGTAATTAAAGCAAAATTGAGATCATTAAAACGTACAACAAAAACTAAGGCACATAAGAAAATAATTCACTTTTTAAAGAAGTACACCAGTTTTTTTTCGCATCAAAATAAAGTAAACAGATTTGATAATGATAATTAAAAATTTATATTTAATATTTTGTTTGTTGTCTCTTTGACTTTATCACAGCTGCTAATCATCTAGGCATCGAGTCAACAAGTTTTTCTGTGAAATCAGGTGAAATTTTACGCCATTCATCCTGTAATACCACCTTTAGGTCATCCTTACAAGAAATGTTCCTTTCTCTAATTTTTTTGTCGAGATGATCCTACAAGTGCTCAATTGGATTAAGGTCTGGGGATTGCGGTGGATGATCAAGTGTTTTCGGAGTACGATAGAGCACCACTCCTTCACAATTTTGGAGGAGTGTTTAGGATCATTGTCCTCTTGAAATATCCAGCTCTGCGCTAAGCCCAATTTCTCCACACTAGGGGCTACATTGTTTTTCAAAATGTCAAGAAAATCTTCCTTTTTCATTGTAGATTCGATAAACACAAGATTACCGACCCCCGATGCCGCCATACATCCCCAGACGATTACGGAGCCTCCCCCATGCTTTACTGTTTTGATAACGTATTTATCACTAAAGGCTTCGTTCTTGCTGTGCCATATCTTTGGAGGTTTTTTTACACCAAATATTTCAAATTTACTTTCACCGGTGAAAAGAATGTTTCTCCAAAAGTTTGGAGGCTCATTTATATATTTTTTGGCGAAATTAATACGCTTACCTTGGTTTACCTTCGATATATAAGTCTTTTTACGTGGTACTCTACCATGTAAACCATTTTGGTGTAGTGATCTTCCAATGGTGCTAGCGCTTACTGACTTACCGGAAGTTTTTATGATATCTTCAGCTATTTTTGCAGCACTGGAAGTCTGATTCGCTTTTACTTCTCTAACTATAGCTCATATTTCTGTGTCTGTAAGAGGCTTTGGTTGCCTTGCGCCAGGCAAATTCGTTACGGTGTTGTATTTGGGCTGTTTGTCGATGAATTTTTTTTTTTATTGTGCAATGATGTCTTCCAACAATTTTACTTATTTCACGCAAAGATTTGCATTTTTTATGTAAATCTTTTATGATTTCACGCGTCTCAATTGAAGTTTGTCTTCCCATTGTAAATTGTTGACTATTTAACGTTACAAGTAATTCTTTTTTGCTGATACACTTTGTGATTGATAATTATTTGGTACGGTACTTTTCCGTTATACGTTTAAACAAAGAAATTATTATGGAGCTGTCACCACTTTCACAATTACAGGATTTTTCACATAAGGATGATGCCACTGTTTACTTTATTTTGACGCGTAAAAATTGGTATATTTGAATAAAAATTGAATTAAATTCTAACGTCCTTTTATTTTTATTTCACTGTTTTGATGAATTCAAATCTACTTTAATTAGTACGTAATTATGCAATGTTATTTTTTATATATCATTGTTTATATAAATATAATAAATATTTTTTTTAAATAATTTGTGGTGTTTACTTTATTTTGACGCTCACAGTATATGTCTTCAAAACCAGATTTAAAATTACTTTTATCTACCTTACTCCAGTCATCCCTGAATCTTTGAAATATTTTGACAGTGGGACCAGAAGATGTTGACATTTTTGCTTCAAATACGCTCCGCAAAAGTATTTCAAATATGTGATGACGACATGGGTAGTACAGAAGATCTTTGTTGAGTGTTTGTTCCAAAAGCACACACGCACCTTGAATCCTGCCTGTATTTGCTGCGGTTGTATCGAACTACAGAGCTTTAACTTTTTCATCGAGCTCCCATTGTTTAAGTAAATCAAAGACAGCCGCTGCTTGCTGTTTTCCCGTACCTGAACTTATCGCCGGAATCCCGATTTACTGCTCAGTTCCATCAAAAGATATAATTACAAGAAGACGATCGACTCGTTCTCATCCCATTAATGATGGCAACATTTTACCATCCCAATGAACAGTTACTGCTGTAATATGTTTCTTTTGAAACGTTTCATGAATGTTCTTGTCTGCATCAAAACGAAACTTCGTACGTGACCGGCGGATTGAAGTGGCATTTATTACTAAATCATTTACGTCATGGTGCAAAGCGTGAGCAGTTGCTATTAGAATTCGAACGGCATCGCGATCACTTACTTTACACTTATCTATAACTGATACTAGCTTTGGTGTTATAAAATTTTGTCGACCTCTTTTTTTTTTCTTGAAGTACTGGGTCATACATTGGGTGTGGAATTTTTTCAAATTTCGTAATTGTCAATAGCCTCTTCGTCACTTGACTGGGATTCAAAGTTGTCATATTCGCCTACAAAATCGTTTAAGAAATATGGGAACACACAATGTAGTTTTACAAAAATAAAATACTTTTACAAAAATATAGAATTATCATTTTTAAAATATAAATTAGTACAAAGCACACTTTAACTTTAATATTTACCTTGCAATACGACCGTATGTTTTTCTTGAAAACGTTGTTTATTCTTCTCTCGAATCGATTTGGCTTTTTCTTTTTTTTTTTGCCAATTTGCAGTCACTACCTATCATTGCTCCAGGTCTTCCCTTTTTTCTTTGATTTATTAAAAAAATCGTATCTTCCGCTAAAGAGATCATATCCAATGCATTAGAATGAGCAACGTCAAACAAATCGTCAAATTTATCAACAAAATCCTTCTCTCGTTTCTCCTGCTGTAATGTTTGGCGTTTCGAGCTTTCCTGTATATTTCTCCATTCTAAATATAAACCTTCTACCTTTAGAACACATTTATCAGTAGATCTTATTGGGATTCGTGCTTTGTTCCATCAAACTTCTACCTCTTTTACTACAAGATAAGCACGAAGTTCTAGCTTTACCTTCCTCATGTTATTAAACAATACACGCAAAACTTGAGCATTAGAAGACAGCTTGGCACCTATTATTTGGCTAGCATCATAGCCGAGAAGATACACTTATTCTTTTTCTCTTGTGTTCATTATACACTATACCACTATGTGGTATATGAATATATATTGACGAAATTTATAAGAAGAAATTTATATATAAGCTTTTATTTTATACAAATGACCCCTATGAAATCGACATAAATTGCCATAAGATCCAAATGGCCATATAGATCTTACTCAAATTGGGTTTGTATGCATTTATTACATCCATTAATGAGTATTGATTCCTATGGGACAACTCTTAGTCATAGGCCCCATATACAGCTGCTTCCCGATCTTCACTTTAATCTATCAAAAAACAAAAATATTGCACTGATTCTTCTCAAATTTTGTTTGTATATATTTTTGCAAAATACAAGGGACTTTACCAAACATAGTCAGCATCGGTCCATTTTTGGACCTAGTCCCCATATAGATATAGCATCCGATATGAACTATTTCATATCTGCAGCCAAAAAAATTAATAAAAATCCCACTCAAATTTGGTTTATGCTTATTTTCTATGTCCAGTTAGTTGGGCCTATGATATAGGGTCTCTAAACGCATGGTATAGGGTATCATATAGTAGGTCTAGACCGACTATAATTTTCTTACTTGTTTTGTTTATATTTTCTTTAATATCACAAACTTATTTGTTTTTATTTTTTTATTTGTTTAATTAACAATTTTACTTTTTAACTTTCTGACACCAGTACTATTTCACAAGTGAAATAATTGATTTAATCAAAGAACGCTTTAATTGGGGGACTCACCGTTTTGTTTAAAAATTAAAAATTTAAAACTTTTATTTAATATGCATTTTTTATCCGTTGTCTTACCTTCCAAACGAAAAACTTTACTCATTTTGATAATAACTGTTAAAATCAATATATGTCTGAGCATGTGTATGAAAAACTTGCGTAACTTTAAAAACCGCAGTCTTTTTATAATTTTAAGGACGTTTTTACACTCAGAACAAATAAATTTACTATAATCCACCAAAAAATTGTCAGAATATTTCGTAAGCCAACCGTCAACTCAGCATTTCTAGTTCTTCTATATGAATTAAAAAAATTTTGACAACTTGTGGGCGGTTGCGGCGCGCCTTCTCCTTTTGCAATCTGCCTATAACTTTCCACAAAGTATCTTCTTGGTACAGAGAACATTTCTGGTGGGAGTTACAATCCAAACTTTGAAAAAAAAAATTGGCCCATACGTATAGGGCGCACCCTAATACAGATGTTCTCTTACGTATAAACATTTTTAACTATTTGTAATTTTTTATATGAAATTTTATCGGAGTATCTTTACTTTTACGTACTTCATTGCTCAGCTATTGGGCCTAGAAGCTCCAAATTCAATACCAACCTGCTGGAAATAATGACAAATAATATTATTCTAATTTTACCTGGTTAAATGATTTATATTGTGAATGGGTGTGATTTCAATCAGACAGACAGACAGACGGACGGATATTGCTATTTCGACTAGAGTTGTTCTGAGGTCGCAAATACATTTTTCGATACCCTCTATAATAATCTAATCAAAGAGAAATAAACGACAAGATGCAAAAGTGTTCGAATAGACACATGTTGCGTTCGTCCACTACAACTAAAATATGTTTTTCTTATTTCTTTTTACAGTGTTGTGTGATAAATAAATAAAAAAATTTAATAAATTTATAACAGAATTACCTCATACAAGTAACAATTTTATTGATATTTTTGTACCAAACTCACCAACATTCAAACACATTTGCTCGCCACTATAGATATTTTATAAATTATGTACCATGCAAACATCCCCCCCATTTTACTAAATGGTGATAATGATGATGATGATGATGATGATGAAATCTTTTACATTTTTTGCTTTCGTTGATTAGTGTAACATTATAATTTTCATGTCTAACACCAACCCAAACATTTAAATAGACATTTTTCTATATCACAGTTACCCAAAAGGATATTCACATTTTTTACTTGCTTTGTATATTTATTGTCATCGTATCATTATTTGCCAGACTTAAAACTTTTGCATATCCTTTTTAAATTTATTCTATATGAAACATTTAGCATTGTAACTGTTGAGTGTTAATGATCTTTTCCTGACAATAACGATTATTTTTTCTTTTTTGGCTTGAAATTTACATTAAATTTATGCAATGGTTTTCTTTAAAGCAACGAAAGGGTTTCCTGATGTCAAGTGAAGCGTAAGCTGTTAAGTATCATCCTTTATCTATATTGTATGCATGCGAGTGTGCGTGTGTACTTTTTTTCGCATGTTTCCCATTGAAAGGATGTCGCAAAATGTTTCTACTTAGTTTCCTATTGTATTCTGCACTTGGGAAATGTTTCAATTATTATTACGATTTCTTTTCTTTCGGCTTCATTAATCTTTTATGTTAATAGTGAGATTGTTTTTTTTCGCATCTTAAATATCTTTCTTATTTTTACGTTTTGATATCTATGAATTGCATTTTTATGTTTATTGACATGTGTAACTTAAGTCTTGAATAAATATTGTATTTTAAGGAAATATTTATTGCAAAAAAATACGGTTCACATACTCATGTTTGATAGACAGCTGATAGACTATTAATACTCGTATGTAGATCAATTTTTTTCCAAGTGTTTTATATCCGTAGGGGATTATTTATGATACAATGAATTTTGGAAACTGTTATGGTTTAATATAATATATTTATTAAGAGTAGATATGAGGATGCAACAGAAAAAACGATGTTTTTTGGGTCTCATAAAAATAAGTGAAGGTTTATAGTGATTCCCAAATAAATCACGGTTCTAGTGATATCCATTAGTTAGCTGGACCACTTTTAAAAAAACCTCCTTTTTTGTTTTTCCAAAATTTTTAATATATGGCATCTTCTATTAAGAAACACTAAAAATTAGTACAAATGTTGTACCATACTCAACTAAGAAATATTCGAATATCTATGTTAAAGTCGCTTTTAATATGACAAAGGGATTTATATTTTTTTGGCAAATATCAAAGTTAATAATTATATGTATTATCTTTAGTTTGTGATATTTTGTTGATGATAATATTATCCTCACTTGAGCTAAATTTAATGAGTGAGTCTTTATTGATAACAAGGAAGAAAAGTGTAGTGATCCTGACCATATTTGATTAAGTCACATATTTTTTGGAAAAATATATACAAACCAAATTTGAGAATAACTTGTGCAATATGTTTTTATACCCTATACCAATTTTTGCTGATGTTTGTAACTACCAAAGAAATTTCTTTATTATCCGATTGACACAAAATCACTTTCTGAGTCGATTTAGCGTCCGTCCGTCCGTCCGTCCGTCCGTTCGTCCGTCCGTCCATCTGTCCGTCTGTCTCTCCGTCTGTCAGACTGCCATCTGTGTGCCCATGTCAACATAGGACAAACGTTATTGAAATTGTTGAAAAATGGTGCATGTTCAGACCTGGTCCCCATACAAATGACTCCTATGAGATCGACTTAGATTACCATAAAATCCACATTATCGTATAGATCTCGGTCGAATTGGGCTTATAGGACAATTGTTAGTCATAGCCCCCCATATAAAGCTGCTTCCCGATCTTCACTTATATGTATCAAAAACCAAAAATATTGCACAGATTTTTCTCAAATTTGGTTTGTATATGTTTTTGCAAAAAATTAGTTGGACCTAAGACCATTTCTCTAAACTCATGATATAGGGTATCGCACAGTCGATCTATAGCGATTATAATTTCCTTTCTTTTTTACTTTGTCCTTTCCTTACGTTTTCCATAGGTTTAAGTGGGGATCAGGAAGCAGCTTTATATGGGGCTATGGTTAGGAATTGTCCTATATATTTTATTTTTGGACTTCTGATTAATGGATGTAATTAACACACACAAACCCAGTTTCACTAAGATCTATATGATAATTGGGATTTTATGGCAATTTAAGTCGATCTCATAGGGGTCATTTGTATTGGGACTAGGTCTGAACATGCACCGATTTTCACCAATTTCAACAGCGTTTGCCATGGCTGATAGAGGCTCATATACTAAATTTCATCAAAATATATTCATATTTGCGTAGTTTGAGTACAAGGTTTACATAGACACACAGACGGACAGACGGACAGATATCGCTGAATTGACTCACAAAGTGATTCTGAAAGTGATTATTCCCTAACCACATGGTGGTATAGAGTATAAAAAAACTAACACATAAAAATTAGTTAAGTTTACCATCTTGTAATTAAATAATTGAATGACTGAAAATAAAAAACGTTAAATTTCGAAAAATCCAAAATGATACTATAATTAAATTTTTGTTACGAAAATTTGTTAGATCATTTTTATCGTCGCGTGAGTCTGCCTGCAAAGTTTCAGTTCGATTGGATCATGGGAAAAGTGTTAAAAATCTATCCAAAGCTTTATCGGCGTACAAACACACACTACGATTTAAAATAAAAGGAGGAAAAAAACGTAAATTTGTGTATGGAAAAGAATATATTGAGTGTAGGAAAAACAAAAAAAGTTTAAGTTTAAAATTATAACGCGTACTATGTAATTTATTAACAAATATATTTTTTTATCCACTAGTAACAATAAATTATTGTAGTCATCATTGAAATATTTTTGTGATTGTAAACAATTTTTTTGTCCGATATGAAAAACTATATTTATAAAAAAAGTTTTGAGTGTTAACGATTTTAAGTAACAAAAATATTTGTTGTATTCAAAAACTTCGGTTGTTGGTGCCATTTAAATTAGAAAATCAATTGTATTGACGAACTGGTAGTTAATATGGCAATTTCTTTTTATCAAAAAACTAATATCAAATATCATGTCATTTAAGCTATTGCCATATTTTCATGGTCAGGGTTCGATATTCTAGTGTCACAGGTTTTAAAAGTTAAAAAAATTCATATTTTCATAATTTTTTTGTGAAGATATGAAGAATGTTGGATTATTTATTTCATATAACTACACGTTATAGCATAGCATTTGAAGAATATTTGAAAAAATTTTCAATTAAAAATTTGAATAAATAAGTCCGTGACAGCGAATCTCCGGAGGCGTTATTGTTTTGCGGTAAACATTATAACTCGTTACCGGTTCATGTGAAATAAAAAAATCTAAATGTGTTTAAAAGGTGACATGTAATCACGAAGAGTTTTTTTAATTTTTTTATTTTTGTCAGCATTTTGAAGTGAAAAACACGATTTTTGCTATAAAATTTCGGGAATTTGTTGTTAAAAAATGGGGAAGAGAATGGAAATTAAAAAAAAAAAAAAAACTCTTCGTTACCTGGTAATTTATGTGTAGATATAGTGTGTACATTTTCAAAAGAATCGGGCAAGTAGATTTTGAGTTATGATGTTCACGGGCTTCGAACATTTATTTGCGAGAAAATCGATTTAAAGTTTTTGAAAAACTGATTTATATACGATATACCGTCGCTGGAAGCGCTGTTTCTTCTTAAGTTTTGCTCCGATTTACTTGAAATTTTGACACAAGACTCTCGACATGCTGTGCATTCAGAAAGAGAAATGCAAAGAAAGGTTTTAAAACCTTACCCCCCTTAAAACACTTGCTTACACAAATAACCTCAAATGATGATAATTCCTTACAATTTATTTTTCCATTAACAACATGCAATCTCTTATTTAACAAAATTTCAAACTCAAGTACGCGTTCGTTCCACATAACTAATAAGCATTAGGGGAACTCTCTTTTATAAAAGAGAAATTACTAATTAAACTACTAAATAACTCTTAAGTTTGTTACTCTGTAAAATTTATTAGTTTTAGAGAGATTCTCTTAAATATGAAGAGAGTAAGCAGTACTACTCTTTTTGTAATTTTTAGTTTTAACAAACACATATATACCTTATATCCTTTCCTGAGCAATTTTCATGCTGTTTACCAAACTTAAAATAGTATTTTATTTAACTGTATTATACTTTTATTAGAATTGGTCTATAAAAATGATATGAAAAATTTTAAACGTTTTGCACAATTCAACATATGGCCGGTCGGCTTAACAAGACGAATACATTATAAAAATAATAATTATTTTTGGGGTTAAGCCAACACTGCATGCAAATGTTGTGAAACAAGTTTTTCGCTTCGCTGCAACTGACGGACGATTTGTATGAATGGTCTAAGGAAGGATAGCATAGTAGTTGTACGAGTAGATTAAAAGGAATATGATCATATTGTTGAATGCTTGAAATAACGATTTTGGTGATTTTTCATGCAATATTTAAGTTCACGCCAAACAACAAGAAGTTTTAACAAAAAATAAAAAAAGGTCTGCACGGGATGATATTTATAAGTTTGAGTAATGTAAAAATTGTATGAGGAAAAATATATTCAAGACCAGTTGTTGATTCCAGAAGTAGGACACGCAATATGTGTGTTGTCTGGCCATAAATATGTGCATAAATTTTCAGGCTTTCCTTTTTAAGAAAATGCTGCATATGGAAAACGACCTAAAAACCTTAATAATTCATAATTATTATGAGTTTTAGTTTTTGCATAAAATTGCTCTTATTAAAAAAAAAATTACATATTAAATATTTATTTTTAAATTATACGTAATGCTTAACTGAATCTGTTATAAAAGAATAATTACTAAACATTAATTAAAAACAAAAAAAAAAAAAATTACATTAATATACTGCATGTTTTAAGATAATAAAGAGACGGAAATATGTATGATCTTACATACAGATATAAATAAAGAGGACATTATGTATTTCAAAATGATTTTCAAATGTTTACAATTAAATTTAAGCGAGGCTTGAAACAAGAACATCTTTTAAAAATCCTTAATGTCTAAATACTATAACATTCCACAACAAGAATGATGTATGAGTTTTTAAGGAAAACATGTTTTTTTCTCAATGAGCCATTTAAATTTTTCAAATTCCAGTTCATTGAAACATTAGTAGTGGTTGAAATCGAAAAGGAAAACGCAAAAAAATTAATTATTGATATCAGTATAAGATCCTGCCTGTCCCATTTAAAGTGAGAAAACCAGTTATCCTGTTGCTCAGCAAAATCACCTGTTATTTTATTTTATTTTAATTTAATAAAAATACGGTATAAAAAACAGCTTGTTTTGTCCTAAATTAACAAACTCCATATTTTTTTATAGAAATCAATAAGAAGAGCCGTCATTAGCGCGTGTCTTTTTGACAGTGAACACAAACAGTTACAGGTGTAGTTTGGTGTAGAATAACAGACATAGAGAGAAAAAGAAAATAAAACAAAAATTAGAAAAAAAACAATCCTTTAAACTACTGGGTATTTATTATATGGATCCCAAAGGCAAATATTTACATAAAAAACGCGTATTTTTTTAAATAAAATTTCTTTATCAGTTTTAATCTCTGGTTGCCACCATCTAAATATTAGCGATAGCCGGAGACAGTAACTTTTTATTTGTAAGTGTTTTCAAAGATAAACATATTTCGTAATATCTATAATATTAATAGGATAGGCGATTTTTTGTTACCGATGTTTTGTTGTACCGTTTTATCCCGATTTTGACCAAGCGTATATTATTTGAAAGGTATTTCTTTTTAGATGTTCACCAGATTTACAGATTTTAAATTTTTTTCCTTTATTTTGAGTAAATTGCATTTAAAGTTGCTACTAACACATAATAAAATTATACATATGCTATGTGTGTGTTTATTAAATTTGCTAACGTGTTTTATCTTCATTCATAATAATAATAAACCAAAAAAGTGTTGATTTGTGAATTGCGTAAGTTGAAAAAAAGTTACCTAGAAATTGCGTTCGAGTTTCGAGCGCTGGAATCTGCTAGTTTTCATTAATATGGAATACAGATGAGCCATACCGGTGTTTTAAAGTACGTTCACACCAGTATGCAGAGGGTGTATAGAGTTTGTTCATTCCGTTTGTAATAAATAAAAAAAATATGGACCCCAAACAATATATATTGTTGATCCTTTTATTAACTGGGATTTATATAACGATGTGTCTGTCCTTCTGTGAATATCGCGGTAGCGCCGTCAATAGGTTAGCTGGGGAGCTCATATATAGTGAAAATGATTAACTGAAATCCTGTGCAGGTTTCTATTCAAAGTCATCAAAATCGTTTCAATCTGTCCCGAGATTCCAATGAAAATATATATTGTTCATGTTATTGTATCATAGCTGTAATTGTTGTTATTGCTAAGGTCGTTATGTTTGCAGCATTTGCTTCATGAGTGTGTATGTATGGTTATACTCCACGTGCTCATATGTCATAGTCGAGTGGCAAAAAGCCAGCTTGACGACGCCTAATATTTGCTTGCCGGACTAATCATCTTAGTCAATTTTTCATTCTTAAATATTAGTACATTAATTACATTAGTATACATTAAAGCATTGAAATAAAAAACTACTGCTAATAAAATTAAATCAAATCTTGGGTTTTATCTGGCCCAGCCAACTAAAAAATGTCATAGACGAATATCTGTTACTCAGTTGCGGTGGGATGTAGCCGATTTATTTTCTCATTTATGCATACCCAGCAATGGAAAGCTAACTCTAGTAATAGAAAAATAATTAAATTTTTCAGATAAAGTTTAAATTTTTTTATTGAAAAAATCATTTATGTCTTAAAACCAAAAAAATAAGAAATTATAATAACGAAAAACCATTAACTAAAAATGTAAGTGGTGTTAAAAATTAAAGGTTAACGTTGAGTTAAAGAGACAGGTGGTACAAACGAATTTAACACTCTTACTTGAGTGTGTTCGAATTAAGATTTTTTGCACTAATATTGCACATATACTTGTTTTGAAAAAAAAATATGATCTACTAAATATTTGCAATTAATAATTATGTTTATTTATTATTAATATATTTAGAAGAATTTTTTTTATTTTGTAATCGAGTAATGTTCAATACGATGTGTAGGGTGCCATATAGTCGACTTAGAGCTAATATAACTTCCTAGTTATTTGCTGTGAAGTTTATTATAAAATCACTTTCTGAGTCGATTTGGCTATCCATCCGTCCATCAGGTCCCAAATATAAATATATTGTGATAAATTTTGGTATATAGCAGAGTTCAGAAAAAAACACACACTGAAATAAAAACTCGTACATATATGTAAACAAACATAGCTCAGACCAACAAACACATATTTTTATTTTCATATCAATCATGTGTGTTTCTAAATTTTGTACGGTGCCGAATACAATCATTACTGTGTTTCGTTTTAATATTTCGTAATCTACACGAACAGTTTTCTATCACGTATTTTATGTTTCGAACACACATAAACCACACAGATTCAAGTGTAGCTTTATTTTAAGTTCGTTTTCTTCCACGTGTACTGCTAAAAAACAGAACATGTTCTTCAACGCGTACATCTAAAAATTAAAACATTATCCACTCGCGATCGGGTGACAATGCATTAGAAACTTTTACAAAATTCTGATTTGAAATCACTTCTTGGCGTGTTTGTTCTTTATCGAAAGATAAAACATTTGTTACAAAAAATATAATAAAAAAAAAACACAACCAAAAAAATATTTTGAGAAATATTCTATGACTAAATCCATAATTTAAAAAATTCTCAAGATACAGCGTGAAAGAGGTACGGAGACGACTCAACATTTAAGCGGCATGGACCCGTTAAACGAGTCAAAGACAGGATATTATAGCAAGAGAGTTTAAAAAATATCTAAAAATGCTACCTAAAGAGGTCTTAACAGTCTGATACTAAAAATATGTGCTTGAACTCTTTCTCGATGAGCAAATGAGACAGTTAATTTAGAGTGGACAAAATTTCAATGGAAATTATCAACAATTTAAAATAATGAATAAGCGTCAAAGTATTGAAACCAAAAATAGAGGGAAAGTTTTCCATTATTGTATAATAAATGTTTCCAATGTTTTGAATATATTAAAGTTTTTTCTGAAGTTAAGCTACTTTAATATTAATATTTTTTCTTTTTTAAATTAATGAAACATTAAAATTTTTAAATTAATAAAAGAGTTTTTAGTTTTATAATTATATTTTTTTGGTGTTGAATGTGCATGTCGCCAAAAATATATTTCGTTAATAGTTTCCATTGTTTTTTCGCTCACAGTGTATACAACTTTTTATGTTTTAAGTGAAAAAATTTATTATTAATAATATTTGCATAATTTTATCGATTTCGTGCTGTATGAACTAATTAACCTCTAGGTTTTAAGCCTGAAAAACTTCTTATGTTCCTCTCTATATGCCACGATATATGCGTTCTTCATGTCTATTCTTCCCTCTATTCTACCTTGTTGAATTTATTGCAACAGTTCGTATCTTCCACCTCTAAAATAATGGTAGGGAATTTTACGTTGTTTTATTAGATTCAATATTTTTCTATCTTTTGCAACCTATTTAGAACCTCTGTGTTCGTTAATCTGTCAGTCCATGCAGTTTTTAAAATTCTGCGATAGCTCCACATGTCAAATACTTCCAATCTATATTAATAACTTTTAAAACATCAGTTTATTTATCATGTTGCATTCC
Source organism: Cordilura impudica (assembly GCA_963682025.1). NCBI lineage: Eukaryota > Metazoa > Arthropoda > Insecta > Diptera > Scathophagidae > Cordilura > Cordilura impudica. Next base: position 185,694,770 of record OY821520.1, on the reverse strand, counting down.
ATCAAATGCTTTTTGATAACCAGTAAAGCATTCGAATACATCTTTATGTACATCTTTGCTGTTCTGTATTAAAATTTGAATACTAAACAAAGCTTCAAAATGGAATCGATCTAAATGCAATTAATATGTTTCATTTATATACTTATGTATGTGTTGATGAACAATTCCCAAACATATTTTCAACCAGTGACACATTCGTCCTATTATGTTATTCTTCTTAGGCAATGAATTTGAACCACTTTGTGTGGTTATTTATTTATTTCTGACAAATTGACTTAAGAATTTCCGATTTTGTTACCGGTGGATATTTGATGATCTAAATTTATCTATCTGAGATGACTTCATTAGCTTCGTTTAGAAGAATATATGAATTAATGATTTTTCTGATACCACCCGCAAACAATAGGTCGAATATTTAATGTATTTTTAAAGCTTTTGTCGCTTTTTCAATTGCTGTAAATCAGTGCATGTTAAGACCTAGCCGCCATATAATCGACCCCGATGGGTACGTCTTATATTAAAATAAAATTCAATTTATGCGATCTTCAGTGTATTTAAACTTTTGTTTTAAAAAATTTGTTTCTGACAGAAAATAGAAAAAAAACAAGCCAAAAATTGTTATATAAGCAAATGTAAGCAAAAGTTGAAAAAAATAAGCAAATAAAGCTGTAACGAATATTGCTTTAAAAATTTACTTTATCACGATCAGCATTTGTATTCGATCCCCAGACTAGGTATTGCTACTATAACACTAATAGTTGTACATTATACTATTTTAATATCAAAACTTTACGAAAATTATATTTGTATTTGAAACAGTTCTACAAAAAGCTGCTAACATTTCCAAATAACACATGTTCTTAAACTTGTAACTTCTTAATAATTGTGTACAGAAGTAAAAATATATTTTAAAGTGTGCGCGTAATTTTCTGAAAATGCTAATAAGTCTAATAGTAGGCCTACACCAGCAACACAAAACAAACACATAAAAACACACCTTTACCAGCATATTTGCAAAAGACAAAAACTACTCAAATGACAGACCCTCTTTTGGAATATTAAATATTTGACTAAGTTAATTTACTCTAATAATAAGAAACAAAACGGTTAAATGACAACCTATTATTTTATTTTAAACATCCTCATGTTTTTGCACATGTTTGCCATTTTTCCCATATACGAGTCTTCAGCGAATTTTTCTTTCGTATTCATTGATCACTTAAATTTGACACATTGTTACACGCGTTATCCACTCACTCACTTACTCACTAACTAAAAAATGATTAGGTGAAAGTACGTTGAAATGTACTATTTTATTAATATGCGGGTAAAGGTGCTTGTCCTGTAGACATACTCGTACACACATGGTCTAAGTCTTGTGACGTAGTTGTCAACAGTCGGGGGGTTTTATTTTGTCATTTGGACGTATGTATGCAACATCATTGTGAAAAACGTAAACGTTTAGCCATCCATACGACCATCCATCAATGCGGTCGCCAGTAGCTGCTAGAAAAACAAACAAAATATATGGGTGTAAAATTTCCATCATCATTGTCTTCTATTTGAGCGTTACCAAAGTGCTGGTTGGATATTTTTTTGATAATGTTCCGATATCACTCTATCAAGAAACAATTAAAAGCATCATGTTATTGCATGTAATAACAGCTATTGTAATCATAATACACTTGGGGTAATAAAATTTTATACAGTCATTTGGAAATTAAAAGAAAAAATCCAAATATTTTTCTAGGTTTCAAAGCGACTGGCTGATTTGAGTGTAGACAACAGGTAGAGTGATTTAATATTTTTGTATAGGCCAAGGCTTTAAATTAATGTTAGGGGTTTTTAGCATTTGTTTACCTTATACACCTAACAGTATTGTCAGAACAGCAGTTTTACCGCTAGCACTGGCGGTTTTGTAGCGGGTGTAGCTTATTAAGAAAGATAGATTTTCTCGACAGTTTTTTTTATGGAAAATTATTTATTTGAAGAAAAGGTAAATTTATCAAAAAAAAATTTATTTTTTCTTAGGAAAATTTACTTTTTTAGGAAAACGTTCATTTAAAAAATGTTCTTTTCAAATAAAAGGTACTATCTTAAGAATAGATACTTTTTTAAGACTATCTACTTTTTTAACACAAGGTACTTTTTTTAAGAAAAGGTAATTTTGTAAGAGAAGGTACTTTTTAAGAAAAGGTAAATTTTTAAGTAAGTAAACTTTTTTTTAAGAAAATGTGTCTTTTAAAGAAGGGCACTATTTTAAGACAAGGCACTTGTTGTGATTAAACGTACTTTCTTTAAAAAAAAGCCAGCAGAGGATCAGTACAAAAAGGTAAAAGAAAAGGTGCTTTTTTAGGCAGTTCTTCGATTTAAGGCAAGGTATTTTTTAAGAAAAGGTACTTTTGTAAGAAAATGTAGTTGTTAAGAAGAGGTGCTTTTTAAGAAAGATTACTTTTTGAGAAAGCGTTCCATTTAAGAAAAGGTATTTGTTAAGAAAAGGAACTTTTTAGGAAAATGAACTTTCATTCTAGTTTTACAATATTATTGAATTTGAGGGAGTAGGGAAAACAAATTATATTTTCTGAATCAAATGAACGATGGATTCTACAACATATTAAGAAAGGCCCAAATTCAGTACACCAAAATAGGCCTTTTTGTTCATGTTGTTAACTAAAGCTACGTTCACACTATGTGTTTTGCTTGTGTTTTTCTTATTTTTTTAGCACATGCAATTTGTACACATAGTATGAACCCTTTCAAAAATTGTTTATGTACAATACATTTGGCAAGACATGTGTAAATTTTTCAATTCGAGCAGGTTCTATTTTGGCATGAGAACCATATGAAAATACAACACTGCTTGTGGCGAAAGAAAAACAGAGTAAATTATAAAGATAAGTATTGAAAGAAAAATAAAATGTTTAATATTAATTAACAATTAAAAAATATATAAAATATATAACTTTATTTTTAACAATAAATTTTTGTAAATTCAGAAATTAAATCAGCTGTTGTTTACATTTACAGATTATGTCATACGGAAATACATATGTACGTTTGAACGCATATGTTATGAATCGTATGTAAAACGCCAATTTTGACACACACATGGAATTACGAATGGATCGTAAAACTGAATTTACATATGGAAAATCAACATAGTGTAAACACACCTTAAATAATATTGTCTGCATGTTTCCCATGTGATATCCGGAGAAAATCTAAAAGTATATATGACGTATTCAGTGGAGGTAGCACCAGAGCTACCACACAAACATATATACACCTCATCGCTGCTGATATTATGTTACCTTTTTTCATCTGTGACGCCGTGAACTCTCTCTCTCTCTTTCTCTTCCGCTCTTTATTCTCCATATGTGACGTCACTTTGTATGGCCAACTGGATAGTTTTATTGTCGGAATAATTGCCTGAAAACTCTGCATTTTTCCAGCAATGGATTTTTTTTTATTATTTATTTACTATCAATAAAGGTGCGTTCAGACTACGCAAATATTTGACCAAATAAACGTAACCCCTAATTTTATGAAAGTTTTATTCAATCTTACATGATATATAAAAGACAAAATTAAGTTATGTTTCATTACATTAGTAATATTTAATATATTTAACTATATTCTATATCATATATTGTATAACTTAATGAAAATTATACAAGGAAAATTATACATTATTTAGGGGTTACGTTTATTTGGTCAAATATTTGCGTAGTCTGAACGCACCTTAAGTCATTGAGTTTCTTATTTCTAAAACAATTTTGAGTTACTATCGTTAAGATATTACAGCAAATAATTACATAATTTATTAATATAAGTTAGCATTTCTTAAACATATTATTCTAGTATATAGGAACAAGATAGTATGAAAAACCTACATATAATATCACCAAAAAAAAAATTAAAATAGAAAGGGAGGTTTGAAATGTTTTTATTGAACAAAACTAGTTGAGTCTATACCAGAGTGTATGAAGTTAATTAGTCCATGCTATGTAAAACTCTCAAATGGGCAAAATTTGACCTTCTGCATCTATAATTGTATGCCAGTATCATATCCTTAATTACCGTTTCGATAGTTCTTTGTCCTGGCATTCTATGCAAGTATAAAGTAGGAAATCGTCTTGGTAAATTAAGTATTATATTCAAATTTTTATTTTGAATTATTTGAATACATTTTTTGTGGGTTTCGCGCAAGATTTCCAAACAACACAGCCATATGTAAGAATAGGTCTGATACACAACTTGTATAATAGAAGTTCATTTTAAATACTCAGTTTCGATTTTCTATTAAGAGGAGGATACAGAGTTCGACCACAACATTTACCAAATGTTCCTTGAAAGTCAGTTTTTCATCTAGTGTTATGCCAAGATATTTACTCGATTTTGAGAAAGCAATTTCCGTTCCGTTTATAGAAATGGATTTAGCACTAATCACATCGATGAAAATATTTTCGACGATATTTCCCGCTCTTTAGAGTTTTCAAAAGAATTTTACGGCTCAAATTTTGAAAGATTGAATAGTCACGCGGAATATACATACTTGTGGGAAATATCATATCTCGGGGAAGACCAAATGTGGGTTTACGAACGTGTTATAGATTTGAGTTAAAGAGACTGTGATCATAAATTAAACGAACGATATAATGATACCACACCTCTCACTCCGGAGAGGATATTTCACTACTTCAATTCTGGATTATGTCAATTTAATTATCAAACTGTTAAACAATTTATCTATACGAAAGCCTATTTCATACCCAATATTTTTGTGTCTATTCACGAAGATATTATTTATTGAAAGTTTTAATTGTATTCCATAAAAGGACCAAACGTACCAAACTCTAACGGTATTTAATGTCATCCATACGTGCAGATACCAGTTTTGATTTTTTTTTGTCAATATAATTTTTGTATGTGGTCTGTTGCTTGTATGTTTTCCAACTAACCCCTTTGATGACATGCCAGAATGGGATGTCTAAAATTTGTACTCTTAAAAAACCAACTGAGAAAAAAAGGCAGAAAAATACTGATCTACGCTACATGTGTTCTGGATATATGAAAATAGTTGTTAAATAATTTTTGTCATTTTTAATTTAATCAATTTTTTTGTGTATGTTACGCAAAGATGACAATCTGTAAGGCACGCAAAAAAAGGGTCTTCGTCACCTAAGACATACTTTCAAAACTAACTTATAAAGTGCCTTTTCCTTTTTTACCATTTACTGATTCTAAAAGTAAAACACAAAAAAGGGTTAAATGTAAATTTCTTGTATTAAGCATATGCTACACGAAGAAAAACAATTTTGTTTCCAATATTATTCTCACTGAGGACATAAGGCATATACAAATGGCTTGAGAAACTGTTAGAGGATCTTTATGTTTTGTTGATAATTTTGATCCTTTTTGAAAAATGTTTTGTAATAATAAAACGATAGAGACAGAAAAAAATGGACAATCCAAATATATGACAGCCAGTGAAATCAAGATGTGGTGGTATGTAAATGTTTACTGGCATTAGTGTGCAATGTTGTTGCTACAATTAAATTTAAATAATAATAAAAAAAATGTTCAAAAATAAAACGTTTTCCTTTGCTTCCACGTTTGACAAAACGTTCAAGAAAATATCAGTTTGTTTTAGGGAGTTATACAAAAACAACAAGAAACCTATAATGCAAGCATGAATTTGTTTAATTTTCTGTGTGCGTAAGAACAATGTTTGTTCTTAATTGTCCATGGATTTTGATTTAGGATGCTGAATAAACAAATGTTACAGCATACGAGCAAAGGCCGAAAGTTTGTTTAACTCCTTTTTCGTTTCATTATCTTCATCATCATCATCATCATCTGTGATGATAGCTTAATCGTATTGGAATTACATTAAATACAGGAGATGACCCATATCACCTAAAAATTATGTATATGTATGTACATTCTTAGTCAGGGTTAAGACACTAAAATCATCCAACCACAAGTAAAAGGAACTTCGTAAGATTTCATGTTCACACGTTTCGCTCGAAGGCTTTAAACTGTGGCAAAAGTAAAATATTAACCTTGGGTGATATTCAGAGGTTATTCATTTAATCTGGTATTATTTTTTCCGGTCTATGTAATTGCATATTAAGCCCTATTATTTCTTAGTTTGAGAAAGTCAGTACACTAAACCATTTTATGATAAATTATCTTCAGAGCAAAGACGTTCAGAAGTTTGTTATTTGCCATTCGATAGTTGAGATTCGAAAGATAAGATATAAGTAGAATTTCGAAATTTTTGGTTAAAGAGACCACACCAGCTACACATCATTTGACAGAGATCTTTCAAAGCACTGTAATACTGTGTCCAAATAAAAAAAATCGATTTTTCACTTAAAACTTTGCGGGTTTATCAATTCGGGCGATTAGTTTTTATTTCATGTTGGTAGCACTGTTGACATATCTTAATTGGTTAGAGACGCTCATGACTAAAAGAAACTTATAACAATGTCTGATTTTGTTGCACAGAGAAGTTCCATTTAAAATTACTCATGGAATGAAATTGCTGCTGAAAAAACATTAAGAAGGCCTTCGTGACCAAGCAATAAAATTTTGGTACATAGACTTCCAAGAAAGTGTTGAAGACAAAGCGCTGAACAGGGATGAACAACACGTTAAGAAACTCAAAAATTTGGCACTATAAAATCGTCGATTGACAGTTAGAAATCTTGAAAAGAATTAGTAAAAAATTTCGTCAAATCTGGAGTGTTTCCAAAAACATTCAGATTTATTGAAAAAGAGCATTGTTTTAATATTATTTTAATAACGCTTTCTGACTATCCGCGTTATTAGAGGTGGTGAGAATTGGATTTATCCTTCGACCACGAAACAATCAACCAATCAAGGGAATATTTTAAAAAAAGTAAAGAAAAACTGAAGAGATCAGTTATCAAAGTCTTTGATTATCGTGGGGTGTGGTGTACTACGAATTCCTGCTGCCAGGTCAATCTATTAAAAGGAATATTGTTTTAATGTTATGCGCCGTTTTCGTCAAGCTAGTCCTAAAAAGAGGCCTGATTTATGAGTAGGCAAGTCTTGCTTTAAGAACCACGAAAATAGACCTTCCCACTATGGATTGGGTTTTCATTCCCCAACCACTATACATATTCGGCAAATTCGGCATAGTATCACTTCTGGGTAATTAATAAATCCAAAAGTTACTGTATTAAATTAATTGAGGAGATAAAAGCCAAAATGCTGCTCGCATAAAAGAACATTCCGGAAATAGACTTTAACAACTGTTTCGCGGATCGTAAAATTCATTGGCGTAAATATATTGCATGGGACTTACTTTGATGGTGATGAATTTGATTTGGAAAAGTAAATATTTTTATATTTTTTTTTATAAAGTCACTTTTTCATTTGAAGTAGTGCTTTCGTAGTGAATGTCTCCTAGGTGCATTTTATGAGCTAACAATGTTATGGTCACAGTTTTTTCTCTGGAATACATGCGGACTTATCCACGTTGTTAACTTTGGATAGATTAGTAGTGTATATAATCCAAAATTTAAAAAAAATGTTGTTGGAGAAACATTCCAATTTGTCACAAAAATAGTTCTCTTTCATCAAGATAATGAGCGGTTACACATTTGTGTTATTTCCATGGAATATGTTTATGAATTGGGGTATGAACTGCTAACGTTCTCACCAGATTTGGACCCATGCGACAGATTTCTGTTGTCGAACTTAAGAAATTGAATTTTCCCCGAACGTAGTCATCACTGAAACGTAGGTCAATTTTGGGGATGTCCTGCAAATCCTTGAGAAGGCCTACGGAGGGAGTGCTTCAGAAGTATTGCAAATTCTTATTGAGCACTGCTTCCTTTAGAGTTCCTTCAAATCTTAATGGTCCTGCGAGGAGTGTGCTAAATCAGATCCCTTTCATATTTTTTCGGAGTCCTGTTTTTGTCCTGTAAGAGTATTTCAGTTCATTATATGCTAGCAGTATCCTACGTAAACCCTCGCCTTGTCACTGGTCGCTGCGGATGCCGCAATCATTGACTTCAAAAGCGGTCATCTTACTATCTCCCTGCAATCGTGTTACCACTATCTTGTCATCGAGCTGCCATCTTATTACCATCGTACAATAGTCATACAGCTGTCAGCTATCTTGTCGCCATCTCATCTGTGCATTAGAATGTGACACCCAGTTGCTGACCAAACCAATCTGCCGTTATTTATTGTATTTAGTAATTACAGTACTTAAAAAAACTATGCAAGGCTTCACACTCGCAGTAGAAATGATATATTGTCTGCTTTTCTCCCATCAGCACGACCGTAAGCCTTTATATGTCTCAATGTGTCAGTAACCTTCCATCTTTCTTGTATTTCTTTCTCCGTCTCAGCACAAAAATAAATCCATCTTAGGTTATAATCAGGCCTCCTAAATCTCGAAATCATGCAAGTGTCAATATTCTATTTTGCGCTGCTCTTAGAAAATGCATACATATTTATCTCCCAGAGCCATTGTGACTGAAACCGCAGAAGAACTATCAATAGCAGATCCTGGCGTTAAGTCTGTGTGCCTTTTCATTTCCATAAAAATCTCTATGGCCAGGCACTCATACTTGAGTAATAACGTAGAGGCCGATTAGCTTCGACAGTACCTTCTTGCACTGGTCTACAAGAATGGAAGGCATAACGTTGGAGTTAAGGAAGACATAGACATAGACATACATTTTCCTATAACTTATTTGCACATAAAGCTTCCTTTCCTGAAAGACACTAGCATCTTAAAAACAAACAAAAAAAAGAAGCTCGCGACAACAGCGAGTGAAAAAGGCCAGCTGAACTAAATCGAATTCTTTAAAATCAATCTAGATTTTAAATAGTCAGATGTTTGGCTTTCGGTTTGGCTTTTCGGAAGAGATTTAGAAGCCTATGAGTTCTCCATAGATTCTGACTTTTGATGAGAATAATATGTAGTGAAGCAGTAAGAGCTTCTGAATATCAGCTGCACAAGTTAATTCACAACATTCCGACTGCTGCAGCTGATAGCGAAAATGTTTAGTCTTCTATTTGGTATCCTACCATTAAATTTCTTGCGTTCCATTTTTTTGTACAGTTCAGCCAAAAATGAGGGGATCGATTTAGTGGGCATCGCATCTCCCATACAAAGTATATATTTATCATAAAATAATAAAATTTGTGTTCGTTCATTAGTTATAAATTTATGCATTGGGAGTGGCACCGCCATACAAAGTAAATATTTATCATCATATGTCTACAGTACAATGCTAACGAGATTCTTGCAACTTTGTGTCAGTTCATAAGTTATTAGTGAAAGTAGTCGTACTTAATTTGGGCGGAATCGTTCCAATAAGCGTGACATATGTCGTATAAAGTAAACTATATGAATTGCTTTGATACTGAGACCCTTTAAACCGAATAGAATATATAATCCAGCTAAAATAACATATTATTGTTTCAATCCATGGAAAAACTTGTTATTTACATGTGTAAGCTAATTGGAAACAACATATTACGGAATCTGCTAGTTTGAATTATAAAATATTTTACATCAGGCGTGATTGAAATTTCAAAGGTACACAAAATATAAATCTTTCGGCAGATTAAGTAACATTTTCACGGTTTAAAGCTTTAGAAAATGACCAATAGATTAAGACAATAGAAATTACATATTCTTCATTTTCAAACAAGATGTCGTACGTTATCATCCACAAGAGCCGCAAAAGTCATGTAAATGTCATTTAGCGAAACTAAAATTTGACATCAAGAAACCTTTTCAAAATTATCATTATAGTAAAGAAACGCGAAAAATCACCACCTTGTAAAAAACGCTTACATACTCGTAGCTAATTTATAATATAACAATAAAGACTGACCATAGAAACCTCCCTGAGTTATAAGAAAAACAATGTATGTAGTTGCTTTTATATAAGACGATGGTCATTAGTTCGCGACATCACGCGTTTAAATATCTTTTGGAGGGAAAATATTGTGATTCCATTATCTTTTCTATAAGTTACACTCTCGTTCCTGCTTTGCTGGTTACTATATGAGTACAATACGAATTTGAGTAATAGAGATAGGAAAAAGGAAAAAGGTTTTAATGTTTTCTGTTTAATTGACCACTGGTCATCATCAGTGTTGTTTATGTGTTACATCTTGGAATCCGCCCATTGTTTATACTTCCACTTCTTTTTATTGTTTTATTTTTATTACATATTTAATATTTGTGCTTAGGAATTTATGAAAGAAAATCCCTGATTAGGGTCATTGTATGTTGTTGTGAATAAACTTAAATCTAATGTGACCCTTTAAAATGCACGATATATGAATTGTTTATTCATATAAATAGTCTTTGATATTCTTTAGTACTCTTATTTATGAGATGTTTACATACACAACTAGAAGTTACTTAATTTTTAATGTTTTTTCTTGTTAAGTAAATTTACGCTCTGGTAACTTCTTAAGTGTCTTAGGCTGGTGGGAACCAGAACTTGTAATACTTACAATTTTAACTATATGAAAATAGTATGAAACACCCCTTAAAATTATAATATTCAACGATTTTCACGTTTTTCTTTCATTTACAAATAATTAAATTGGTTGGTTTTTTTTTCTATTAAAGGCAAGATGTAATACGAATAATTAAAATCTAATCAAGTATAATATTTTTTAAGAAAAAATCAATAAAAATGTTGGTTCCCACATATATAAGAGTATTCAAACTTTAATTAAAACTTTACCCAAGACTTTTGTTCTAAATTGAACGGACCACTAATGCAGAACTTTTTTTTCATTTGTGGGAATAAATAATTTAGCAGCCCTCAGTGAACGATTTGAAATGATCATGTGATTTTATTTGTTTAAGTAAAATTAGGGTGGGTTTTGTCATAAAATACAAAACAATTTTCAAACACGTAAGAGTGTTGAAATTTTCTCCACCTGTGTCTTAATTTATTTTATAATTTCTAAATTTCTTGTTTAAATAAAATATGGAATAGAAATGAAAATTTTTGGAATAGAAATGAAGTTTTTTGTGGAAATATTTTTTTTTTAAATAACGGCTAGCCGATGGCGATGACGGAAAGTCACCCAAAAACCAATATGATTAAATTATTTAATAAGTGATTCCGAGAATTTCCGTTCTATTTCTATGGAATAAATACTGAGAGTGATATACTAAAATCGCTATAACTCCCAGGAGGGCTGGTATCGGCTGCTGATTTTTTCACAGTTCGTTGAAAACAAATTATGTAACATTTCTGTAGTGGTTTGGAACTGGGACTCTCTGGGACTTTTTAGATATTGCTTACCTAACCCAAATTTAAAGGAAAAATGGACCTTTAGTCGGGGTTTCGCTATAAAAAAGTTGCATATGAAAATGTCTCAAACAACATTCCTTTTTTTTACAGAAGATACTTGTCCGAAGGCAGATTTTTTTTCCGAATCAAAATATCTGTCACCAAAATCAAATGAGATCAAATACAGCCCTGAAATCCCCTCTTTTCGTGAAAATTTTGTATATTTGACTTCTAAAATCAATTAAAAATCAACGGGCCAACATAAAAATAAGCTTTATGTGTTTTTTGTTTACTTGGAATGTCTGCGACAAAATTGCATCATTAAAAACTCTGAAAAAAATAATCGAAAAAAAGTTACTTTTCCACTAGCCGCAACACAGTGCGGCTCTAAAAAATATTTTTTAAATGATATTTCTTTTTTTTAAATCTATAGTTGCAAGCTTTTTTTGTTTGCACGGTTATATGAGCTTTAAGTGTGTCTCTTTGATATCCAATTCACATATCCAATTTTTGTTCTCTATATTTGCAGTAAGCTAGTTAAAGTTGTTTTATCTAAATAACTTTAATGAATGCACTTTTTTTTGGTTATTAAATGAAATAAATAGAAATTTTGTGGAAGCGAAAAAATGCAAATATTTACTACCGGTTGTAAACTGGAAGACAGATAATCAATCAATGATGTAATAGTGTTAAGAGACATTTTGATTTATTCTGATTTCAAAATTAAGTCCAATTCATTTAGATTAGACAAATTTTTCTTTTTAACTTCCCGCTCTACAAGCTCCCATAGGTTTTCTTTCTAGCTATGATCAGGGGATTGTATTGTGGCGGTCAATACGAATCATTGCTTTGCTTAGTGTCGTTATAATATTGGCCATTTTTTCTAGTAGATGAGGAAGCATGTGTATATTTCACAATTTTTTTTGTATTTATAATCCCTTAGATTTTGAATGAAGGATCAAACCCGTGACGATAGAACACAATTATATATGTATATTAGGGTTGTTGCAGGTATTTGGGAAAAATTGTTGATTCTATCTTACGGGGTACCCCCTTAAGATGTGCCAATAGGCCAAAAAAAATGCGATCGCCAAAGTTTCACATCAATCTGATAATGTTAAAACATCCCTCATTGAGATTAATGTTACGAAAAAACAGCGGTTTTTCGTAAATTATCCTAGTTTTTTGTCCTCAAAATCAAAAACACTTATCCTAGGAATCTGAGTCGTGTTTTGTTTGACAGGAAATTTTGTTGTTATTAATTTTGATCATAATAATTTTTTTTTTTGTCAATCTAATAGATTTAGTGACATTTAGCATTTATCGTAGTTATAGTAATAAAAGACGAAATTTAAATCTGAATTGCATACTAGATTAGTTTTAGTGTAAATAGAGTTGGTGTTCGAGTGGTGAGTGTGTAATTACCATTTGATTTTCAAGTTTTTAGGTGTAAACATCTTATACAATTTTATAAACGTTGGATGAAAAATGGAATAAAATAATCTTTAATTTACATCAGTTAGTGACCTTAAAGGCCTGACAAAAAACTTAAAAAAAATAACAAAAAGCAAGCTCGATAAATAATCATTTTTATATCTTATACAATATTTTTCCCGTGAGATCTATTCCGTGAGATTGATATCAATGAGCATGACTTCAAGGCAAAAAGATAAAAATTTTTTAATTTATCACATGTCTCGTCAAATAACTGGTAGTAAATTATCATAAAATTTTCCAAATCTTACGTAGCTTATTTTATAATATACGCCAAGTTAAATTAAACAATAGAGAAACTACTACAATTACAATAAAGGAGGTTCTCCTTTTTTCTCCTGGAAAAAACTGCAAAAAAATGCTGTAAGATCAGCAAGCGCCACTCAAAATCAAAACGAAGAGGTTTTCAGTTAAAATTTGAAGAAGGCAATTTTTGTTACTACAGAGAGATAAAGGGATGCCCAGGTTGCATGGCAGGAGTCGATATGAAATATGTAATAGCAAATCAACGAAAAGAATCAAAGCAAACAGCTTGGGTGGCAACATTTGAAAAATCAAAAAGAAAAATATTGATAATGTTTAATTTATTAATATTATTAATTAACACTTTTATTTTAATTTAAGAAGGTGAAAAATATCAAGAACTAGAATCTACAACAATCAATACATCAGAGAAACAGGAGGCCATGCAAAAAGATAGAGGTAAAAATAATTTTCCACACCGAGAGGAAGCAGGACTAGAATCAAAAAAGAGAGGTACTGTCGAGGTACCGAAGAGGTCATTATTGTAAATTTTTGTTGCTGTTGGATAAGTGTACTATTTCTGATAGAGATTCGCTGCGTATTTTATCACCTAAAGCCATACGGTGACATACGACACCGCACAGTGGCTGAAAATCGTTTTTCATTGGCCAAAATTCTGTAACTTTTATACCGATCAAAATATTTTATTATTTTTTTTTATTGTATAGATATTTAGTTGAACTTGAGTCAGTTTTAATTTCATTAAAATTGATTGAATACTTCTTAAGGAATTCTAGGTCAAAGTTGAGCTTTTAATTTTTTTTAGCTTTTTGCGGGATAAATGGGTTTATTATTTTTTTATTTATTAAAAAATGTCGTATATGGATTTTAATAATACGACAATTATAAACATTTTTTGCAATAATGGGATTTTTTTTATGTTTACAGTCAAAAAAAATTTTTCGCTCAAAAAAAAAGTAAAATCAACTGCTATTACTATTGAAAAATTTCAAATTTTTTGCTGTCAAATTTGTTTACACTCAAAGAATATTTACACTTAAAAGAACATTAGTAATATAATCAAAAAGTCTTGCTTTTACTACAGAAAAATTTACAATTTTTTGCTGTCAAATTTGTTAATTTTAGCGAAATAAATCTGCTGAACATTAGCGCTATGATTCTGATTTTGATATGAAAATAAGGGTTTTTATTTTTTGAAACTTTCTTATTTATTAAAACATTTCATACATATGTGGGTAAAAAAACCTTTTAAAAATAAAAACTTCAATAGATTTTAATAGCTTTTGAAACATTGGGAGTTTCTATTTATTATTATTCTTTTCGAATACTATGTTTTCGTACTTAAATAACAATGAAATGCAATTATAATATTATTATTGATTTGATTCAAATATTGATTGCAAATATTCCATATTTTGTTCTGTGTTATTTCCGTTCTTTAGTGGGTTTTAGACTTCTTCATCTAAATCCCGATGTTCCACTTTCCATTGATTTCGAATACTGGAGATGAACTATCTGATATCTGACGCCAATAATATATTAAATAGATCCTCATTTTCTAGTGTTGTGCTCTCTATAAAATCTGTAATCCTTATTCCGTTTTTCCTGAGCCTCCTCTGATAGATCTCCGAGTGGCACCAAATGGTATTTAATGACACCTTCTGCATGGCATTGGTGCATTACTACCTAAAATAGTATATAAAAAACCCACTATACAAATGAATTAGCTGTATGTGTTTTCTTTACTATTTGCATTAGTGCATTGTTAGGTAAAATAAAAAGGTATAAAAAAGGTATGATAAATAAAAACCCAGGTTACAAATGAATTACATCCTTTTGTATTAACATTCTTACTTACAAATATATCAAAAGAGTAGTGTATTCTGTAAGCAGATATCATTACTGGTAATAGAACAAATAGGGACTATTATAAGCTATAAAATACCTAAAGCACAAATTTAACACACAATTGTATACTTATAGGGCTGTTAAAATTACCGTAATTTGAATTTTTTGATTAATTTCACTAAAATGCAAAAAGTGTCGCGGGTCGTCACGGGTGCAAATATATATATATTAGGGTGGCCCTTCGTTATATGGGGCAAAAAAAAAGTGTTAAAAGTAAGGGTCTTACCCCCCAGAAATATGTGAATGGCCAAAAAACTGGGAAATACGAAGTTTTGGGCCAATCGAAAGATGTTTAGAGGTCGCTCAAAGCGATTGAAAATTGAAAATGTGTTTATATGGTGAAAAAATGAATTTTTTTCAGTTTTTGGTAAATTTTATGAATATTAGAAACATTTTTGTTCTACATGAAAAATTGTTCGATATAAAGAGACAATTATCTATTCAAAAAGGTAAAAAAGTTTTAATTCGGTTTAGAACCAGCCCAGTAATAAATAATACCCCAGACCACTAAAGTGTAAATTATTACTTCCCCGAGAAATTCGAGGACACATCATAAATATTTTTTGAATTAATTACTACGATATAATTTTTTTACTTAAAACACTCAAGGTTATGAGATATGGAATAAGATTTTTTTATTAGATGTCGTAAACCTGTCCTAAGATGATGTCACATGCGAACAAAATTTTTGGGATGTTTTTGAAATCTCCAATTTCGAACTTAAAAAATTTTTCTTCAACAAAATCGAGAAAATTGGGGAAAAAAGTTCATAGAATTGTTAAATATATCTTATGTTATTAAAATAAAAAAAAAAATAAAAATATCCCCCGACACACTTGAGTATGGCAACCATTTGATTTTTTCGGAATTCGAAAAAACTGTGTTTTTTGGTAATAACACGGCTTAGTTGCTGCCATAAAATATTTAAAATTGAAAATTAGCTACTTCTGTAATGTTAGTTGTTTTGTTTTATCATCGTTACTCAAGGTTGCCAAAAAAAACTTTTTGGACATCATTAACCCATGCAGACCTGCGGCCCAAAATGACCCCAATTTTTTTTGCATTTTTTTTTAATAATCAAAAGCCAAGTATACCTTGTAAGTATACCTTGTAAAGTAAAGTAAATTTAGGCTTATTTACTAACTTAAAGTTCACATTGCAAAATTTGGGGTTTTTTGGGGATATTTTTTGAAATGAAATATCAATAAGCAGTGCCAACAAGCCTGGTAAAAACCGGAAAATTAAATAAAGAATTTTAAATCTAATATTTTGTGCAACCATTTTGTAGTTGGGGATTTTTGGGGATAATTTTTGATTTGTTTGGGGACAACGAAAAAAAGTACCTGGCAAGCCTGTTTTTATAAGAAATTGTCCTCAAGAGATACATGCTTATAAGATACCGTTATAAGGGGATTCACTTTACTTTTTGTTGTCAATAAATGATATTTCTATGGTAGTTAGTTCGTTAACATTGTAATAAGAACAAGTGCAAAAAAATTTTTTGTTATTATAAATATTTTAAAAAATGAGTGCATACACATTAAGATCAAGTATTTATTTAGTTGGCACTGAATATTCTCAAATCCTTGGTTCAAAACTACCGTCAAATAAACAAGTTTTATCAGTTTTTTTTTTAATCATAATATAGTTAAGTTATCTATTCGAGAAAGTGCTAAATTAGCTATAAAAGAAGTTTCCATATTTTGGCAAAAAGCTAGAATACCAATTAGAGATGAACAAAATTGCGTTAATAAATTAGAAAAAATGCATCAAGAGTGGATATAACTTTGCAAAAATAAAAAAAGGTTAAGTGATACACAAAAAAATAAAGAAGAACAATTTAGTGATAATTTAAACAATAACTATATTTGATATCACACATGCAAATGCTTTACTAGTCATGAGAAATGAAGAAGATAAGTTTTTTCTAATAAATCAGCGGAAGAAAGGGCGACCAGGATGTTTTGGTGGAGTTGATTTTAAAGGTATGCATCAGAAAAAAAGGAAATCACAGCTTTTAGAAGCAGAAGGAAAACGAAAAAAACATTAGACAGCATGGAAGTAACCAACACACAAGGTAGTTTAGTATTATCAATTTATTTATATGATAGATTTTTAATTGTGACTTAATTCTACCATCGATTATATAGCAGAAGGAACCTATAATTCCAGTTCAAGTGGAGATGACGAGGAAGCAACTTCAGAAAGTGAAACCGAGGAACAGAATATTGCATCATGTTCAAATACAATCCAACAAAGAGGATCAAAACATGTTTTTCACGAAAGAGTAGTATCCGCTTTGGACAAATGCAAAATAAGTGATCGTTTAGCTATGCATATAATTACTGCTGTTGCTGAATCATTAAGACATAAGACAAGTGACCTTATAATCAATCGTACATCACTACAAAGGCAAAGACAGGTAAATCGTCTTAAAAAATCCCAAGAAATTAAAGAGAATTTTAAGGTAAGTCCGCGACAAAGACTACTGAAATAAATGTTAAATGTGTAACATGATAAGTTTTATTATAACAGATAGATCGCGGTACTTTGCACTGGGATGGAAAATTACTTCCAGAAATAACTGGACGCGATAAGGTAGAACGACTTCCGGTTATTATTACTCACAATAACGGTGAACAATTAATTGGAGTTCCGAAATTGTCAGCAGCCACTGGATCAGAAATGGCTGATGTAATGTACGAACTTTTATATGAATGGAATGTGGAAGAAAATATTGTCGCTTGTTGTTTTGATACAACTGCGTCAAATACAGGTGTAATCAAAGGAGCTGCAACATTACTGGAAAAAAAACTTGAAAGAAAATTATTATATTTTCCTTGCCGCCATCATATATATGAACTTTTACTCAGAGGAGTTTTTGAATGTTACTTTCCAGTAACTACTAATAAAGATGTTCAATTATTTCGGCGATTTCAAGATAAATGGAAAGACATTAACACAACCAATTTTAAAACTTTTTTAGAAAATGACATGCTGAAATCAATTTTAAATGACGTTAAAGATAAATTAACTGATTTTTGCAAAAAAGAGTTAAAAAAGGATATAGTTAGAGATGACTACAGAGAACTATTGGAATTGACAACTATATGCTTAGGAACAAGCGAGAATATTAAATTCCGTATTCCTGGTCCCACTCATCATGCACGCTGGATGTCAAAAGCGTTATATTGCTTAAAAATTTATTTGTTTCGATCAGAATTCAAGCTAACAGAATATGAAGCGAAAGCACTTGCAGATATATGCGCTTTTATTTTAAATTTTATGTTAAGCTCTGGTTTAATTGTGTTATTCCATCCAAAGCGCCTTATCAAGATTTATCTTTTATCAAAGAAATTTACGAGTACAGAAATGTAAATAAAAAAATAGCCGATATTGGAATAAAAAAAATTGTAAACCATTTATGGTATCTATCAGATGAATGTGTTGCAATGGCATTGTTCGATAATAGCGTTTCTATTGACATGAAAAAAAAATTGCTGAAAAAATAAAAAATATTGATAGCTGCGATGAAGATGTAGAAAGTGTTAAACGTGTACTGGTGAAACCCAGCGAAATCAATCAGTTTATAGAAAAAGAACTTTATGATTTTGTTACAGTAAACACAATTAAGTTTTTTTTCCCGTTTTGGAATTTCCTTCCAATTTTTAAATGTAGATCCTTTGTACTGGGATGATACTGAAACTTATAAAACCGGAATCGATATTGTTTCAAAAATTAAGGTGGTAAATGATACAGCAGAACGCGGCGTTAAATTGATTGAAGAGTATAACAATATCTTAACAAAGAATGAAAAAGAAAAGCAATACTTATTACAAGTCGTAAGTGAATACAGAAAACAATTTCAATCGCACACTAAATCATCTTTAACTACACCTTAATGAAGAGAACAAATTTCACATTTCATATTCTTAACACCCTAGTCACAATAAAGTATTTGTTTTAACAAAAACAATTGTTATAAATATAATTCATATGCACTCTTCTGTAAATAAATAAAATATGTAAATATGTAAAATATGTAAAATATGTAAAATATGTAAATATGTAAATATGTAAAATAAATAAACATAATATTTCATAATATTTCATATCGCATTTCCTAAAATTAATTAGTAGTAAGCAAAAAACTTACTTCTTTTGTAAATTAAAAAAAAAATTGGGGTCATTTTGGGCCGCAGGTCTGCATGGGTTAATGATGTCCAAAAAGTTTTTTTGGCAACCTTGAGTAACGATGATAAAACAAAACAACTAACATTACAGAAGTAGCTAATTTTCAATTTTAAATATTTTATGACAGCAACTAAGCCGTGTTATTACCAAAAAACACAGTTTTTTTCGAAATCCGAAAAAATCAAATGGTTGCCATACTCAAGTGTGTCGGGGGATATTTTTATTTTTTTTTTATTTTAATAACATAAGATATATTTAACAATTCTATGAACTTTTTTCCCCAATTTTCTCGATTTTGTTGAAGAAAAATTTTTGAAGTTCGAAATTGGAGATTTCAAAAACATCCCAAAAATTTTGTTCGCATGTGACATCATCTTAGGACAGGTTTACGACATCAAATAAAAAAATCTTATTCCATATCTCATAACCTTGAGTGTTTTAAGTAAAAAAATTATATCGTAGTAATTAATTTAAAAAATATTTATGATGTGTCCTCGAATTTCTCGGGGAAGTAATAATTTACACTTTAGTGGTCTGGGGTATTATTTATTACTGGGCTGGTTCTAAACCGAATTAAAACTTTTATACCTTTTTGAATAGATAATTGTCTCTTTATATCGAATAATTTTTCATGTAGAACAAAAATGTTTCTAATATTCATAAAATTTACCAAAAACTGAAAAAAATTAATTTTTTCACCATATAAACACATTTTCAATTTTCAATCGCTTTGAGCGACCTCTAAACATCTTTCGATTGGCGCAAAACTTCGTATTTCCCAGTTTTTTGGCCATTCACATATTTCTGGGGGGTAAGACCCTTACTTTTAACACTTTTTTTTTTAAGGGCCACCTTAATATATATATATATATATATATATATATATATATAGGATTAAGGAGGACACTTTCACCTTTCTCTGGGTGGTATACGTTTCTTGTTCCCTTTTGTTTTCTAGAAGTTCTATTCCACTAAAGTTGAAATTTGACAAAAATATAGTAGTTTAAAAAATATTTCTTAGGGCTGTGGCCACTTACAATAACTAAAGACACAATCCTACCAACCTTGTAAAAATGACCACAGGTCATTATCGATGACAGTTTGCGAGTAGTAATCATTTATTTTTGATAAAAAAACAAAAAAAAAATCACCTTTTTCTGAGATTAAAAAAACAGTTGAGTTCGACAGCATGCCACGCCCACAATTAGCAATAATTCAACCTAATTTTTTGAATACCTTAATTTGGATACATTAGCTAGAAAATGGCGTTAACGTTTTAAAAATCGGTAAAAAAAAGTTACACTTTTGACCAATGAAATCAAAATTTCAGCCAAGTATATCGTATACAACAATTTCGATAACAAAGAACTAATCTCATCAAAAGTAGATTCGATATTAACCGATTTAGAGGGCTGTTGTGCACTGGGATGGAAAATTGCTTCAGATTCGTTGAGTAAAGAAAATGTAGAGATGCTTACGATTTAATTTCCTGTGGCGATGAAGAACAGTTGATAAGAGTTCCAGTCCTTTAAATAGGACGGGGATTACTCAGACAAAAGCTTAGCACTTGAGCAGTGGGGAGCAGCTGGACAAATTGATGCAATGTGTTTGTCTAAAATAGACAAAAATAAATACAAAAAATTGATAGAAGATGCAAATTTTACAAATAAAATAAGTGCCTTATCCAGAACAAATTTCAACTTATCTTTTTAAACAATTAAAAAATTGCCTGCCCAGGGACGATTATAAGGAATTAATCCAAAATTCGTCTAATTTATTTAGGACGTCTACCACCGGAAGATCTTTCTTTCAGAGTACCTCGAGCTATTCATTACTCCAGATGGAAGGCAAAGGTCATTTATTTTCTTAAAATATATCTTTTCAGGGTTTAATTTTCATTAACTGATTTAGAGCGAATGGGCATTGAACATATTTGTTTATTTATATACTAATGTAAAAGTATGGTTCAATGACCACAAGTCGACCCGAGCCCCCAACAAAGACTAGCAACAAAATTAATAAGATAACAATTAGTAAGAATAAAATTTCCTATCAAAGAAGACTCGACTCAGATTCCCCGGCCAAATGTTTTTCGTTACTTTAACCTCAATGATAGATAGTATTATCAGATTGAGCTGAAACTTTGCCAATCGCACTTTCTAGCTTTTAGGAGGGGATAGAAAGTTTATGTTAATTTTTTGTGAACACCCTAATATATATAACGATTTAATTTTTAATATATCGCTTCTTAACCGAAACCATAATTGATCCTTTTTCTCACATAAAATCGTGATGAAATATGGAATACAGTACTTTTATTTACACTAAAGTGCATTCCAATTGCACATATGAATTTCCTCTAAAGTTTTAATAATATATATTTTTGTATCGGTTGGAAACTGTTTTAATATAAAATTTGTATTATACAAATTTTTTAAGAAACATTTATTTGGAAAGCAATAATTAACTTATTTTTACTGTTAGTTCATACCGTTGTATTTTTTTTTTGCTTGCTTAAATTTTTAACTTATATAATTAAATACAAAATATTCAACTTAGTATAATAAACACTAAAATGGAATGCTGTTTATTTGTATACTCCCAAATAAAATAATAATCAGCCAAAAGAAGAGATGAATTGGTTGCGTTATATTGAAGCAGATGCATTCAAAGGTCATATGGGTTATCGTTGCACTGAATGAATACTATAAATACTAAACACTGTGCATTGAACTATATATGACCAGAATGGGAGACCCAGTGGGCCCGGATACCCCCGAAATCATTTGAAAATTTTTAATTTATATACACTTTCACATATCATTAAATCTTAAGAGAAAATACTTTCTAATAATTTTTTATAATGAGGTCAAAATTAAGATAATCAAAATTTATGGCGACTTATGAAAACATAAAGAAAATATCGTAACAATTGAAACTTGAATTTATTGCAGTCCATTCTAATCGATGCAATATTTCAGGCCCTCAGTTCGTGTCTTTGGAGCTTGCGTTTCGGTTTGAATTTGTATAGAAAAATACGAATTATTTAAATTTACTTCAAAGTTTATTGTACAAATTGTAACTTTCGTTTTATAAAATATACACATTTATTAAAATTGGTTCAAAAAAATGTTAGTAGGTTTAAAATAAATAGTTTATTTTCAAAAAGTATCTATATTAAATTTTTATTAATTAATAAATAAACAGCTTGTCAGTTGAATAACCGAACGGAAACTTTAATAGTGCGTTTACATCTAAGCAAAATCTAGTAGATTTTAGTTGAAATCTGTTTCAAAATCTATACCGTTTAAAATAAATTATATGAACTAGAAATACCAAAAATATTCAAAGCAATAGGAAAATTGAAATATGGGTTTTATTATTATATTATGCGTCAAAAACATCAGCATTTGTTAATTGTATTGTTTGAACAACAAAAACAAATGCATTTTGCACAACTATTGTATAGCTGGGGCACATATAAGTATAAAAATTATAACTTTTCAATTACTAAATATTTTTTTTTTGTAGACTAGTCATTTTTAATAATAATTAATATTTTATTACCTTTCTTTCCTTTAACTCGTCTCTGTCTGTCTGTCTGTCGTGGGTCAACCCCATTCCTCATTATCCAATTGATCTGAAACTTGGCCCATAGTCTTGTTATGACTACAAATTAATTTTGGGGTAGTCACGCAAAGTCACGCATAGGCACGCACAGTCACGGAGTGATCTAAATGTCATTTCCCGTCATCCGATCGATCTGAAACTTGTTCCATACACTTGCTATGAAAAAGGATTAACTTTGACTGAGTCACGCACAGTCATGCATGGTCACGCACAGTCACGGATATATTTAAAACGGCTTTACCCTCATCCAATCAATCTGAAACTTGGTCGATATACTTGCTGTAACGGAAGATTAACTTCGACATAGTCACGCACAGTCACGCCTAGTCACGGAGTGATTTAAAACACATTTTTCCTTATCCGATCGATCTGAAACTTGGTCGATAGACTTGCTGTGAAAAAAGATTAACTTTGACGTAGTCACGCACAGTCACGCATAGTCACGCACATTCACGGATAGATTAAAACCTCTCTTCCCTTCATCCGATCGATCTGAAACATTGTGCATAGGTTTGTTGTGGCCATAGATTAATTTTAAGATAGTCATACACAGTCGCGCATAGTCTTGCACAGTCACGGAGTGATTTAAACCCTATTTACCCTCATCCGATCGATCTGAAACTTTGTCCATAGACTTGTTGTGACCAAAGATTAAGTCACACAAAGTCACGGAGAGATTCAAAACTCATATGCATAGGCAAAGGAAGTATTTTAATAAATATTTTGTTTTTATTGGTTAGATTATTATTCAACTTGTTTGCTTTTGTTTTTGTTTTTAAATGTCAGTCACTGCGTTGTAATTTTCTACTACAATCTAAACACAGTAGTACTGCCAATGTTTGACAAGATTTTGTGAGATTTTGCTAAAATCTAGTAAAGAGCTAGATTTTGTTTTGCATGGGAAATCTAGTAAAAAAATGAGCTAGATTTTGCTCGAAATCTCGAAAGCTCTTTTGAGATGTACGGCCAAAAGCTGATGAAATATTTAAAAATAGTTTAGGAAAAGCACCAAAAAATCCTCCTATATTTGTATGTTTATACAAAATGAAGTGATAAATATAATTGGAGTATTTTTGGTAGTTACTAACATCAACTCAAAGTCATTATACCATAACCACATAGTGGTATAGGGTATAATTTAGGTATAAGTTTTTATATCCTAGACCCATCTTTTTTATACCGATCGACTCAGAATAACTGTCTCAGTCGATTTAGCGATGTCTGTTCTTAGTCATAGCTCCCATATGAAGCTAATTCCCGATTTTCACTTAAATTTATCAAAAAACAAAAATATGTCACAGATTTTTCTCAAATTTGGTTTGTATATGTTTTTACAAAAAAATAAGTGACCTTTCCAAATATGGTCAGGGTCGGTCCATTTTTTGACCTAGGCTACATATAAATATAGGATCCGATAAGAACTTTTTCATTACCGAAGGCAAAAAAAACTTGCTACTCAAACTTGGTTCATGTTTATTTTCTATATCTAAATAGTTGGACCAAAGAGATAGGGACTTTAAACGCATGGTATAGGATATCGTATAGTTGGTCTAGACTCTAGACCTACTAAAATTTTCTTACTTGTTGTATTTTCTTGAATGTTGTTGTTTTTCAAATCATAATTATCTATTCTCCAAATGTTTATATGGAATCCTTTAAAATTTTGTTTATCTTGAATACGAAATAGATAAATAAATAGATAAATAAAATTCAATAAAATATTGGACCATATATGTATATTTTAGTTCATCTTAAATGTGTCAATTTTTAGCTTTGTTTGGAATTTTACTTACCAGTTGTCAAAGTACTTACAATCAGTATATTTAGATATTGTGAGACCTCTTAACCAAATTAATTTAGTTATAAAGCGACTAAATTCAATACGCCGAGATGTGGACAACGAATTTGAAGAGTTGTAGCAAATGGTTTCTACAATAGCTAATAATTTTAGAATCAGCCCTGAAATTCTCAAAAGAGTAGGAAAGCAAAAAAAAAAAAATATAAAAATAGAGAACCAAATGGAATACTACAGAGCAACATTATTTATTCCATAGTTAGACGACATAATTTCTAGTCTTTCAGATAGATATACCTGTCAGGAAAATATTACAAAATCTCTAGACAACGTAGTTCCCAACAACGTGATTCGGATTTCGGAGATCTAATAATTTTTTACAAAAATGATCGAGATGGCGCCACATCAAATTATTTTAGCTGATATATCTCTTTGGATTGAGTATTGGAAGGATAACAAAAAAAAAAAACCTTCTAACCATTGGAATGTGCGACAAAAATCTTTTTCCGAATATATTTATTGTGTTACAAATTTTAATTGTCATTCCTGTTACAACAGCTTCCGCAGAAAGAAGCTTTTCTTCGTTAAGAAGGACTAAAACACACCTTCGTAATATCATGTACGAAGAAAGAATTTCTTCGCTAGCGTTAATATCAATATATCGGAAGGAAGTAATAATTTATAAAAATTATTGAAATACTTTTGGCTTCAAATAGGAAATTCTACTCATAAATAATATATTTTAAATTGATCTCATAAATAAACAACCTGTTTCTAAAAAAAACACAATATTTAATTTTTAGAGTAAAAGGAAGAGCAATGTATTCGTCATTCTACCGAAAAATGGACATTGAGATTAAAACAAAAGGCGAATAATTGAGTTACTCATACGGATATACATATACGTACGTAATAAATAAGCCCACTTAACGTTAAATTAACATCTTACTGTGTTATTTACTAATAGTGCTACTGAAAACCCACAGGAAGTCTTTTGAAAATTCATAACTTTAAACTACTGTAAGAAAAACCGGTTCAGATTTTTCTATTTGCG
The DNA here is from genome assembly GCA_963682025.1 of Cordilura impudica. Classification (NCBI taxonomy): domain Eukaryota; kingdom Metazoa; phylum Arthropoda; class Insecta; order Diptera; family Scathophagidae; genus Cordilura; species Cordilura impudica. The sequence continues at coordinate 185,669,116 of OY821520.1, read as the reverse complement.
ATTTAAACGCAAAACAAATTACAGCTCAACTTAACTAAAAACCACAGGATATGAGAGTTAAAAAAAATAGAATGAACCAATCATCACTGCAACATTGCTGGCATATTGCGTAATAAACGAAAATATATTTTATGATCTCTTATATGGTGATGATGATGCTGCTGCCAAAAGGCAACACATCAAGACAAGTCATGTCAAGTTATTACAGGATTTTTTTTTCCAAATATTTTTGAGTGATTGCTCTGGATTTTTTTTTGGCAGTTTTGTAGCAAATCTAAAACAACACAATTCGTTACAAACAGATGCAATTATGAAAAAAATGTTAAGGCTGTTTAGAACCAACAGAAAAAGAAGAGCGCGAAATCTTAATTTATCAAGATAAATTTGACAATTGAAGCGAAAAATTCAAAAAGATACCAGAAAAAAAAATGCTAGGAGTATTTTTTCTTCTTCACATAAGAACTTATATAAAATGTGCTTATACGTCACTTTGATTAATTGTTTATGAGAGAAGACGAAGGATCATTAGGTATATCAAAAATAGGGGGTAAGTTTTAGAAACAGCAGAGCTAGAAAACATGTGTGAAATACTTTAAAATTGTCGTGTAATATGCTCTGATTATTGCCAAAAGATAAGCAGAAAATGATAAAGCATTTTCTTTATTTGTTCTTATTCGATTGATTCAAATAGATTAGAATTTTCCTTAAATTTCTATATAAAACTTATTACAACATCTTTGATTTTTTTTGTCATTGGCGCGCAAATATGAATTGAAATTCATTGAATGCAACATGCAACTGATTGTTAGTCGACAATAGCGATTGTTCAATATTGCTCGTCTGTTGCCTGTTTCTTTTTTTCAGTTCAGTTCAGTTCTTTTCTTTTCATTTTATTTTACATTTGCTTCATTAATCGCCTACAACTGGCATTTGTATTTGTAAAGCAACCTTTGTATGACAAAGAAATTTGTCTTGAGTGAGTTTGTGTCTGTGTGTGTGTATATATATTTATTAAGATCAACCAGACGTCCTACACATTTCTTAAATGTATGTAAGTAGTTTAATGCATGCTTCCGTATACATAGTTGTATGTAAGTAAGTATGAATAGAGTGTAGAGTGCCCTTGACTCGTGCTAGCGTAGACAGATGTCCTAAGTGTCGTCTGCTCTAGCTTCGGCTGTTTAAAGAAATTCCACTTTTTTTTGCATTTCCCTTGTTCTTCAGATATCTCAAATAGTGAGTGTACACTCTCAAAAAAAGAAACTATTGAATCTAGAAAATGTTTTCATAAAATCTTAACACAAGGCACGAATTTGCTTTTATTAAAAATATTTAAAAACTACTAAACATGAAGCGGCCCATGGAATTATTCATTATGGTTTAATTTTTATTTTCCATTACAGCAAAAGAAATATAAACAAATATTTTTCATTTTATTGTGCTGTCCTTTATGATCGTGCATTTTTAGGCTGATTAAAATTAAGCCCTAAATGTGTCCATAATTATGAAAGCGGTCTAACAAAGAATGTCTCAAGGGGGACAATTATTTGCTTTTAGCTGTTCAATCTCATATTTTCGTTGTTTGCATATTTCTCACATTTATTCTAAAGAAGTCATATACAAATTGAACATCATATGAAAACTATTTGCACCACTAATTGCTTATACGACATGCACGATTTTGCTTAAATGCTCGAGTTATTTATTAAAACCCTAAAATGTTAGGGATTTTATTTGATGGTACATATGAAATTTGCTAGATATATTGAGATCGTGTTCAATAATAACATATTCAAGATTTATTTTTGAGTCTTTCATTTAATGATAAAAAGATAACTTATTTGATATTCTTAAAAAAGCATCCATTACTGAATAAAAACATTCTCTCACTGCGGGTGCCCCTGTAAGTCAAATATTCTTTTTCTTTTTTCTTTTTCTTTAATAAAATAAACTTTTAATTTCAAATGAAATAAAATATATATTTTATTACGAGTATCATTACATTAATTTATAATTTTATTAGTATTGATTAAAGAAAATAATTAAAATAATTATAACAAGTAAGAAAATTATAGTCGGTCTAGACCGACTATACGATACCCTATACCATGCGTTTAGAAACCCTATCTCTTAGGCCCAACTAACTGGACATAGAAAATAAGCAAAAACCAAATTTGAGTGGGATTTTTATTAATTTTTTTGGCTGCAGATATGAAAAAGTTCATTTTATGACTATATGGGGACTAGGTCCAAAAATGGACCGATCCTGATCATGTTTGGTAAAGTCTCTTGTATTTTGCAAAAATATATACAAACAAAATTTGAGAAGAATCAGTGCAATATTTTTGTTTTTTAATATTTTTAAGTGAAAATCGGGAAGCAGCTCTATATGGGGCCACAGGGATAATTTTTGGACTACTCATTAATGGATGTAATCAACGCACATAAAACCAATTTGAGTAAGATCTATATGACAATTTGGATCTTATGACAATTTATGTCGATTTCATAGGGGTAATTTGTATGGGGGCTAGGTCTGAACATGGACCGATTCTCACCAATTTCAATAGCGTTCATCCCATGGCCGATGAAAGCTTATATACCAAATTTCATCAAAATATATTGATATTTGCGACCTGCAGTTTGATTACAAGGTTTACATGGACACACAGACGGACGGACGGACGGACGGACGGACGGACATTGTTAAATCAACTCAGAAAGTGATTCTGATTCGATCGGTATAATTAAAGATGGGTCTTGGTCAAATATTTTTGGTTGTTACAAACATCAGCACAAAGTCATTATACCCAAACCACATAGTGGTATAGGGTATAAAAATGATTTAAAAAAAGTACATTTCTTAAAAAATGATCTCTTCTTAAAAAAGTAACTTTTTTCAAAAAATTATAATTTCTTAAAAATTACGGTTTCTTTAACTGGTACCACTTCCTGAAACAGTACCTTTTCTCAAAAATCAACCTTTTCTTAAAGAACACGTTTTCTTAAAGAAATACATTTTCTTATAATATTAAAATTTATTAAGGTATGACCTCTCTTTCAACCCCACAAAAATAAAGCTTTTTAAAAGTGTTGTAGCTCAGTCGTTTTAAAATTTATTAACTTTGGGTTTTTTTTGCGTAAAAGTAGACGTAATTTTCTGACTTCTTGCGTACTTGTTTGTATTTCTATGTTTATTTATCCCCCCCTTCCAGAGCGATGAAAAGGGGTACGTCAAAATGAGAAGGTAAACGGGGTGTCGTTTTTCTAGAGAACCAGATGCCGCATTGAAATTCGGCGGCCGGCATTTTGTTGGTAATTACGTCAGGCAGGTCCTAATCCAGGATAATTTCAAAATATCAAAAATTCACAAAATGGTACGTTTTTTTCTAAAAAATTAAAAAATTTGCTGTTTTTTGGGGGGTTTTTGCCCCACCTCTCCTCCGTTAGTAAAGTTAGCCCAATTATCCTGGTTCAGGACCTGTCTGACGTAATTACCAATAAAATGCCGTCCGCCGCATTTCGATGCGACATCTGGTTCTCGAGAAAAACGACACCCCGTTTGAGAAAAGTGATTTCGGGAAAAACGCATTTAAATTTTATTACAAGAATTTTCTATATTGTGGTACAAATATATATACAGATATATAGCTCTGTAACGCCAAAAATTATTCGAATTTTAAAAAATCATTTTAGGGCATTATTTCTGAAGGATTTTAGAAGACATTTATGAAAAAAAAAAATTCGAAAGAAACATTTTTTCAAAGGGAGGTCATACCTTAAAAAAACATACATTTTTTATACCCTATACCACTATGTGGTTTGGGTATAATGACTTTGTGCTGCTGTTTGTAACAACCAAAAATATTTGACCTAGACCCATCTTTAATTATACCGATCGAATCAGAATCACTTTCTGAGTTGATTTAACAATGTCCGTCCGTCCGTCCGTCCGTCCGTCTGTGTATCCATGTAAAGCTTGAAATCAAACTGCAGGTCGCAAATATGAATCTATTTTGATGAAATTTGGTACATAAGCTTTCATTGGCCATGGGATGAACGCTATTGAAATTGGTGAGAATCGGTCCATGTTCAGACTTAGCCCCCATACAAATTACCCATATGAAATCGACATAAATTGCCATAAGATCCGAATTGTCATATAGATCTTACTCAAATTGGGTTTGTATGCGTTCATTACATCCATTAATGAGTAGTCCAAAAATGATCCCTTTGACCCCATATAGAGCTGCTTCCGTATCTTCACTTAAATCTATTAAAAAACAAAAATATTGCACTGATTCTTCTCAAATTTTGTTTGTATATATTTTTGCAAAATACAAGAGACTTTACCAAACATGATCAGGATCGGTCCATTTTTGGACCAAGTCCCTATACAGATATAGCATCCGATATGAACTTTTTCATATCTGCAGCCAAAAAAATTAATAAAAATCCCACTCAAATTTGGTTCTTGCTTATTTTCTATGTCCAGGGCCTAAGAGATAGGGTCTCTAAACGCATGGTATAGGGTATCGTATAGTCGGTCTAGACCGACTATAATTTTCTTACTTGTTTTAAACCTGTACCTTTTTAAAGAGTGTCTTTTTTAAAAAATAGTGAATTTCATCAAATAGTAAATTTTATTAAAAATGTACCTTATCTTAAAAACTACATTTTACTAAAAACAGTTATTTTTCTTAAAAAGTACATATGTATATTAAAAAAGTAACTTTTCTTAAAAAATTTTAAGAAGTAAATTTGCTTAAAAAAGTAATTTTTTTTTTAAAAACTATGCTTTAATAGTATTTTTGCTAAAAAAGTACCCGTCCTTAAAAAAGTGCTTCTTCTTCTTTTCTTGCAAAATTACCTTTTTTAAAAAATCAGATTTTCCTAAAATACAATTTGATTAAAGAACTACCTATTCTCTAAATAGCAAATTTTCTTAAAAAAATTCATTTTCTTAATAAAGTAATTTTTTTTAAAAGTACCTTTAAAAAATTGCCTTGTCTTTAAAAGTACATTTTCTTAAAAAGTAACTTATCTTAAAAAAGTACATTTTCTTAAAGTGGTACATTTTCTTAAAAAGTAACTTGTCTTAAAAAACTACGTTTGCTTGAAGAAGTACGTTTTCTTAAAATAAATACAGTTTTTTTTTTGTAAAAGTACCTGTTAATAAAACGGTGTCATTTCTTAAAACAGTACTATTTCTTAAAAAATAATTAATATTGTAGCTTTTCTTAAAAAAAGTATATTCATAATTTTTCCACAGGCGACTAGCCGCCTAACAACTAAATAGTTTACTAATAATTTGAAAAAAGAAAATACGAGTTTTTCGTTCCATTGTTTGGCGTCCGTAGTTTTCCTAAGTTTTAATTAAAACACAGACATTTTTGGATTTGGCCTGAAAATCGTTGATCCAATAAATCGATTGTTTTGTGCGCAGTGTAGCTAGTGGCGCTGTCCTGCTGAAACCATATGTTGTTCAGATCCATACCACCCAGATGAGGCCACCAAAACTTTGTTTATCATGTTCCTATAACAAATGCCACTCACAGTCGTGCACTCTTATTAGGACATCCTTTATATTTAACTCTGAGTGTTTGCAGTGTTATTCTGTTCTAATTAGTTTTTTGTGAATCTTTTGAGGTTTAATATCTTGACACTTGTAAAATGAGAATAATCTAATAGAACATTTATCAGAATGAGATGATTCAGTGACAATATTAAAAATTTTCCTGTTCATTATTATTTTCACATTTTATGGACAAAACATTTGAAGAGTCCCAATAAAATTGGGCGTTGCAAGGAGAAGAGTGAGTGTTTACATTCCATCCCTAACCTATGTCGATTGGAATTTAAAAATTTGTAAATTTCAAGGACAAAAACAATAACATCTACTCATAGTCAAAAAAATTCCAGTAATTATCTAAAGGGCTCCATTAGGGTGGCCATTCGTCATATGGTGGGAAAAAAAGTGTTCAAACTGTCGGTCTCACCCCCTAGAATAGAATATGCAGAGGGATTTACTTAAAAATTCACACAGTTAATCCGCAACATGTATTTAGTAAAACCTTAGAGTGATAGATTCATTTTTTTAAATTTTGTTTAAGACAATTTTTTCAAATTTGAAAAAGGAGTTTTAAAAATTTTATAAAAAAAATTTCCAATTTTCGGTCTCAATGCGCAATAGGTTTACAACGTGGTAATAAAACAATACTTCATATTTGAGTACTTATAAGTATAGAGACCAAAAAGAATGGTGGCTTTAATCAATTTCTCAAAGTTCAAAAAAATGCCATCAAATTTCATGACCTAGTTTTTTTTTTTGGCACAAAAGTGGTCTGGGGCATTTGCTATTTCTTGGCAAGGTTTCATACGATTTTGAAGTTTTATAGCCTTTTGAAAGGATAATTTAATACTGATCCCGAATTATGTAACAGCTTGTCGGAAAAATTAAATTATAGAACGAAATTTTCGTAAAATCTGAAAAAAGTCATATTTTCCCCATATAAACACACTTGAAATTTTCATTCGCTTTGCGCCACAACTAAACGTTTTCTGATTGGCCCAAAACTTTGTATTTCTCAGTTTTTTTGCTATTCGCATATTTCTAGTGGGTGAGACCGACAGTTTGAACACTTTTTTTTATTAAGGGCCACCCTAGGCTCCATACACATATAATATTATTGCACAATTTTGCAACTTAAAAACAAGTAAGAAAATTATAGTCGGTCTAGACCGACTATACGATACCCTATACCATGCGTTTAGAGACCCTATCTCTCAGGCCCAACTAAATGGATATAGAAAATAAGCATAAACCAAATTTGAGTGGGATTTTTATTAATTTTTTCGGCTGCAGATATGAAAAAGATCATATCGGATGCTATATCTATATGGGGACTAGGCCCAAAAATGGACCGATCCTGACCATGTTTGGTAAAGTCTCTTGTATTTTGCAAAAATATATACAAACAAAATTTGAGAAGAATCAGTGCAATATTTTTGTTTTTTGATAGATTTAAGTGAAGATCGGGAAGCAGCTCTATATGGGGCCTATGACTAAAAGTTGTCCAATAGGGATAATTTTTGGACTACTAATTAATGGATGTGATATGTACATACAAACCCAATTTGACTAAGATTTGTATGATAATTTGGATCTTATGGCAATTTATGTTGATTTCATAGGGGTCATTTGTATGGGGGCTAGGTCTGAACATGGACCGATTCTCACCAATTTTAATAGCGTTCATCCCATGGGCGATAAAAGATCAAATACCAAATTTTGTCAAAATATATTCATATTTGCGACCTGCAGTTTGATTACAAGCTTTACATGGACACACAGACGGACGGACGGACGGACATTGTTAAATCAACTCAAAAAGTGATTCTGATTCGATCGGTATAATTAAAGATGGGTCTAGGTCAAATATTTTTGGTTGTTACAAACAGCAGCACAAAGTCATTATACCCAAACCACATAGTGGTATAGGGTATAATTACGAAAATATGTGTTTATAACTATGTTAACATGACATGAATAGCGCAGCCGTAATGTTGGTGTAAGTATTGAACAAATTATTATAATAACTATTGGCAATAATATTGTTAGCCCATTGGTTAATGTGTCCTTAGAAAGATATAGTTCAAATATGTACTTTTATAATATGGAGTTGAAAGACCCAGGGAATCACCTAATTTTGCAAAATTTTTCAACTTGTGAAGGTAACGTTAACATTAACTATCATTCCATGACCACGTAAATAGTTTAAATGCCAAAATAAAAATTTTAATGGATAAAATTACTTTAATTATCTTTATTTTAGAATGTACTTAAACTAAAATTACTTTTCGGTAGAGTATAATATATCAAAAAAATAATTTTTACTTTCTTAAAATAAATAACTACAAATTATAATAACATTTTTTAGCGTTTAGTATTTATTTATCTTCCGTTTTTCTCTAAGTGTACTTGTATGTCGTTTGTTTGGTTTTGGCGCAAAATATCAACATTGAAGTGATTGCTTTTAAATTTGCCTTAAGGACTTTTAACTACAGAATACAAATATTCATACATGAATCCATTATAAGTGCATGGTTATGCAAGAAGTGCCTTTCGTAATTATATATGTGACACATTTGCCAACAACAAAAACCAAAAGAAATACAATAAACTATAAATCAAAACAGCTGTACTGTATGAAAGGACATTTGTAGTTTTGAAGGATTGTATTGTTGTAATAAAAATATGACCATCATAAAAATTAGGTCACCAATTAATTATTTAATTTAAATTTTTTTTTAACTTTATCATCAGATATCTTAGTGACCAATCGATTATAAAAATTCGACTTTAATCAAACAAGTATATATGACATAAAATAAAAATGTCAGTCAAAAATCAAAATGAAGAAAAAACGGGACATTTGTTTGGAAACTTTTTAGAATTTTGTTTTGTGGAAAATGTTGAAACTACTTGTTGACTGGATGAAATTATTTTTTGAAAGAAGAGAATATATAAATAAATTTTTCTCATAATTTTCTATCGATTATCGTCGTTTAATGACATCTTTCCTTTATGGCGCCCTATGGTTCTGTAAGAGTTATAGGAACATGTACACCTCAGTGCAACTAATTAGAGATATAATCCTAACAATGTAAGCTTCAAGCAAATAAAGCAAAATGTAATACGATTTGGTGCAATTTGCCCTAGTTTAGTTATCAATTAAATTAAATTTGAGAAAGGATAACCTATATTTTAAATATGATTGATATCAGTCGAGTGCAAAATTAAGGACACATCACAACTTTTATAAAAATCCTTATATTTTTTTTAAAAAAAATACATTGTTGCGAAACTTTTGTTTTACATTTGCTAGGGATTGAATGGCTTCCCAATCCTTTTTTGTTTTGTTGTGAAGATTATCTAGATTGCTTTTCTTTAACAAGCGATTTTTTGTTTTTACAACTTGCAATATGTTCCCAGAACTACATGAAGGCCAATAAATAACCATTACTTGATGGGTATAGCCGTAGGCTTCGGATCTTTATCTTGCTGAAATATCCATGTTACCGGCATATTTTTGTTAGAATTCTTTCATATTAGAACTTGTCTATAATATCTTATATTTAGTGCAACGGTCCAACTCCCCAAAGCATGATGGAATCTCCTCCATGTTTCAATATGACCCGGATGTACTATGGAACTAATTATTTAGATTTTGGACATTAACATATTTTTCCCATCCTAAAAAAAAACAAGGCAATTTTTTGCACGGACGAAACATTGATACTTCACCAGAGACCAAAGAATAGTCAAAGCAATGGAATACTCCGGGTAAAGATGCACCAAAGAAGGCCAAGGTGGGTCTGTCGGACAATAAGGTCATGGTTGCAGTTATTTTTGTGATGCATTTTGTAATATACATCGATTACATTGAAAAGGGTAAAACTTCCACCGTGACTACGAGTTGCTGCCACATCCAGCAAACTCTCCAGATTAAGCCCCCTGCAACTATTTCCCATTTCCTGAAGAAATGGCTCAGCAGTACGAGATTTGGATCAAATGAAGTGGTCATCACTGAAATAAACGCCTATTTTGAGGACCTTGAGAAAACGTATTATTTGGAAGGAATAAAAAAGTGGAAAACGCTGGGAAAAATATATAGAGTTAAAAGAGGATAAATATGAGAAATAAAATGCTTTTTTGATGTAAAAATATATTTTATTCTACAGTCACTAAGTTATCAAACCTCCCTTGTATGGTACGGCGATCAACGGAAAATATGAACTAAAAAAATATGTATTTGTGAGGCAATATTTACTAAAACCAAACAAATATGCACATAAAAATTATATACATATGTAAATAGTATAAAAAAAATAAGTAAATACTAAAACTTATATCTACTGTAAATAATATTTTTTATTGCCGTAGATATTTTTATTTATTTATTTTTATTATTTTTATTTATTTTTAAAAGCATAAACTCTAAATTCTTAAATAATATATTTTTAAATATATGTATTAACATACATATATAATATACATACATTCAAAAATATGCAATATAATCCATAAAATATCTAAAATATATGCACTTAAAAGAAAAATATACGAAAATAAGCATTTAAAACAAAATATGCATAAATATGCCATAAGAAATCTGTGCCATATTGTTGCAAAATCTTTGATTCGGAAAATGATGGGGTCAAAATTGATTTTGGACTATTGGTTACTAATCATATAGGAAATAAATTTGATTCAATGATATCGTTGATATTAACTCTAAAAAACTAGTTTCAAATAAAAAGGTTTTAATGTTTCGAAAAATGCCAATAAGACTTCTGAGTTATACATGGATGCCTCACTTGTTGATAAATAGAATTAGAATCAGAAAGTGCAGTTAATCGATGAGGCTTTCATATATTTCTTAAATATTTCCAATTGTGTTTCGGAAATTTTCAATTGATATTCAGAAATTACAATGTGAATTAGATAGAGTTGCCAATATCAATTTTCAAATTATTCAAAAAATCGGGGTTTCAATTTTTTTAAATCGTTTTTCTAAACATTGCAGTATTCGATTAATTCGACATTTTCGAATACAAAATTTTTGATTTTAAATATTTTTATATTTTTTTTTATTTTTTGTTAAAATAAATCAAAAAACTAATACTTTAACAAACACAGGTAAGAAAATTATAGTCGGTCTAGACCAACTATGCCATATCCTATAATATGAGTTTGGAGGAAGTTTCGTAAACCAAATTTGAGTGATAATGTAAATTTTTTTTGTCATGATTTGTATGATAATTTTGATCTTGGAGGTGACTAGGTCTGAACATGCACCAATTTTCACCCATTTCAGTAGAAATAGTTCTATGGCCGACGAAAACTTATATACAATATTTCGTCATGCATAAGCATTTTATCAAAAATTATCCGCATTTTACAATCCTTATATGCAACACAAAGAGCCGAGTTTCAGATGGATATACATTTTATAAATATTTTTTAGTTGAATCTGGGGTAAAGTAAGGATGCTTATTAATTCCAGTTTTGTACTCTTTATGCATAAATGATCTTCCCGATATTTTGCCTGATGGTAGAAATGTTGCTAATACAAATGTAAAAGTTTTGTTATACATGGACGGTATTGTGATCCTATCAGACACACCTAGATGTTTGCAAAATATGATTGACGCTCTACAAAGATATTGTTTAACATGGAGCTTAAAAGTAAATTTGGCTAAATCAAAAATAGTATATTCCGTAATGGTCCGCGAATTGCTACAGATTTAAGATGGCATTATGAACATGAGAATATTTTGAATTGTTCACAGCTACATGTAGCTTGGAGTCGATAAAACCTATCCTTTAAAAAATATCTTCACAATAAGCTTTCCTCTTCTAAAATAGCCAAAAATTCCACCTGGTCCAAGTATATAAATTATATATATATAATATTTCATCAGAATATGTTTATATTTCCAACTTGCAGTTTGGTAGATGACACCCAGATGGAAAAGCAGACGGACAGACGTCGCTAAATCGACTTGCTCAAGTATTTTTGGTAGTTACAAGCATCAGCGCAAACTCATTGCAACCTAACCACAGTACTACTCTGTGGCATTTGAAGCGAATCCTATCTATTTTCTTATTAAATTAAAATTAAGTATTTAGAAAAAAAACTGTAAATCCGTTTTTTGGGAACCGAGTATAAAATCAAAAATTAAAAAACCGATTAAAAAGTCAGTTTTTTAAGTTTTCGAAAGACGGTTTCTTAAATTTGTCGAGTCTTTGACAACTCTATAAGTCTGCAACTCAATAACAGCATTGTTTGTTGAAACTAAAGTGTTCACCTGCTAAAATCAATTTAAAATTTATTTATTACTACAAATAGTTTTTTTACTCACTAGCTGTTGACACCGTCATCAAAATGATTTCTTTAGCTCGCTGTAGTTGAAACACCTGTTTTTATTCTTAAAAGTATTTCTATATTAAATTCTTGGCCAGCTTTCCTGATATTCTTTTCAATTTGTTTTCCTTGCATCCATATGTTCGTATGGCTGAAACTTCTGTTTAGTTTTGAGTCTAAAGGAAATATATTTTACATAATTTAGTTCTGGTCTACTGGTCTACTCTATTACAATATAAGGACCTTATTAGCATATTTATTGTTGTTGTAGGAAATATATATTGTTTACATATTTGTAGTCGGCTAAACCTGCAGGACATAACTTCATTCCTGTGTTGTGGGTGTAACGGAATGTTAAGTTAAAAACTAGGTACATGTCACAGGTGCTTTATGACTTTGAACAATTTTAATATGAGTTTAAATGTTATAATATTATGGTTTAACTACAAAATAGCAGTTTATGTAACGGTTATTAGAGAATTAACATAAATTAGTTATTGCTTTGGTTGATGGTTAATGCATTTTTATTAAAATAATATTTAAACAAATATTATTATATTTTTTACAGATATTTTAAGGAAAGTAATAACGAAATGTATAAGACAATTTTTAAATTAAAGTTAACACGTGAACATTTCCACATACTGATTTTCTATGCAAATAATTAATGAAAGATCACCATAATTATACGAATATTTTAAAAATAGCAAAAATTAATATTGCTTAATATATTAAAAAATATATATTTACAAAAATTTAGTTTCTTCATTTCTATTTTTTTTAAACAAATATATATTTTTTAAAACAAATTACCAAAAATAGGATGTGATTGTATATTATATAAACACGAATGATAAAACGAGAATATTTCTTTGAAAAGGACAACAATATTCTAACCAAAATTTCTCTGATGGCTTGAAGGAAAAATTGGAAATGGTCTGAGCATTAAAGATATATCAAAAAAAGCTTGCGCTCCAAGTTAATTAGCCGTATTGGAAGAAAATTGGGTACTCTTTGAAGAAAACGTACTTTAAAAAAAAAAGAAAAATTAAATATTTAAGAAAACGTACTTTTTTAAGAAAAGGAACTTTTGTAGGAAAAGGTAAGTACCATTCAAGAATAAAAGGTATTTTTGTAATAAAAGATATTTTTTAAAGAAAATTTAAAATTTATACCGATAAATGGTGCTTATTTAAAGAAAAGTTAATTTTTTTTGAGAAAAGGTCCATTTAAAAGTTGCTATTTTTATTTATGGCATTTTTTTGATCAAATGTATTTTTTTCATAAAGTTAACTTTTTTAATAAAAGTTACTTTTTTAACTCACTGGACTACTTTAATGAAAGGTATCACTTTAATGAAAATTACTTTTTAATGAAAATTACTTTTTAATAAAAGGTACTTCTTATAAAAGTAATTTAAGATACTTTCGTAAGAAAATGTACTTTTTGAAGAAATATGACAATTGATTAAGAAAAGTAAGTTTTTTAAGAAATTACCCATTTGAGAAAAGGTACATACTTAATACAAAGAATTTTTTGATTAAAAGGAATTTTTTCATAAAATGTTCTTTTAATAATATTTATTTTTTAAATAAAAAGTACTTTTTTAGTAAACAAATAATTTTCTAATAAAAGGTACTGTTATAATTAAAGGTACTTTTTATAAAAGGCACCTTTGATAAAATTTAGTTTTCATAAAATATACTTTTGTACTTTTGCAAGAAAGGGTTATTTTGTAAGAAAGAGTACTTTTATAATAAAAAGTTGTTTTGTAGTAAATTTACTTTTTCAAAAAAATTAAATTTTTCGAGAAATAGTACTTTGTAAGGAAAACGTACGTTTTTGAGAAAAGGTCCATTTAAAAAAAGGTACTTATTTATTTAAAGGTACTTCTTTGATTAAAGGTACTTTGTTGATTAAAAGTAATGTACTTTTTTATTAGAAGGTAGTTATTTAATAAAAAGATACAAAAGATTATTTTTTAATAAGAGGTACTATATCAATTAAGGTTAATTTTTAAATAAAGTCACTTTTTCCAGAAAAGGTTCTTCTTATGAAAACGTACATTTTTAAACAAAAATCCAATTTACGAAAAAGAACCTTTTAAGAAATGGTATAATTTTTTTGTTAGAAAATTTACTTCAAATAAAATTATATTTTGAACGAGTTTAAGGCTGGGTTTAGAACATTGTAAATTTGAAAAAATAAATAATAAATATACATATGTATTCTTTGTTGACATCTTGTGTGCCTTCGATATGATTTCCGGAAATAGTCTATTTTACAAAACTATCATGCATTTCATAAAAAATTTTCCGCATTTTACAATTTTTATTTGAAAACACAAAGAGCGGAATTTCGGATGGATGAACATTTTCTTAGTATTTTTTAGTTGAATCTGGGGCAAAGCAAAGATGCATATTAAGTCCAGTTTTGTTCTCTTTATACATAAATGATATTTCCGATATTTTACTTGATGGTAGAAATGTTGCTAAAACAAATGTAAAAGTTTTGTTATACACGGATGAAATTGTGATCCTATCAGACACACCTAGTGGTTTCCAAAATATGATTGACTCTCGACAAAGATATTGTTTAACATGGAGCTTAAAAGTAAATTTGGCTAGATCAAAAATAGTTATTTTCCGTAAAGGTCCGCGAATTGTTCAGACTAAAAGTGGCATTATATATAGAAAGGATTTTTCCCATATTTTACCTTTAAAACTTGTATGTTTAATAATAAATTGTTAATTAATATGTTAAAATCCCATTATATTAATTGTTTTTATATCTAGTCAATAAGATCTCAAAATATACATATCATAATCTGTCATACATAAATGTAATCTGCCAATAAAGGATGAATTAATAAATTAACAAGTAAGAGTGTTAAATTCGGCTGTGCCGAATCTTTGATACCCTCCACCTCGGTTTGAGTCTTGATAATAAATGTAAATGAAAAAGTAAACAATTTGTTAAACTTAATACCAAATTATTTCAGCAAATTCTTTGGGTTGGTTTTCGTCTTTTCTATTATTTCGGATTTATTTCGGTGTTTGCTTTTTGGTCATCGTGGTTGCTGATCAGCATGCATTTAGGTTATATACCTATATGCATGCGTTTCCGGTTATATGACATAACTTCTCGTTTAATTTTTGCTAATTAAATAGCTCGCCCTAACCTCCATTGCAAAGGTAATGGTTGTGTAGGGTGACTATATGCATTAAACCGTGCTAATTGGAGATGGCTGTATAGTTTCTTTTAACTGGCCAAATATTTCCTCATTGCGGTCATATAGGTCGGATGGAGTAACATAATAATAAAAAAAAAAAACTATCTCAATTTTTTTATTAAAATATTGCCATATTTGGAAAACATAGAGAATAAATTTATAATAATAAATATTCAAATTAGGGATGCCAAACGCAAAAAACCAAATGTCCCAAACGTTTTAAATAAAATAATTTGTTCTCTTTATTTTCTGAAAAACTTCAAATTTTCATCCAAAAAAAATTGTGAAAATTTATATATAAAAAATAACATTCTCATCAAATTGCGTTTATTTATGTAACAGTTTTTATGTTCGCAATTCATTGAATTTAAATTAATATTTTCTGTAGTGTGATTCTGTAAATTTTAACGATCCGACAATCTCAAAATATATCGACAGCTATTGTTGTTTGCACTAAGGATTAAGTGATTCACTAAGTACATACATCTTAACGACAGTCGACAAATCTATTTTTCTATATATTTAAATTGTAAACGAGTGGCACCTCTGTCAAAATAAGCGAAAAACACAAAGAAGAATAGAAAAAAACAAATTACTTCGTGTTTGACAAGATGATTTTATGTTGATGTTTGATATCTTTATTTTTTTACTAATATTTCTGTGAATTTATTTGAAAATGAAATAATGAATTGAATATGCTATTTAATTTTTTTATTTATATAAAGAAGTTTTTTAATTAAAGCAAAATATTTTCACTATTGTATGATTTTTATTTATGTATGACGACATTTCAACCTAAAAGTTTTTATCGATTGAATAAACAACACAAAAATGGTTGTCGTTTAGATAACAACAACAGCTGACTTTAACAATAGCGAATATCGTTACAAAAATTTTACTGACAATTTTGCAATTTTCTTTTTTTAACGATTCGACTATCGTTAAAAGAAGTTACTGAATCGCGGTACTGAAAAGCTATTAATTTCTCCTGAATATCAAGATTTTTTTTAAATGTAAAAATTTTTTAAATGTAAACATAGCTATTTGGTGTTGTTTTTTTTTTTGGAGTTTTAATTTGTGTTTAACGAATAAAATTTATATATTAAAGATGCAATTGATGTCTTCTAAATTTAAAATTATAATTTCCGAAGTTTTGATATGATTTTCTGAAATTCAATTAATTGCAATTTATAACTAGAAATTTTTAATTCCAGTTTTTAGAATTGATATTTTCTTAAATTTGAATGGAAAATTTAAAAAGTGCAATTTTGTATTTATGTGAATAATAATGCTTTTGTAATTATAAACAATTTTTAAAAATTAGATGTAATCGCAATCAGATATTTTGTAGGTAAAGCAGAATAATAATTCTATATAACTATGTAGAACTGTTTTGAAAGCAAAAAACTCATTGATGAAATCGGTAACTCTATTTTGTAAAGACAACAAAAAGTTAATATGCTAAACTTATGTTCATATTTGTAAAAGAATAATGAAAATACGTATGAAATAAAAGACCAGCCCGTGTATACTCTTAACATTGTTCTGTATGATATCCAGTTGAAAATATTAACATTCACGCTAACATAGAAATAACTATTGCAAAGCTAATTAGAACAAACAAAAATTGTGGCGCCATCTACTGTGGCATAGTCACGCTGAGCAAAATGAAGTGACACTCTGTTAATGCAAAAGAAATGTATTTTCCCCACAACAAAATATTGCAGAATTTTATGTAAATAAAATAATATACCGACTTATTTCTAACATGCAGTTGATATGGATATACATGTATATTATTTGTATTATTTAATATGTTTATATAAATTTATAAATAAATTTATACATAAAATTTTTTTTTGCTATATTTACATTGTTTTTTTTTATTAACAACTAGGTAATTTAGCATTATTTGCTTTAGATGTTGGTCCATATTTACTCCCTTTATATTAACTCATAGTGTCTGCTTGTCGAAAAAATTTTGGATCGATTTTAACCAATTTCCCGTGAGCCATTCAATCTGAAATTTTGCAGGCGGGCTCGTGGTAATAACAGAAATGATCTTACAAATTTTAGAGTGATGCCAAAACAATGGAAACTTTTAAATTTTTCTACCAGAGTTAATAAAAAAAATGTTCAAAGGGTTAGTTTTTATTATATTATTACCACAACGACCATAAAAGCAACAAGTCCAGCTATGACAACAACAAACATTTAGAATAACAACAAGAACAATATAGAAACATCATATTTTTCATTTTTTTTTACTTTTTCAAATATTTCCCTGGACCTGTTCCAACGATTTTAATGATTTTTGAAATAGAAATCTTCCCATGAATTTGGTGAATCATTCTCACTAAAAATGATCACTGTAGCTGCACTATTCAGGGCGTGATCGTGACAAGAACAACATAGAAAATTATATTTTTTCAAAACTTTTTTTAGTTCTTCATTCAAATCTCGGGCCCTAATCGACCGATTTGGACCATTTTAAACAGCAGACTTTCCAGGATGTTAGTGAATCATTTTTTATATCAACGAGCACCCTAGCTACCCGATTGATGCCGTCATCGTGATTTCCACAGACGGACAGACGGACATCGCTATATTAACTCCGGTTGTTATAAGGATCACAAATACATATATTTTATGGGGTCCAAAATTTTTTTTCTAATTATTACGAACGGAATGACAAACTTATATATACCCTCTGCACACTGGAGTGGAGGGTATAAAAAAAGGTGAAATTGTGATCATGAAAATATTGCAATTGTCAACAACTATACGTACTCGTACCTTTGAGTCGATATAACATATAATCCTTTAAAAAATTTCTTCACAACAAGTTTTCGTCTTCTAAATTAGCGAAAAATTCCACCCGGTCCAAGTATATAAATTCTCCAAAAATATCGAAAAAAAATAAACTAATGTTTTACCCTACTCAAGGGGATATGAAAAATATGATGATGTGGAAAAATTAATTCGTTTTTTCATAAAAAGCACTACTCCTAACTACATGATATACTTAGAGACTGATCTAAATTCCATGTTTATTTCAGCTCTCGAAGTTTTAGCTTTAAGTCCCCAAAGACTACCACGAATATTGGCCGAGAAAGTTATAGAGCTGTGGTTGTCCTCCAAGCAACCATATTCCTATGTGTGTTTATTAAGAAGTGCTAATTAATCTTTTGAAACAAAAAGAAAGAAATGATTTTACTCTCAATGTTTTCCACTCACAGTTCCACGATCTTGATGATCAACTTGATTAAAATACTACACCAAAACTTGCTGCTGAATTTTCCTCACTAGCTACTAGCATAATAAGGGTTATAGGTGGTTCGCTAGATGCTTCAAAAATAATACAGATGGTATATGTTCAATTTTTAACATGCAAGAACCTGAAAATAAGTTCGATTTCATTGGCATTTGTCTAATATATAAAGAATTCTGAACTATATACTTTGGTAATAAACACACTAAGTTAAAAATGAAGAATTTGATATATTAAATGGCATGAATTTCGTCTTTCTTTTTAAATATCTGGCATCATGTATTAAATATGGAAACCTTATACTAAATTAATTTGAATTTTAAATTAATAATTAAATTAAATGCCAATCAGACTAACAGCAATATTGCTATGCCAAATATAGATTCTAATTATGTAATAATTAATAAATATTTTTAAACTTTTATATTATAATTTTACATATCTATTAAAAATCTATAAAAATAATAATTTAATTTTTCGAAAAATTGCACTTATTTAAGAAAATAACTCCTTTTGAAAAGGTCCATTTAAGAAAAGGTTCTTTTAAAAAAATGTAGTTTTTTAACAAACAAAATGAAACGTAAATTTCAATAAATGGGAATTTTTTGGAAAAAGTTCTTTTTACGGAAAAGGTTTCTTTTAAGAAAATGTATTTTTTTTTAAATAAAAAGTACTTGCTAAGAAAAGGTACTTTTTAGGAAAATTTATTTCTTTTTTTGTAGGAAAATATATTTTTTAGAAGACGTACTTTATTTAAAAAATAAATGATATTTTTTTTGATAAAAGATAATTTTATATAAATTTACTCTCTCTATAAAAAGTAATTTTTTATACTTTTTTTTAATGAAAGGTACATTTTTATTAATAAAATACACTTTTTTATAAAAGGTGCTTCTATAATAATAAGTATTTTTTAACAACAGAGATATATATTTTTTCTGTTTCTTAAGAAACGGTACATTTTTAGAAAAGTAATTTTGAAGACAGTATATTCATGAAGAAATATTTTTTAAACAAAGGCGTATATTTTTTAATGATGCGTGGTAGAGAAGAAGAAAACATTTATCTGCGAAATCCCCATTTCTCTAACATTTTTTAATAAAAAATTAGTAATGAAAACCTAAGTCGTAATGAAACCCCATTACATTTATATAAAAAGTAATTTTTGTCGAAAGCTTGGTATTCCACGATTTGCTATCATGTTCTACTAAAACGCATTATTTTTACGTGAAATCCCCATTTCTTTAACACTGTTTATTAAAAAATTATTAATGAAAACGTTCTGACCTTAGTCGTAATGAAGCCCCATTACATTTATATAAAAAGTTATTTTTCTCAAAAGCATAATTTTCGACTTAGGCGGTTAATGCTTGTGACCACAGATACATTTAAATTCATATTTATTCTGTATTCTTAATTAGACTGGTTTTCGGTATTTCAGAGCCTTTATCAGTGATTGCATTAAACATTATATTAATTATTAGGTTATAATTGATAAGATTGTTTCTAAATCGAAACTTTTCTACTTAGGGGGCAGTCGATAACTGATGTGTAGTTGTAATTGTAATTGTATTTGTGACAGGTCAAAGTCATGTCGCACATGATCTGAATTTTCAGAAAAACAGCATTTTTTTAAGTATTTAAAATGTTGTTGTCTTTTGAATTATTGTGTTAAATTTCATTGGACCCTAACGGAACCAATCAAAAATCTTTTCTGATTTTTTTTTAAAGGAAAACAAACATATTTTAATTTTTATTTTTAATAAATTATTTTTTATTTTATTTTATTTTATTAATAATACTTAACAACTATAAAACAAAATAAAACTAACTGTTCAAAATATTTTTAATTGACTTAAGTTTTTTTTTTTGTGGAAATATTCCCATATTTTATTATTAATTTCTTTTTAAATAAAAATTTAAGGCCATTTAAGGAAAAAGCTGTGTTTTAGAAAACGGGCAGGACAGATGCAATTTTATGTTTTAGTTAAATTTTGCAAAGTAAAACTTAATCGTCTTTTGGTGGCATCTAAAGTTTTATTATCATCACACTCTAAAGTTGAGCTTGCATCATCCTCCTCGTACTCACTCGATGAATTATGACCACTATCGGGACTAAGATTACGCATAAGCTTACGAGGATGGATTTCATCATGTATTAATTCAGCTGCGAACACCTTACGCAGATTGTGTGAGTGCAGCAAGGGAGTTTGCGACTGTGCTGCTTTGCCCAACAATTTTTGAGCAGAACTCATAACACTGGCGGTCAATTGGGTAATCTTACGTTTTCTTCTAACGCCACCTTGTCTTCTTAACAGGACAGAATCTAGGGCTGAGTTCAAATGGGGAGAACATACTTCTCTTTCATTAAACAGGGATTTTTTGGTTAATCTGGCTCGAAATTTCTGGTCCTGTTGTCTATAGCGAGCTTTTTCAGAATCCCATACCTCGTGTAAGTCACTGGCCGGATCATCAGCTGGTGTATAGGTGGGAGACATATTTTGATGTTGAGCATGAGAATGAGCATGTTTTTGGGATTTTTGAGGTTTTCTCTCTTTACGAGTACTCTCCAGAATAGCATCAATCATACGCTCTAAAGTAGCATCACCCATTTTTGAGGAACTTAAAGTGGATTCTTCCATGTAGACTGGATATTTGGGTTGGGTTTCAAGAGGTTTTGTAAAAGTTTTCGATTGTTCTTCATTGACTAAACTACTTGTAGCTTTAGGATGGGGTGTTATATATCTGGGTTTCTCAAAATAACTGTCGGGTATGCCCACACCTCTTAAGGCCAGCAAAGGCCCAGGAATCACAGAACAAGGAGAGTATTCCACCTCAAATGTAGGCAATGTAGAAGCATAGTTGGTAGGCTGATTTTTGTGTTTATTAGTGAAGTCAGGAGTCTTTAAAATATTTGGCGAACTTTTGGGCGTTATAAGTCTTAAAGGAGAGTCTGGAACTATATTACTTAAATCTTTTAGACTGTCCATTTTCCGTAAAGCACTTTCCGTAAACTTTTTGGCTGATGTATGTAAAGGTGTAGAGGTAAATTGATTTTCTTTGTCGTACCATGAGGTCTTACAGCTTAAAGTTGCCACATCTGAAGATTTACGTTTTAAACGACTTCTTTGTTCTTGCGAAGATTGCGTATGATTCGCGGGTAGTTCAAGATTATTCGTATCCTCAGTTTGCCCATAACTCTGGCGAGGACCATTCACAGCCCATTTCAACATTTTGAAGGGTTGAAAAAAGTAGAACTAGAATTTGCAAAAAAAAAAAAAAATTGGTTTAAATCAGGTTTTAATTGTCTTCCATAAGCGAAAGATAACAACAATTAGCATATTAGTTTCTATTATTATTGTTGCCAAATATGTTTGTATAGAAGTTAAATATAAAGGTTTAGGTTAAAAAGACCTTTAAAGCTGTAGCTAAAGACATAAAACATCTTCTGCTTATTTTTTATTTTTTTTTTTTGAGAACAAGAATATAAAAAAACTCGTTTTCTGTTTTTGCAAAAAAAAAAAAAATTCATTGCGCGCAAATTTTTGTTTGTTTGTAATTTTTTGTTGTTTTCGAATAGTATGTGTATCTCTGAAGGAACCACACCACACGTGATAAACTTGGATAAATTCATGATATACTTTATAAGCAATATAAATATAAGAATATGCTAGTTTTTTATGCTAAATCTTTGCAAGGAATTCCAGCTGTGTAAGCAGAAAACAAAAGAACTAAAGATTCTTAAATAATCAAAGGAGTTCAGGTTTTCACAACTTATTACCTTCCCTTTAGTATTTTATAAGAAACTAAAAAATTACCGTAGAGCAGCAATTGCTGCTTTAGTTTTAAATTTGGTAATTTATCCAAATTTACTTGATTATATTTTTATTTTTTTTTTCACTAATAATTCACAAAAATGTAATGAATTTCTGATTGAAGTATTTAAAATTTGAGGGGTGATATGCTTATTTCTTTAACTAAGTGCCAATGAAGAGGTTTCTTAAGAGTTATGAGCATTTACAGTCCTGGCAATCACACACAATTGATTTTTGGCAACAATTTGTTAACCGGGCTTGATCTTGAACTTACATTATGGTTAAGCTTTAAAAAAATATATATATCCAAATATCCGTTTAAATTATCCAAAGTTTTAAAGTAGTAATGTTAGAATGTTTTTGTTAGGCATTGATTTATTTTCATTAAAGTTTTTTTTTTCTAAATAAGATTTTTTTATTTGCTTCAAGTCTAAATCTTTAACACTTAAAAGAAGAAAAATAAATTTTTATATAAAGAATTAATACACACACGTCTTTAATGTTCTACGGTCACGTTGTATCTGAGTTAAAATGTGTTCATCTAAAGTTGCTTAACTACCGACTGTTCTGCAATATGAAACCACCCTGGCTATTTATACTGTCGAACACTAAAGAGAAAATTTTCATTATAAAGAAATCTCTTTGAACATTGTGCTTGCAACACATTTCCTTTTTTAAGAGCTCGAACAACATCCCTCTCTTTTTGGTTTTTTTTAAAGGATTGCAATTGTAATTAGAGCAAAAATTATAAGTAATTGATATTTTTTCCCCAGGTACTTTTAGACAAATCAACAGTTCTTTTTTTTTTGGCTTTAAGAAATAAATGATAAAATTAATATAAGTATGTGTCAGAGTAATCAATAATGTTTTTTGTGTGAACAACTATTTTATGGGAAACGAATTCCCATCAATTGATTTTTTGTTGCTGTTGAGTTTCGATACGTTTTTTTTTGGGTGTAGTGTGAAAGGAAGTGGATTGATATTATTTAACATAAGACACATTTAAGAAACAACTACAGATTTGCGGCCCTGCCAATCTAAATTGATGTGAGAATAGATAAACATTTTAAAATCTTATTTAAGACAAATTGATCTAAAGACGCTAATGAATATCTTATGAATGGATTTTTTCTTTGTATAATTTATAATTTTAAGAAGTCGCACAATTAGAAAGCAAATCAATATGTTAAAGAAAACTTTTGGAAAAATTAAAGAATAAATTATTACATTGTAAATTATACAAAAGACTAGGTCTATACGATACTCTATATCAGAGATGGGTTTATCTTGATCGAGCGGATGATCGCCGACCTATTTTTGGTCGATCTCGAAGTAAAGTAAATATGATTATGTATATTGCCAAACAGTTAAATTTCATATTACAATATGTTCTATGTTAGAAACGTTTGAAATTTGTGTATAAAAATTTTAACTTCTTTTTATACATATTTCATATTTTTTTATATTTCTTCAATAGACAAAAAAAATGTTATACGAGGGTGGTGCTAGAACAACCCGATATGACAGAGAAAACATAATAAATTTGGGAAAGTGTTCTTAATTTCTCAACATAATCTCCTTTTCCTGCTTATCTAAGAACTGTCTAGCTCTTTCAAATAGCCATCAACCGCAAACTAGACCTCTTCATTGTTGGCACCGAGCCATTATTTAAATTTTGGAATTAGAAAATAACGCGAGCGGGCCAAATCTGCCGAATTAAGTGTGTTATAATGCAATTGGAATTTTTATTCATAGATTTTGGCCATGGCAATAGTAAGTGTGTGAACAGGTACATTGTCTTGATGAAACAGCACTGTCTTTTTCGGCAAATTTCACTTAAACGCTGCAATAAGTTAGCATAAGGGTTCTTCTTTTTGGAAGATAATGAATAAAAATAATCTCACGTGCATCCCAAAAAACAAACGACATAACCTGCCTGCAGATGGAACTCTCTTTGCTTTCTTTGGATATGATTCGCCTATTTCAGTGCACTACTTTGACTGTTCCTTTGTTTCAGGTGTTAAATGGTGTACCCATGGTTACTAATCGATGCAAAAACTTGACTTTATTGCGGTGAAACATCGCCAAACACTCTATTGTAACATTTTCATGATGCTGGTTTTGTTTTTGTGCGCAAACGCGGCACCCTTCTTGCGGCCGGCTTTCTCATCTCCAAATTTTCGGTCAATATGCGAAGTATAACACTTTTTGAAATGCCTATCATTGCAGCTAACTCACACACCTTCACCTGACGATCATTCAATACCATTTTGTAGATTTTCTAAACGGTTTCTGGTGTAAACAAATCAATTGGTCGACCATTACGATGTTCGTCTTGGCAGCTCGTACGGCTTCGGTTAAACTCTGCCGCCCAATATTTTATTGTCGTAAAAAAAGGAGCAGGCTCCCACAGGGTATAATCTAGATCGATTTTTATATTGGTTGGACTAAGACATTTCAAATGAAAGTGTGGAATTATATAACGGTGACAAATTTTTTCCATTTATACACATTCACTGAAATCATTTACTCATTGGCTCAAAAAAAAAAAACTTAAAACATTAATATGTTTTATAAGATTTTTCTGGGACCGCCCTCGTAACTTTGAGAAAAAAGAAACATGAAAAATGGAAAAGGTATATAATCGGTCCAGACGGACTATACGATACCATATGCCAAAATGTGGTCTTACAACTTTGAGGGGAATATAGAAAATATTAGTGTCATTGTTTTGAATTTGTTGCCTGCCGATATATTTGTTTGCTCTTTTTATATGGGGACTAGGTCAAACAATGGATATATCATGACCATATTTAATAAATTCACTTACTTTTCTCAAAGAAATTTTGAAAAAATCTATGAAAATTTTTATTTTTTGATATATTTGAGATATGGCATCAGGTTTATATGGGGACTAAGACCATACAGGATTTTTCTTGTACTACTGCTTAATGGGTATAATACGCACGTATACATAAAATTTTATCGATATATATACGTATATGATAATCTGAATCTTATAACAATTTTAGTCAGTCTGATACGGGTTAATCGTGAAGAAGCTGGGACTGAACATGCACCTAGTTTCAAAAATTTCAATGATGGTCTTCCTATAAAAGTTTATATATTGCGTCCTGTAGTTTGATTAGGTTTAAATGGGAACATAGATGGATAGATAAACAGACAGACAGGCAGACAGATAGACAGACAGACGGTCTGACATCACTAAATCGATTCAGAAAATGATTCTCAGCCGATCCGGCCTATGTCAAATATTTATGATAGTTACAAATAGCAGCACAAGCTCATTATACCCTGACCACATAGTAGTATAGGGTATACAACTAAATAAAAACAAAAAGTGAAATGTTAAATCTTTAATACCCTCCACCTCTGCCTTAAACTAAATATTATAAAACAATGTTGGGTACGGTTACGATTTTAATGGAGTAGCCGATCCTGAGCCTTTAAGTTCGAATACTATTTGAGTTCAAAATTAATTGCTTTTCTCTTTTGAACCATCCTTTATTATAACTAGAAGAGCCCAGCACTCGAAATTCGAGTCCAAATTCTAGTAAATTTTATTTTTTCATTAAATGTTTTTTTTTCAATATTTTTTTAATCTATATATATATATAAAATTTATGAATAAAATTGTGAATTATTAAACTAAATTCATTAAATTTCATTATAAATATTTGATGAACACACAGAAGAATTATAAATGGGATTGTTAAAAACCTAAATTTTTTTTCGGAAACTTTGTTTTCTGTTGTATCTTAAATTATTCAGGGACATGTCCTCCAGTGTCGGCTACTTAAAAATTTGCTCTTAGTAGCTGTGAGAAGTGACCAAGTTCGAATGTTTCATTGTCCATACTTAAAGAAACTACCAGTTATAAAATAAAAGTTATATTTGATTTTTTCGAGTAGAAATAAAAATAAGGAAAGACTACTTCACAAGAAATCAGTTTACCGCCAGTTACTTTTACATTTATTTTTATTACATTTATAAATTTTCATATCTTTGAATTTACAATTGATTTCAAGAATTTTCGATGGTTATTTGTTAGAACTGAACGGAGTTCAAGACACCGTAAAATTTCTTTCTATTTTAATTTTA
This sequence comes from Cordilura impudica, assembly GCA_963682025.1. Lineage (NCBI taxonomy): Eukaryota > Metazoa > Arthropoda > Insecta > Diptera > Scathophagidae > Cordilura > Cordilura impudica. The sequence goes on along the minus strand of OY821520.1, from coordinate 185,642,746 downwards.
TTTTGTTCTTTGAAAGAATTCAATAATATCATTTGAATAAAAATTTCGCAACTGGTCCAAAAATGTGAATCTAGTGAATAATTTTTGAATTTTTTTCTGTAGATGAATATAGAATCTGTCTTTAATCTATGTCTACGTATAATAGCGAAAGTATTTATGTTTGCTTTTTGATTTATAGGAGGCTTAACCATTGCGTATCTGGAAGGAACTGGAGGTTATAAATTTTTTCTATATTTTAAAACAGCTTAAACGTATGCTAATCACTTTTAGACAATTCACAATTCAACACAGGGCGATTGAAATGTCATCTTTTTTGAAACCATCAATAATGCACAGGCGATGAATTGTGAATTGGCTAAAATTGATTAGCATACCTTTAAGCTCTTATAAAAATGTTGTTATAATAGTTATTATTATTAATTATAAATATTTTATTTAATTTAATTTTATATATTTCTAACACATCTTATACATAAATTTTATCATACTGCTCTTTTCCACCATACGAACTATAACTATGCTAAATTTGTGCGCATTTTGTTGAAGAATTGGTCGGAAGATTTATCTTTACGTATTATTTATTATAATTTCTTGTATATTGTCCTTTTTTATAAAAACAATAATGTTTATTTTTATGTAAACAATTAACTTCTGCCTTATTTTTCTATTATTAGAGCAGAAAACTAAGTTCTTGATAAGAGGCCAAAGAGAAACACGTTTTTTAACGCCGTCGGAGTAAGAAATCAACTTTGCAGTGTTTCGAGAGCTTATGAACTATGCGATTTTCAAAAAAAAAAGGAAAAATGTGCTGATATTAACCTTTAAAAAAATCTATTTGTTAAATATTTTTTATATCTGAATTAGCCAATTGAAAGGTACAAGATATATAGATTTAATATAAACAAGTAAGAAAATTATAGTCGGTCTAGACCGACTATACGATACCCTATACCATGCGTTTAGAAACCCTATGTCTTAGGCCCAACTAACTGGACATTGTAAATAAGCAAAAACCAAATTTGAGTGGGATTTTTATTAATTTTTTTGGCTGCAGATATGAAAAAGTTCATATCGGATGCTATATCTATAAAGGGACTAGGTCCAAAAATGGACCGATCCTGATCATGTTTGGTAAAGTCTCTTGTATTTTGCAAAAATATGTACAAACAAAATTTGAGAAGAATCAGTGCAATATTTTTGTTTTTTAATAGATTTAAGTGAAGATCGGGAAGCAGCTCTATATGGGGTCAAAGGGATCATTTTTGGATTACTCATTAGTGGATGCAATGAACGCATACAAACCCAATTTGAGTAAGATCTATATGACAATTTGGATCTTATGGCAATTTATGTCGATTTCATATGGGTAATTTGTATGGGGGCTAGGTCTGAACATGGACCGATTCTCACCAATTTCAATAGCGGTCATCCCATGGCCGATAAAAGCTTATATACCAAATTTCATCAAAATATATTCATATTTGCGACCTGCAGTTTGATTACAAGCTTTACATGGACACACAGACGGACGGACGGACGGACGGACGGACATTGTTAAATCAACTCAGAAAGTGATTCTGATTCGATCGGTATAATTAAAGATGGGTCTAGGTCAAATATTTTTGGTTGTTACAAACAGCAGCACAAAGTCATTATACCCAAACCACATAGTGGTATAGGGTATAAAAATGCAATAAATACATTTAAGAAGTTAAAGTTGGTCTATTCGGACTAAAAAATAATATCTTTGTAAAAATTAAAGATTATCTTTACATACTGGGATATTTATTTTTGCAGTCACCCAAACAATTTTAAGCATTTGAGTGAACAGTTATCAAATTTTTTGTAACTCTGCTACAAATATGTAATAGAAAAATATTAAACCAATTAATGGAAAAAGAAATGTACATTAGAATGGTCGTTAAAAATTGTATTCTTTAATTGATATTGTGCGTTGTCTAAAATATGAGGTTTGCTGTATAAATGTGGTCTTAATTTTTTAGCTTGATCCGATGGTGCATTCAGGTGTCTAGTGGGGCCCAAAGTACGCCAAGTGTGTTTATATGGGAAAATATGATTTTTTTTCAGATATTACAAAGAGTTTTTCAACATTAAGAAATTAATTAAAGCCAAAATTTTTTTGGTCTCTATACCTATAAGTACTCAGACATGAAGTTTTGTTTTATTACCCCGTTGATAACCTATTGCGCAATGAGACCAAATATAGAAAATTACTTTCATAAAATTTTTGTACTCTTTCTAAATGCTTTGATTAAAAATTAATCACTTTTCTACTTTTAAATATTATATTTTATCTTTATAGCCTAGGGTTTTGGAAGAAATAATATGACCCCATTAACCCTTTTCGACTTGGGGTCCCTTATGACCCCACGCTAATAAAAGACAACTTATTCAAAAAATTAAAATATTTTGTAAGTGCTGCTGAATTTTTGAAAGCGTTACTTAAAATATGATAACCAAATGTGTGAGTCTTCCGTTCCCAAAATTTCGAGAACCATTTTTGATACAAAGTATTTAGAAAGAGTACATTTACTGAATATTTCACAAAAATCTAATTTTTCTCGAAATCCACAAAAAAATCCTTTTAAAAAAATTCTGGCAGAGGAATTTACTTAAAAATTCACGCAATTAGCATATATTTAACAAAATCCTAAAGTGCCAGACCCAGTTTTTGAAATTTTGTTTACGAAAATTTTTTAGAACTTAAAAAAGGGGTTTTCATCTTTGGTCTCATTGCGGAATAGGTTAACAACTTCATGTCTGAGTACTTATAGGTATAGAGACAAGAAAAATGATGGCTTTAATTATTTTCTTAAAGCTGAAAAAATTTCCGTCAAATTTCACGACCTAGTGATTTTTTTTTTTGACACAATTAAACTGTAGAACGAAATTTTCGTAAAATCTGAGAAAAAGTCATATTTGCCCAATATAAACACACTTGGGGTACTTTGAGCCCCACTAGGCACCAGAAGACCCGTCGGATCGAGTTAAAAAATGAAGACCGCATTTATGACAGCAAACCTCATATTTTAGACAACGCAAGTATTAAGAATTAAAAAAAGAAAAATCCCATACAAGCTGCACCAGTAATGTACATAATATTGAAAAATACGTGGTATCCGATTATTTTCAATATCAAATATTATAAAAACTATCGAAGAAATCTTTATATCAATATCGTGTTGTATTTCTAGGCTTATGGTTAATATATCTTTTTGTGAAAGTATATACTGTTTTAAAGCAAGGGTTGCCATCCAGAGGGATTTTTTAAGTCTAGGGAAATGATTGTTTATTAACTTCTCCTAAGATTCTTTACATTTGCGGTTATTGGATAAGAAAAATATTATATATTAAAGAATAACATTTAAACGTTTTTACTTAAAATGCTTAAATTTTCTAATCTGCAGTTTTTATACAAAACGAATATCTTGAATTCCACAAAACAAGAAAAATTGCATCACAAAAATTTCACAGTATGTAAATTGGAAATGTTTTCAAATGAAAAAAACTTGTAATATAGTAATATTTCTATAAGTTCAAATTTAGAGTTATTGAGAGAATATTTCGGTACATATTGAACCGATTATGATGATTTTAAATATCAACCTGGTCAAGACTTTTTTTTCTTATTATTACAAGCGAAATGACAAACTTTTGTATTTATGGAAGGTATAAAAAAATATAAATAATATGACATGCTACCAATAAAATGCTATTTTTTATATAATTGCATTTACAAAAGTATGTAAATGAAATCCGGAAAACATATAATTATAAGAACTAGCAGATTCCAGCCCTCGAAATTCGAGCGCAAATTCTAGGAAATTTTATTTTTTCATTAAATAAAGACCCTAAAAGTATGCTAATCAATTATAGCCAATTCACAAATCAACACATTTCTATTACAAACACATTAACAAATTTAATAAACACACACATAGCATTGTATAATTTTATGTATGTGTTAGTAGCAACTTTAAATGCAATTTACTCAAAATAAAGGAAAAAATTAAAAAATCTGTAAAAAGTCGGCTAAAAAAAGAAATACCTTTCAAATAATATACGCTTGGTCAAAATCGGTATAAAACGGTAGAACAAAACATCAGTCACAAGAAATAGCCTGCCTATTAATATTATAGATTCGTTTTTTATACCCTATACCACTATGTGGTTTGGGTATAATGACTTTGTGCTGCTGTTTGTAACAACCAAAAATATTTGACCTACATCCATCTTTAATTATAGCGATCGAATCAGAATCACTATCTGATTCGATTTAACGATGTCCGTCCGTCCGTCCGTCCGTCCGTCTGTGTGTCCATGTAAACCTTGTAATCAAACTGCAGGTCGCAAATATGAATATAATTTGATGAAATTTGGTATGTGAGCTTCTATCGCTGTTTAAATTGGTGAGAATCGGTCCATGTTAAGACCTAGCCCCCATACAAATGACCCCTATGAAATCAACTTATATTGCCATAAGATCCAAATTATCATACAAATCTTAGTCAAATTGGGTTTGTATGTATATATTACATCCATTAATCAGTAGTCCCAAAATGATCCATATTGGACAATTCTTAATCATAGGCCCCATAAAGAGCTGCTTCCCGATTTTCACTTAAATCTATCAAAAAACAAAAATATTGCACTGATTCTTCTCAAATTTTGTTTGTATATATTTTTGCAAAATACAAGAGACTTTACCAAACATGGTCAGGATCGGTCCATTTTTGGGCCTAGTCCCCATATAGATATAGCATCCGATATGAACTTTTTCATATCTGCAGCCGAAAAAATTTATAAAAATCCCACTCAAATTTGGTTTACGCTTATTTCCTATATCCCGTTAGTTGGGCCTGAGAGATAGGGTCTCTAAACGCATGGTATAGGGTATCGTATAGTCGGTCTAGACCGACTATAATTTTCTTACTTGTTGTTTCTACGTTAATAGGCTCTTTATATCATAGTTTTTTATACCCATATTGCATGGTATATACATATTTTTTAAGCAAAGTTGACACACATATTGGATATCTTTTAAATAAAGAGTTCACATTTCAGGAAAACTCGACTAAAATTGGAATTAACTAGAATATGCAAAAATGGTAAAATACACCATCGTTTAAAGCAAATATTGATTTTTTTTTATTAACCAACACTCAGGGGATGCCCCTACAAATACAGTGAATTGTGTTGATTTCAGGAAATTAGGTGATGGGAAAGAGGAGGGAGGTAGTAGTGTTTGTAGATATTTGACTTAAATTTTATTAGATTGTAAGTGTCAGAAAAGACTTGTGCGGGGAGTTTATTCTCTGTAATGCGTTGTGCGGTCAACTGAACAGTAGACTACAAACGGATGTGATCTACTGCAGAAGCGGGTTGAGTGAACTGAAACTCGAACACTTGGAATGAGTTCGCTTAATCTCAGGAGAACATTTCCCATTATAGTATCTATAGAACAGTGTTACACAACCCTCATTTCACTGTAGAACAATTTCTATCCTATTACACAATGTAATTAACATTTTAATTCTAACACCATTTCAATTTAAAGTTAATTGCTTTTATTTTCTGGCCAGTATTTATTATAATTTCTTATTTACAGCGTTTTTTTAACAGATGGTTTTTTTTTTTTAAAAAGAATTAATTTCTATCTGAAAAATGCATCACTTTGCACTTAACAATCCGAAATATGTTGTACAGTGTTATTAGTTTAAGGGTCACTTTAAAAGTAAAAAATTAATTGAACAAGTTCAAATCTCAATTACGCAAGATATTAGTACGGTTTTCGCCAGAATCATCATACAATTATCAGGGTTTATTATTTTGAGACAGCGAAATGTAAAATTTTTTCACATACAATTCAAGGAACTCTTATTTATTTGTTGTCTGCCAACATTAAAAATTTTATGTCGGATATGATAGTATGATAGTACACTGATTACGCCCAAAATTCGGTATTATTTTGGCATATTTAGTGACAAATTTAGCACTTTTTGAACTGAAGGAGCACGAAAAACATTTTTCTAGATTGTGTTGTTTTTTTGTAAACATAATATGTTGTCAATAACCTTTTTCAAAGTAATGGAAATGAAATTACTTTCTTAAAAAAAAATGTTTTAGAGGATGCCAACAGTTGGAATCAACAAGTTATGATGACAGCAACAATACCGGATATGATACGAGTATTGAAGATGACTGGTTTTTTTAAATTTTATTTATTAATTTAACAAATAAATTGTAAAACGTCATAGAGTACGATTATAAACAAAATAAATTATTTACGTAATTTAGATGACATAAGAAAGTTACGAAGTATCTGTAGTATGCTCACATTGTACCATATTTAAGGTGAGTGACCCATATGTGTGGTGACATCAAATTTTTGAAAGTAATACATATGTTAGACAATATTAACAAAAATTAAAAAAAGTGTATCACCACTTACAATTTTTCTTCGATTTCAGCATTTTATCAACAATATTTTCGGGCGTTAATACAACGCCGATCTTATCATTCAAATTAAAGTGCAGAGTATTTCATTGTTCAAAGTTAAAAAGAATATGTTTGGCACGCTTGGCAGTTGCCTAATTCCTTAATCTTAAAGCGTTTTAGGTAACTATTTAGGCAACCATGTCCTGCCATTAGCTGTTTGGTTGTATGTTCGTCCGTCTGCATGTGTGTCCATAAAAACGTTGTACTCAAACTACAGGTCGCAAATATGGATATATTTTGATGAAATTATGTATATAAGCTTTAATTGGTCTCCATACAAATGACCCCAATGAGATCGATTAAACTGTCATGAGATTCAAATTAAAGTATAGATCACGGTCAAATTTGGTTTGTGTGTGTTTTTTACATCCATTACTTAGTAGTCATAGCTGCTTCCCGATCTACACTTAAATCTTTAAAAAACAAAAATATTGAACAGATTTTTCTGAAATTTAGTTTGTAAATATTTTTGCAAAAAATAAGTGACTTTACCACATATGATCACGATTCGTTTATTTTTCGTTTTAGTTCATATATAAAAGTGTGATCCGATATGAACTTTTTCATATCAGCAGTCAACCTATTCATAAATACATCATTTTAATTATATTTGCGCTTATTTTCTATATCCAATTAGTTGGACCGTTGATCCTTTCTCTAAACTCATGGTATAGGGTATCGTATAGTCGGTGTAGACCGACTATAATTTTCTTACTTGCCTTTTTAACTTATTGCATTGTTCTTGATCATGGTTACACAGATAATGATATATAATTTATCTCAGGATAAAAATTATCATTATAGCCATTATTAAATTTGGAATAAAATTTTGGCATCAGTGAAACAGAATCCCAGAATAATTGCTTCTCAAAAATTCGGCAAAGATATCCACATAACGTTTGCAAAACATTACAAAATCTGACTATCATGTTCGTGTAGCACGTAGAAAGCCATTAATATTCGAAGCCAGTAGAGAAAACGTATGGAATTTGCAAATGAGTGTGTTAACAGGCCTCCAGAATTTTCATAACGTGTTTTATTCTTCGAAAAAAAAAAAAAAAAAAACTGTGTCACACAGAACGATGTAAATAGAAGTTGTATATCCATAAAATCCAATGCTACAGGCATTGATGGTATAAATCCAAAGTTTTTGAAGATGATACTTCCGTCACTTTTGCCTCAAATTACTTATATTTTTAATAACATTATTACTACCAGCACTTTTCCTTCACGATGGAAAGAAGCTAAAATTTTGCCAATACCAAAATCACCCACTGAATATCGACCCATAGCAATCCTACCATTCCTCTCTAAGGCATTGGAAAAAATACTACATAATCAAATTACTTCATACGTTAATGATAATCGGCTACTTACTAACAGACAATCTGGTTTTCGGGCAGGGCATAGTTGCATCTCTGCTCTTACTGATGTATCCGAAGATTTAAGAAAAGAAGTTGATGGTGGTTTTTTACCATGTTAGTATTGTTGGACCATTCCAAAGCATTTGACACTGTAGACCACAACATATTAATTCAGAAATTACAGAAAATGATGAATTTTTCTTCAACATCGGTCAGCTTAATGTCATCTTATCTTAAAAACAGAATGCACTGTGTGGAAACCCAGTTTGGAATGTCAAATTTACTTTATGTAAAACGAGGAGTTCCGCAAGGGTCAATTCCTGGACCTCTTTTTTTCAATTTACTCTAATGATCTTCCTAACCAGTTGTTGCATAGTAAGATTCGGTTGTATGCTGACGATGCACAATTATATATAAGCAACAGAAATGAAGGTGTTGAGGACTGTATCAGAAAATTGAATGAGGATCTTAACAGAGTTTTTCTTTGGGCCTCAGCAAATGGATTAAGTTTAAATCCAAGAAAATCTAAATGTATTGTTATATGCAAAAGGACTAGCAAAATTATAATTAGGCTACACATACTTATAAATAATCAGCCGATTGAAATTGTTGAAAGCGCAAAGAATTTAGGAGTTATCTTCAATAATACGCTTACTTGGTCTGATCATGTAAATGCAGCATGTGGCAGAACTTATTCTATGCTTAGAACACTATGGCCCACACAATGCTTTACACCTATAAAAATTAGAATTTTACTCGCGAAAACATATTTGTTACCGATTCTGATGTATGGATGTGAGGTTTTCTCCTGTTGCGACTCAGAAAGTTATTAAACAATAACATTACTAGATATGTATTTGGACTGCGGAGATTTGACAGCATTTCATCGTATTCGAAGAAACTATATGGTGTACAATTTGCGGACCTATTGAAAATACGTATTTTAATCTTTTTACATAAAATTATTATCGCTCGAGAGCCTGACTATCTATTTAATAGATTAAAATTCAGTAGATTTAATAGAACCAAAAATATAATTCAAATCAGGCATCATTGATTAATATCAGAATGGCAATTTTATATTAATGCTATTCGTCTTTGGAACATGCTACCAGTAGATAAACATTAAAGATATAAGCAACGCACGTTTTTTAAGAAAAAATTATTTGAGCTCGTAAAAGTAATATATGTATTGTTTTTCTTTTTTTTTCTATTTTTGTATTATTAAAATATTTATTATTATTTAAAATTTCAATACTGTTTTTGTTTATTTAACTAAACTTATTGATATAAATTTTAATTAATGCATTTTATATTATATTTTTAATTTTTAATTCTTAATTATTAATTTTTAATTTTTGATTTTTGATTTTTGATTTTTAATTTTTATTTTTATTTTTATTTTTAATTTTTAATCTTTAACTTTTGCTTTTTAATTTTTGATTTTTAATTGTTTAATTTTTGATTTTTAATTTTTAATTCTTAGTTTTTAAATTTTTAATTGTTATTTTTTATTTTTTTATTTTTTAATTTTTATTATTTTAATGTATTAATTTCTTCTGAGACTCTTATTACCAGTTTTGTTATTTTCATCAAAAGCAATGTCAAATTATCGCATTTGTCCTTAATGTACCCCTGTGTTGTTTTAAGACTTCAGTCTTGTTACACAGGCTAACAAATAAATAAATAAACTCTAAACTCTAAAAAAAAAAAATAAAGAAAATCATTAGCCAAAGGTTCAACACGATTTGGCAAGCAACGGTGTTGGTACGCTCGTATTTATTAAGTTTATAATGAATCAAATTGGATAAATAAACATTTTTAAATTTATTTTAAAACTGGTCCAAAAGAAATGGCGCACAATGTCAAGCTATAACCACCACAAGAAATAACCACCCCAAATCAACCGATCGTATTCCTCTAGAGCATTTGTCGAATTTACGCAGCGCAGAATACGTCAGCATAAAATAATCTCAAAGAAAATGTTAAAAGCATTACTTTAGATGAGTGGGATAAAATTCGTGAAGAGGATGTTTTAAAGTTGGTTAGGTCGATGTGAAATCGGCACAAAAGATATACAAGTTACAAGTTACTAACTTAAGCAATATTTAATGTAAATTTAGTTATTTTGTATTAAAATTTCAAATGAATGAATACTTTTCCTTATAAATTTTTATAACCTATACCACACTAGTTAGTTAGTTAGTTAATTGTTCTTTATTTTTTCAAAATAAGTGGCGACAGTATGTCAAAGTCGTAAGTTCTTATTTTATTCATATTTTTCTTTTTTTTATCTAAAACTTGTAAAATCTGCAAATATTAAATTTTATATTTGGTTTTATATTTTTGTAAAGCATTATTTTGAAAAAATAAGGAACAATTAACTAAATTATACCACTATGTGGTTATGGTATAATGACTTTGAGCTAACGTTTGTAACTATATTTGACCTAGACCCATCTTTTATTATACCGATCGACTCAGAATCACGTTCTGACTGGATTTAGCGATGTCCCTCCGTCGGTCTGTCTGTAAGTCCATGCAAACTTTGTAATCAAACTACAAGTCGCAAATATGAATATATTTTATTGAAATTTAGTATGTAAGCTAATATCGGCCATAGCACGAACGCTGTTGAAATTGGTGAAAATCGGTTCATGTCCAGACCTAGTCCCCATACAAATGACCCCTATGAGATCAACTTAAATGGTCATAATATCCAAATTATCGCATAGATCTTGGTCAAATTGGGTCTGTGTATGTTTATTACATCCATTTATCCATTTATTATATCCAAAAAAAAACCCTATAGGAATATCCTTAGTCATAGCCTGCTTATGAAGCTGATTCCCGATATTCGCTTAAATCTGTCAAAAAAACATAAATATAATAATATTTTTTACGAGATTCTCTGCTAAGTTTTCCACTACATGGTGGTCACTAGAATTTTCAATCTTTAGGTTCCATCAGTTTTACACATAATAGTACATTCAAAAATGTTGCCAAGTAGCTAATAAATTTAGTATTTTTACTTATAAAAAAAGCATCTGGATTTGCTAAACGAAGTCTCAAGCATGCCTTTAAAGTTGGCTTAGTGCAAATGCATGTTGTAATTAGATACATCATGTTTAAAAACCCCTTACATTTTTGTTTACTTAATCGCAATGGTTCTAATCCTAACTTATAGTTTTTCCTCTGCTTTTTACTCACCTCAACATCTGCCTATGAAAAACTATGTGTCTTAGAGGAAGAAAAAGAAAGAAAATCATTTCACATTTGCTTCCTTGTATCTTGACACGGGTCATTCTTTGTATTGTCTATCTTTTTTTTTTCAATCTATTACTTCCTACAAATAACAAGAAGATTGATACAAGCAAATCTTATAGAAAATTGTGCAATTGTTTGGCAATTTATTGGAAAAGGGCTTGATGTCATAGATTTCTCAATCTTTGTTCATTTTGGTCGATAAGAATGGCATTGTTGTTTTTGCTATTTGTCTTGGACACATTGTGTAATATGTTTGTATTCCTGTTTCTTTTTTTTTAAAGCCAAATGCCCTAATTTATCTTTTAGCTATTTATTTGAAAAGATTTTTTTCTTTTTTGATTGTGAATTTTTGGGGTGCATTTGAAGAAAAGACTGTCTTGTCTATCAGAGTTGTAATTGTTTTTGGAAATTGTGTGGTAAGAGTAAAAGACAATAACTTAAGTAGTGATCACAGTGACCAATGCGGAAAATTGTTTTGTTTTCTATTTGTTTCTTTCTATATTTCGTTCTTTGTGTTTGTTATTTTTTATTGTTTGGGGGATCAGTAACTGTTTTGGCGGGACAGCTGTGTGTTGGTACGTGTTTTGCAAAAATTATTTAATCATTTCTTAATATATTTTTTTACAGTGGATATATTTGAGAATTTTTTTATTAGACAATGAGAAAATCATCATCATAGATATTTTAAATTTGTCTAAAAGTAAGAGTTTATTGTTTCTTTTATTAATGGATTTTCTCTAAGTCTTGTTTTAAGGCTTGAAATTGATTTTTATGGGAATTTCAAAACTTCAATTAAACCAAATGTTTCTATTGTAATTGTTTTTCGTGTAATCTGAAAAATATAGGTCAAATGAAATTTTTTAAGTAGATATATTTTTTTGATCAGAATGCAGATGGGAAAATTATGATTTTGCAGATTTTCTATAAAATGGAACTGATTGAAAATGCAATTTATTGTAAGAAATATATTTTATTCCCTTAAGATTTCCTAGAAATAGATTTTATATGAAATCTTTGGTCCCCGAAACGTTAAACAATATTTGTATACATCTCACAAGATCGCGATGAAACAGGCATACATTATAGAATACGAAAGAAGTAAGAAAATTATAGCCGGTCTACACTGACTATACGATACCCTATACCATGCGTTTAGAGACCCTATCTCTCAGTCCCAACTAACTGGATATAGAAAATAAGCATAAACCAAATTTGAGTGGGATTTTTATTAATTTTTTTTGGCTGCAGATAAGAAAAAGTTCCTATCGGATGCTATATCTATATGGGGACTATGTCCAAAAATGGACCGATCCTGACCATGTTTGGTAAAGTCTCTTGTATTTTGCAAAAATATATACAAACAAAATTTTAAAAGAATCAGTGAAGATCGGGAAGCAGCTCTATATGGGGCCTATGACTAAGAGTTGTCCAATAGGGATCATTTTTGGACTACTGATTAACGGATGTAATAAATACATACAAACCCAATTTGACTAAGATCTATATGATAATTTTGATCTTATGACAGTTTATGTCGATTCATAGGGGTCATTTGTATGGGGACTAGGTCTGAACATAGACCGAATTTCACCAATTTCAGTAGCATTCATTCTATGGCCGATAAAAGCTTATATACCAAATTTCATCAAAATATATTCATATTTGCGAACTGCAGTTTGATTACAATCTTTACATGGACACACAGACGGACGGACGGACGGACATCGTTAAATCGAATCAGATAGTGATTCTGATTCGATCGGTATAATAAACGATGGGTCTAGGTCCAATATTTTTGATAGTTACAAACAGCAGCACAAAGTCATTATACCCAAACCACATAGTGGTATAGGGTACAAAAATAAGTAATATGTAGTGGTTTAAAAAAGGTACCAAAATACGGACGCTTTTTCGTTTTTAAAATATTATTTTACACTTGCTCCAAAAAAACCAATTGGTCAGCGCATGAAAGGCATTTGCAAAGCCTATCTAATAGAGAATAAGCCTTTTACGATCATGTTTTAATGTTTGTATTATATAATAAAATCCTACAAAATAAAAACGCTTTACTAAATTTTTAATACCATTAGAATTTATTTTTATAAAAAATATTACGTTTTTGGATATGTTTCATCACAATTTTGATTATGTGATAGTGACCTTTGACCTTGATTAGAGTTATTGATTACAATTATATATGACACTTGTTCTTTTTAACATATGATTTTAGTTTCGGCTTTAGAATCGTGCGAATATGCTACTGAAAATATTGAATAACTGTGCATAGTACGAATACCTGTTAAATCAAATTTAAAGCTTCGTCATTTTCAATACAGAATTTTTAAAATTTATTTTGACATTCCTCGCTGCAAGAGGGTTACTCATGATATTTATATGATATTTTAACGATATTAAGCGTTTACAAATAATAAGTTGCGTAAAAACAAACAATCAAGACCAAAAAAATAAAATATATATTAATTTATGGTAAAGTCCACAATATGCAAATAATTTATAACAAACAATAACTTTTATCACTCATTATTACCTCTGTATCTCGGGGTATATTGACTAAGTGCTAATGTTTGCAACTATCAAAACTTAACCTAAATCTATCGAACAACTCAGAATCATATTCTGAATAGATTTAGCGATGTCTCTTCAATTGTTGTAATGGACATAAAGCCGTTGTAACCAAAACACTGGCCGCACATATAAATATATTCTAATGAATTTAGGATAAGGAGTGGGATCGAAAAAATTTTAACACATGTTTTTTTTCTTAGCATTTTTCGCAAGAATTGTTTGATTTTTTTATGAAGTTTTTTTTATCAGTTATTAAGTTTAATGACAACGCTGTTCATTTGTTTGTAGTTTGATTAAAATGAGTTAGAAATAGAAATATATTTGTTAAGCTTTTATCGGCCATTGGACGATCCCTATGAAATTAGGAAAAGTTGGACCATGCACCGATACAAATATCCACTTATCATATTTATCTTTATCATTAAAAATTTTAAAACATTCTGACCAAAATGGTGGCGTTAGTTTAGCACTACTCGACTTATATTGACCATTTTCTATACAAATGTGTAAAAATATGCTCTATAACGAGACCTCTTTCATCAAGTTTCAAAGTAGTCCGCCAAAAATTTGAACTTGGAGGAAGGACAGAAAATAAAAAATAAAAAAAAATTATTTTTCACGGCCCGAAATTGATCTATGCTCAGATGACTCGAAAACATAAGTGAGCTCATTAAATATGGGCTTGATTGGATCATCTCTGGACTTGATCGCCATATAATTGACTTCATATCTGATGCCATTAATATAAGGGATCTAAGTCAAAAAATGGTCCGATAAAGATGTGATTTGGTGACATCACTAATGTGTTTCAAAACAATATACGAAACAACCATACTAGTACTTTTTTTTTGAAATTTCGTCCTAAACTTATCTTCAACATTTCTCCGAGCATTAATAACATAAAAATTTTGATCCGGAAGGTGCCGTTTCGTCGTCCATTAAGCCGCAGTTTTTTTTTATGAAACATTATTTTAATTTCCGTGCTCTGTTTTTGGCCTCTACATTTTTTACAGTGATTCTGTTTCGTATACAAATAATGCTTGCGGAAATAGTTAAGAGAAAATAAGTCTGTTAAAATACGCTTAAATATCGAATTTCATCAAGATGTATTTATATCTGGGAACTGTAGTTTACTAAATTTTTTTTAATTGAATAACGTCATTAATAAAAAAAAATTAAAGGTGAATTTTGCTCCTTTAATATAATTTCTAATTCCTTCGGAATTTATCTACAGATTTTCTTCTATAATTTCTTGTTTTATTATCCGAGGTGCAGTCTATATGTGGATTTCTTCGATTTCGATTTTTTTGATTTTTCCGCATTATTTAAATTTGAATTTTTATTAAAAAAAATTTTTTTTATGTTAAATTTTTGACCACTTAAAATACTAATTCGATTTGAATATAACATCCAAACTGTTCATTGTATAAAATCTTGTAAAGTTTGATACATGCTTCGATATACACATATATTAAATTTTATAGTTTTGGTTTATATGAGAAGTTTGAAAATCTTTTCACTTTTTAAATCCTTTATAATAATTTAATATTACTACTTGTTTTTCTAATTTTGGTCACAGTGTGGCACTCCTAATTAGATCATGAACCTTCAAAGCCTAATTTAAATTTTTAAAAATTTTTCCATAATAATTGTATTCCAGCTTATATGCCATTCCCTTTTTAATTTATTATCAATATTTTGATAATAAATAATTCCCACGAATCAACATGTTGCTACTCATATTTCAATCATAATTTTCTATTTTTATTTAGAAACATTAAACATACAGAAAAATGCCCTTTATAACGGTCAATAAAGCATAAAAATTCAAAATAAACCCAAAAATATGCATATAAAATTTGAAAAAATTCATAGAGATTTATTTTCTCACAAGTGGTCTGTTAAGGAATTTTCAATGAAATGAATTTTCATAAATTTCCTCCCTTTTTTTTGGAACAGCTAATTAGTTGTTGTTTACATACACTTACATTCGAGACGATATTGTGAATGTTCAGCAATTTAAAATGCAAATTTAAGACATTTTTATAACCCTCATCATAGGCGATATTAGCTAACGTAACGTCCTTAAAGAGGGTTTGGTTGGGTTTTGTTTTCAATTCTTTTTCTGGAAATTTACTGCAATTAATGGAGATTTAATACATACACTTTCATTTTGATTTGAAGAGAGTATGAGTTTTTAAGTTTATTTAATTAAATATTCTTTTCTTTTCCTGTAAATTTCCTATATAAAATTGAGTACGCAATAAAAAAAAAAACAACTTTAAAATTTCAATCGTTGTGAATGATATTTTTCTTTATTGTATGGTAATACATAATTTGATTAAGTATGTTTTTCAGATGTTTTCTTGTTTTAATTCCTTTAAAAAGGTTGCCTTCCTTTAACAAGGATTTTTCTTTACTAATTTTATTTATCCTTACTTAAGTGCTCTTAGCCAAAATCTTTTTCTTTTATTATTTTCTTAATAACATTTTCTTTGGTTTTTTTTCATATATATTTTTTAATACATTTGAGCATTTTTTTAACAAAATTTATTCTAAATAAAATGTAAAATATTTTAAAAAATTCTTCAATATGTATGTGAATAAAAAAATGGGCTAATTTTAAATAAAAAAATATTACATAATATTATTATTAATAAATAACACTCAATGAAATTGTTTAATTGTATTCAAGTGTGTGTGTGTGTGTTACAAAGTTGCTAGTTGTTGTTTTTTAAAGTTGAAATGTATATATAAATGTTTGT
Source organism: Cordilura impudica (assembly GCA_963682025.1). Taxonomy (NCBI): domain Eukaryota; kingdom Metazoa; phylum Arthropoda; class Insecta; order Diptera; family Scathophagidae; genus Cordilura; species Cordilura impudica. Next base: position 185,626,245 of record OY821520.1, on the reverse strand, counting down.
TGGGTTATGTGTTGGACTTAACGTTTAGAGTTTTAAATGCTTTATTTGTGTTGTTCTTGTAATAAAAAGTGTTATTAGGGATATAGTGCTAACAAATTTATTTTGATTTTTTTTGGTTTTTTTTGTGTGTATGAAATTCTCTTAAATAATTTTTTTTTAATATAATTTATATGTTGTTGGTATTTTAAGGAGTTGGTGTAATGAGGTTAAGTGAAAAATTGAATTTTTTTTTTTTTTTTGTAATTTCAATGTATGTGAGTTGGAAATGTATATAAGCCATGTATTGAATGTTTTCATTGTATAATTATTAAATTTCTTTTATTTATTTTTTAATGCATGAGATATTGTATAGTACTATCAGTCTCACTTCCCGTGCCTAAATAAGAAATTTATTTTTGGGGGTTTTTTTTTTTAATATTTTTGTTTTTTATAAAATAATTTTTACTAATATGATGTTTTTTTTTTTTGTGATAAAATATATAAATATTTTTTTTTTTATTTTAATTATGCTTTTTTTCTTGCATTAAATAAATTTCAAATCCTATTTGGGGTTTTATAATGTTTGGTATTTTTTAGTCATCGGTTTTGGATTCCAAGTGTAAATGGAGAAGGATTCATTCTTTGTATTATACGGTCAGTTTGACTCCTTTTTTCTAAATATTTTTCTTTTCTTTTTTAATAAATATTGTTTTAAACTGAGTGCACAATATGTTAACTTTCATATAAATAGTGTATAAAGAATGAATTTGTTTTGTTTCAAAATATTATATAAATAAATAAATCAATGCAACACTTTAGTCTAGTGTCAAGTTTGTTTCCCCCCCCACTTCATCCCAAGATAATTGATGTCTTCTATTTTGCTATACTAAAACTGTTGAAAATATTTAATAAAAAATTGTTTATGAAAAAAAAATGTATATAAAAAAAAAATTAAACTACTTATAGCTAAGTTCTTTTATTTGGGATCGTTTAAAGTTTTACATGCTTTTTGAAATCATTGCAAAAAGAATTGTGCTCTTCCTAAAAAATCATTAATACACATGAAGATGGGAATTTTTAATATTAATAAATTATTATAAATATTGACATATTAGTAATTTTACTTATTTTTCAAAAAACTTACGGAATGTTTCTACTTCAATTTTTGTTTTCTTTATGGCAACTATAATTGTCAAACTGGTGCTAGCGAGAGAAAAATTTTCTTAAAAAAAATTAAGAAATAAGGTTAAATCTTTTCGAGAAATAGCTTGGATCATGGGCAGAAGCCAAAACAGCTTACAGAGGCCCTAAAGCGCATCTTACAAGTTACTAACTTAAGCAATATTTAATGAAAATTTAGTTGTTTTGTATTAATAATTAAAATTTGCGATTGTAAGATTATTTTTTAATTTTTACCTGAATAAACTTTTTAAATGCAATAAACTTGAAATAAATTAAAAACTCTTAATAAATAGCTAAATAATTTTTTAGTACAAAAAATTCAGCTTAGTTAATTTTTTCATATTTTTTGTAGTCCGACACTGCTAAGTGCTGAAAATGTTATTTAAATATAGCATTTTTGAGGTCTCGCTAAATTGTAATCATAATTTTTGAACCTATTGACTGATTTTTGCCATTTAAATAACAAACTGCTCAAGATGATAGCAAATAGGTAAAACTAAAATGGAATGATAATATCCTGCAACGCAGGTAGGTATAAAACATTTGAAGATGAAGAACGTATTCACCTTTAAGCATCAGATCCGAAAGTAAGAAACCAGTATAAAATTCAAAATTAACCATATCTATTGAGATTTTATAGGTCTACTATATGAAGGGTACAAAAAATCTTAGTAACATAGATAAATCTCCAAATCCTGCAACCCTTAATCCAGTTATACCAAAAACTATTAATGGGACAAATGTTATTATGTGAAATATATTACATGTTTCCTCTTTAGTACTTTACGTTGGTTACATATAAAAATCCACGTTTCGTTGACTTCGAAGGGACAATTATGGAACCTACTTGTTATTGAGTTGCAACAGTTCAAAGGGCCTTAGAGTTAATGTTTCGTAAACCAAACTTGCCCTACTCATAAAGAAGACCAGGACCCCTCCAAATTTTAATGGATTTACACTTAATCTTGTAAATGAAGTGAAATATTTTGGGATGGAACTCGGCTCGACAGGGTCAGGGTATACTCTTGGGATTTTTATATTCTTGTAGACTTTCTGGCGAGTGTATTATTTTTGAGCCGAGATGCATGTAATTTACATAGCAAGGATAACAATTGTGGAACAAATAATATTTTCGCGCGCACTCATGCTGCTCTTAAATCCTTAGAATCAAGGACGGTAAGACCGAAATATCTAAGGGAATGTATTGGGTTTCTGAATGGTCGACTGACTAGTGAGCATGTATATGCTCCGAGTAGGTGGAACCACTGATGTATTGAGAGGTTGAAGGTTATCTGGGAGGCAGCTAACCATAAATGGACGATGTGGTGAATACAATAATTGCTTGCAGGATATCCAGATCCAGAAGTAAAACACTCCTTGGACTTGGTCAACCAGCCTCTTACATGAGTGCAAGGGCGGATGGCCGAACGTTGCAGTGTCTTAGGAGCTGACTTCTGTAGGAGCTGTATGGATGTGTACAAGTAGGAGTCAGTGCAACATCTACTATGTGAGTGCCCAGGATTGAAGGAACGGAGCATTAGGTTTCTATGAAAAAGTTTCGTTGATAATATCGGATGCATGGTAGATGTTCTTCTGGGCGATCTTGCAGACTCCATATGGAGATCCGGGTGGTTTTCTTTTATGATATCATCTCCATTTCAAAATCCTATCTTTCTTCTAAAGGGCATCAGGATGGGCATTATGGCCTCCAAATGCACTCGGTTTCAAGTGGTATAAAAGAAATGTAAAAGATCGATCGACAAAACCACTTTATTCATTTCATATATATAGAACAACCCTTGAAAAAAGAAACTCTTTTTCCAGAAAAACTACATGACATCCAGGGAAAAATATGAGCTATATACAGTCAGAGATAACAAAATGTTCTTCTTCTTTACCGATGGTTCAAAAATGAGCTCTTGCGGAATGAAATGAGACACATACTCAAAGTTTTTAGAGGAATGACGGTAATTTCGCCTGCCGGATTGCTGAATATATGCAATTGACGGAGCTGCGCACATTGTAAGAAGTGGGGTATAACTATTAAGCCATGTCAATATAATCGCTCTTAAATTAGGATATATAAAATCCAAATGTGTAACTGAATGACGAAGACCCCTCAATCAAGTCTCGTCATGTAATTGAGTCATTTAGCTTGTGATTGCCAGTCATTGAAATCAGACAACGTCGAGAGTTTCTGCAAGAATTCGAAAAGAGCGAATTTCAAGTGTTTATAAAACCTTATACTCATCAGGGAATATTACTCACATCAGCTGGACAGATTCGGTATTGATTTGAAGAAAAGGCGACAGTATTAGGCCAAGAAAAATTTTAAAAAGCATCTTCACTCATTTGTGTGGTTAAAATCCAAAAATTGGGCTTCGAATTGCTACCATATACAGCATATTCTCCAGCTTTAGTCCTTCTGAAGAAACGGCTCGGCGGTAAGAGATTTGGGTCATCTGAGGAAGTCTTTACTGAGACAAATACCAATTCCGAGGACATTGAGAAAACCTATTATTTGGAAGGAATTAAAAAATGCTGAACTAAAATTATGTTGAAAAAAATTTAAGACATGTTTTTACACTATTTCAGAATATCGCTGAAAAATTATTATCTTGCCATTTAGAAATTGACTAAATAATATGTTGTCATCCATTTTACGTAAATGTTGAAAGTTCCAGATTTCTAGCTTGCCGGGGAGTTGATAAAAGTTTAGTTACGAGATTGCGCCTCAAACAAACAAACAGACAAAGAGAGTTACTTAAAATCATGTGAATATAAAACGCTTTTTCAGTGAAGACAGCTAGCCGTTCATAGAACATTTTACTTTTTCTTGACGATGGCATAGGCTGGGTAAATTGGCTGCTTGTGACCTATCACAGAACAAATACTAGACATTGCGCAAGCGGATAATTTACCCAACCGCTGCCATCGGAAAGTAAAATTGCCAGGTCCTAGCACAGGTTGGTATGATTTTTTCCATAGGCAGCAACAAAACTAATTGACATTTCATCGTTAAAAGCCACGGGTTAATATTACTGTATATTCTCTGTGAATGTGTCTTTTTTATGTGGGAAAAGTACAAATTTATTCAATAGTTTTTATGTCATTTCACCAAAAGTTTTCATAATTAGAACTTAGTTTTCTTGATTTTTAACATTGTCATTTTCTATTAATAATTCTAAAAAATATATATAACTTCTCCTGTCTACCCCCATATTATAGACGAAATGTGCACTTACACTAATTCAATAAAACTTAAAATAAATCAACAAATTGTTTGTAATTTGAATGTCCATTTTATCTGGTAATTTGCCATTTAATCGTCTGTAAAAAATTGTCGACAGTCATGCGTTAGTTTTATTGTAGTCATCATGAAAGTGTTCATTTTCATATTCGTACATATGTGTGGATTTTATGATTTTATATATCAATAGCCGTTTCATTCCATGTTAATTTTGCTTTATGTTAAAGTATTTCAGTTTCATAGACCTGTTTTGTGGTAGTTGTGGTAGAATTGATGGTAGTTGCACCACCATTGCTATTATTTAATTTGCTATTATATAACTTTTCATTTGCATTGCGATTATTAACCTGTAGCTCAATGGAATTGGTTGATGTTGTTGATGTTGTTGTTATTGTTGTTGTTGTTGAATTATTGACAATATTACCAGCTGACTCAATTGTAGTCAATGTTAAGCCAATTTTTTGTTGAATATTTGATTCACTGCCCATTTTCCTTAGTTGAGTTGGTTGATTGTTGGGATCTAAGTTGGTGCCGGAACCCGAAGACATATCAACGGAGGGCATTTTGCTCATTTGCTGCAAACGTTGATATTGCTCTTGCAACATCTTTTGTTTCTTGAGAAGTTCTTGATGACGCATTTCCAAGGCGACTTGACGTTGCGCATTATCGTTGCCAGATTCGTTGCCACTAGAATTATCACCGCCACTATCGATGTTGGCAGTTAGGGAGGAGTCTTTAGCTTCCACTTCATTAACTGTGGGCATAGGTTTTGGTACATTTGGACTAGTTGGACTGGCTAGAGGGCTACGTGAACTAGTCCTTGGTGGTGGCGGTGGAGGAATACGTTTGCCACCTACCTTCAATATCAGTTCAGCATTACGTTCCGGTACCGGTGGCTTGCCAATGTTGCGCATCACGGGTATGGGAACTACATCACTTTCACATTGTGTGGGCATAGAGTGTAGACGTCTTAAGCTGGCGTTGGTAGTAGTTGTGATTAGGGGAGCTGTATTGTTTTGATTCATAAGGGCAATGTTATTAAATTGCTGTTGCAATTCACTGACACAGTTGGCGGCCATTAGAAGGGGTGGTGTACCGGCCTCGGGTGGATTGTATAGACGTGCCTGGGACATTTGAGTGGTAACAGTGCTTTGTATCATGGCGGTACTATCATCAGAAGTGGAATCATCGGGTCTTATCTAAGATGAGATCGTCAAAATATTAGTTTTTATTAAATTCCAAGAAAAAATCATTTAATGTTCAATTTAATATTAGAAAAATATCCAAATAAGAGGAAATCGTCAAATTATTTGATTTTATTAAATTGCAAAAAAAAAACAGTCATTTGATTTTCAATTTAATGTTGGAAAAGATTCTAATTGTTTAATGTCAAAATTAATTTTATTTAAATTTTTCTAAATTTCAAATGTAATTATCTGAATATATACCTAAAAAATTAAATAAACATTATATCAATAAATATAAAAATTAGTTTTAGTCGAGTTTTATTTTAAATTAATATTTTCTCCATTTTAAATGAAATTGTTTCAATATTACATAAAAAATGAAAATTTATGACTAAAAGTTTTAAAAAACTTTAAATTAATAGTTATAATTTATATTTTTAAATTTCAAATGAAATTGGTCAATATTAAATACATATTTTAAAATTGCTAAAATTTTAACTAAAATATATAATTTCATTCTTTTCTTATCAATTTATTTAGCTTGTGAAAACAAATTTCTTATTGAATTATTTCGATGGTACATGGAATTCTTCAAAAATCATAGTATTGTCAACTAAGAATTTTATAGTTATTAGTGAAATTATCTCAGCGTTAAAAAATATTTTTAAATTTGATAAAATTACGAATGAAATTTACATTTCAACTTGTAAATGTAAAATTTTTAATTAAGTGCAGTTAATTCGCAACACTTTAAGTAGTATAGCGAAGGCAACTATAAAAATATATTTTTTTATCGAATTATTTCGATGTTTTGATTAATGTTACCAACTTAAAACCTTTGGCAACACTATACTGTTGTATATAGACTTAATTGTAATTGTTGATAAATACAGTAATTTTTTAATTACCTCATTATTATGTATTAGAGGCTTTGAAAATGTTTTCAGTTCATCTAACAAAGCATCGAGTGCGTTTTCTGGTGGGGCTCCCCCGCCGACAGAGAACGTCCCCATCCTGGGTTGTGGGATTGGCTAAATATTAAATTTGATTAGAATATTTATTTTTTAGGTTTAACTCAAACAGTTTACTTTCCAAACATAAATATTTAAAAATAATAACATTATAGAAACATTGACTTGGAAATAGTTGTTTTTAAATATTCGTATTGTATGATATTTGCATTTTACTACAGTGATTTTGCAAGCTTTGAAAGCTTTGTTATAATAGTTGTAACATCCATTTGGTAATATTTTGAAAAAGTTAAGCTTTGATAGGTCAATAATTATTGAAAAAATAGATTTGTTAAAATAGATTTAAGTAAAATAAAGAATATAAACGAATCATCATCATCACATTGGAAATTATACAATAAAAAGCAGTTTTTCTAAAGAGACTATGCAAAGTTACATGCATTTTCTGATGGATTTTTCTTTTTACAAACTAAAGATGAAATTACAAAATAAAGAAAAACGTGGTTATAAAAAAAGATCATAAAACATTTAATGATAGTTTGGATTTTTTCAAACAGCTGATGATTTATTTGGAATTATGTTGAAGCTATTAAACAAAGTTTTTTTAAAACTTTTAACCTTAAACGAGTTGTATTGCTCAAAAAAGTCCATTGGAATGATTTTATCTTTAAGCATATACCTGGAATACTATGATAGCGTGAGTCTTGAAACTATGTTTGGGTTCATAAGCTATAATTGTAATTAGTGGGCGTGGCACTAATGATAACAAAACTCTTCAAGTAGTTGGGCCAAAAATGGGCGGAATCGGACGATAGGGCTTGGCATCTCCCATACAAAGTGAAATATCTAAAGTACTATGAAAACGACAGCGTTAAAACTATTCAAGAGTTCATTTGTTATTAAATTGAGTTGTCGATATGGCGTGGCATATCACATACCAACTAAAGATTTAACATAATACTTCTGAAGTAGTATGATAGCGAGAGTTTATGAAACCATAACCGACTACTTATTATGACAAATATTAGCGAGATCGGAATGGTGGGCGTGGCACCTACACGCAAAGTAAGTACTTATCATTATAAACCTTGAATAGACAGCGAGAAAGTTACAAGTGAATAGTTGAGCCAATAATGTGCGGATTACAAAGTAACATTTATGGAATACTGTGATAGCGAGAATCTTGAAACTACATATGTGTACACACAAATGTTATTAATATGAGTACTGCAGGACAATATATTTTGGATTCAGTTTAGAATGATAATTTGGGTATTTCCTTACGACTAACTAAATATATGGAACTAAACCTTGTTTGGAATTCGAATTTTGCAATAAAATACCATTTACCGTTGAAAATAAGGTGTATTGAAGTATAGACTTGGGGGTGATCCCTAGATAATATAGAGTGCAGGTTAGCCAAAGCATTTTTCAGGTGGAACTTTATGCAAACCTAATATGAAAGAGGAATAACATAGGTTGACAAACATTTGAAAAGAAATGGGACATGAAATGTTCTAAGATTGTAATATTACTATGACTGAATAATGGTAGACTAAAATTTGCTTATCAAGAAAAAATAAGAAGTAGCATTTTTTGCTTTTAAAAAAAAAAAATATTTATAAAAATAATAGTAATAACTTCAATGCGTGTCCTTGGATTTTCTATTATGATATCTTATTTTCTTTGCAAAGATACAGGCTATATTTAGCTTTTCTCGGTTTCGTGTTTTTGTGATTTTTTATACAATTTTTTAATTTGAATATGGTAAAAAAGAAATTGCATTCCAAGTGTTAATTTTATTTGAAAACCAGCGATGCCTACTTTTTCCAAGCAAAAAGCGCAAAACAGTAACCTAAATTACAATGAAATGAAAAGCGCTAAAAACTGATAGTTTTATACATAAAAAAGTATATATTATTATTAATTTAAAAAAACCTTTATGTTATTTGTACATTTGAGATCATTTAGTATTTGATGATACTTTTGATATCTACAAAAACTAAATTTGAAGTACGTGAACATTTTTTGTTACAAGTGTTCATTTTCAACTAAAGTTTCATAAATTGCTGACACATCTTCGGTCATACTATTGTATTTATAAATAAGAATGAGTGCGTAAACGAGAAAAGGAACCGGCTAAACCCTACTACAATTAAAAACAAGTAAGCAAATTATAGTCGGTCTAGACCGACTATACGATTCCCTATACCATGCGTTTAGGGACCCTACTTCTTAGACCCAACTAACTGGATATTGAAAATAAGCATAAACCAAATTTGGGTGGGATTTTTATTGATTTTGTTGGCTGCAGATATGAAGAAGTTCATATCGGATGCTTTATCTATATGGGAACTAGGCCCAAAAATGGACCGATCCTGGCCATGTTTGGTAAAGTGTCTTGTATTTTGCAAAAATATATACAAACAAAATTTGAGAAGAATCAGTGCAATATTTTTGTTTTTTGATAGATTTAAGTGAAGATCGGGAAGCAGCTCTATATGGGGCCTATGACTAAGAGTTGTCCCATAGGGATCATTTTTGGACCACTCATTAATGGATGTAATAAACGCATATAAACCCAATTTGACTAAGATTTATATGACAATTTGCATCTTATGGCAATTTATGTCGATTTCATAGGGGTCGTTTGCATAGGGGCTAGGTCTGAACATGGACCGATTCTCACCAATAGTATTCATCCTATGGCGGATGGAAGCTTATATACCAAATTCATCAAAATATATTCATATTTGCGACCTGCAGTTTGATTACAAGGTTTACATGGACACACAGACGGACGGACGGACGGACGGACATTGTTAAATCGAATCATATAGTGATTCGGATTCGTCGGTATAATAAAAGATGGGTCTAGGTCCAATATTTTTGGTAGTTACAAAAAGCAGCACAAAGATAATCGTTTATAAAACTTTTAAGTCGGTTGAGCCATTAAAAGCTTCAGAAAAAACGCAAGATTCTATTTATTTATTTATTAGCAGTATTTTTAATTTCAATGGTTTAAATTAAACTAGCAGAATCTAGCGCTCGAAAATCGAGTGCAATTTCTAGGCAACTTTATTTTTCAACTTAGCCAATTCACAAACCAATACTTTTTCAGTTTATTATTATTGTGAATGAAGATAACAAACTCATTAACAAACACATTAACATATTTAATAAAAACACACATAGCATATGAATAATTTTTTGTATGTGCTAGTAGCAACTTTAAATGCAATTTACTCAAAAGAAAGGTCAAAATTTAAAAATCTGTAAGTCTGGTAAATAGCTAAAAAGAAATACCTTTCAAAGAATATACGCTTGATAAAAATCGGGATAAAACGGTAGAACAAAACATCAAAAACAAAAAATCGCCTAGCCTATTTATATTATAGATACATTTTCTTTTGTATTCTAAATACTTTTTTATAAAAATTAAAAATTGACCAATATATCTAATACAGCCAGTAAATGTTAGCGGACCTCTACCACCTACACACTGGTGTTGAGGGTATAAGAACATTAACATTTTTATTTGAAGTGTATAAATTTTAGTACAAACATTTAAGAAATTTTATAATCAGAACAACATGTATTATGAGACTTTATATTTTTGTACATATATCTAAAATGCAAAGAAGAATATACCTTTAACGCTTTCGGTACCATAGGAAAACTAGAAGATTTATCGTTTTCGTGATCTCTGACAATTGTTTATGAAAATTTGAGTTTTTTGCCTCCAAGTGCTAATATTTTTGTGTGACACCGGTGTCATCATGGTACTCAAAGGTAACTATTTGGGTAACTGAAAATATTTATTTTTTTTAACAAAACCAAATTAATTTAAATATAAAATCCATGGTTTTTGAAAATACTTTTTTATTTCATTGGGAATTTATGTTTTTTAAAATATATAAATGATTTTTCATTTATTCAACGTTTATTCGTTCCTTTGATTGAGTGACAGTCAATGCACTAAAAAAATATCTTATTGAAAAGGTTTGTTATTAGTCGCACTTTAAACGCTCGGTCATAAATATTATCAGTGCGATCTGGTTCATTACATTCGCAACAAAAGCACAGCTAAAAGTGGATTCGTGCACCAGTGTTGCTTATAAGATGAAAATTTGTGAATATTCACAGCCATCGCTATGCAATGAATGCTTCAATTTCCTTTTCCGTAAACATAATCAGTTTCACTTTCAATGTATTCAGGTGCGGCGTATCAGGTCTGTTTTTCCATTTAAGGGATACCAAGTCTTCATCATCCAAACATATATTGTCCTCATCGTCTTCGCTGCCTGATGCCATTCAAATTTGGACAATTTCGTGTTCATTGATCAAGAATGTACGCTGACGGTTCATTTTAATTCATTGCTTCGCGAAATATTATTTTTGCGAGTCACTATACACATGAAAATCTTCACTCAGAGCAATATACTGATATTAAAAGATCGCGACAAAGACCAAAAAACACGCTTACTACCACAAATTTATTATGAATTTTTTCGCTTACGCAAAACAAATCGATATTTTGAATTTTTATGGGCATCCTGTGAAATTTGTAGTTTTGCTAAAAGTTCGTAAAAGATTTCCATTGAGTACCATAGTGACACCGGGGTCACAATATAAAAATTAAATTTGTGGCGAAACTAATCGAATTAAAAATATGTTTTATAATACAGATTTTGCTACAACATATCAAAAGAGTTTGTCACACGAAATAAGTTTGAAGAAATTCGGAGCTAATGACAATTAATAAGAAAAAACAATTATACCAATTTGATATGCTACAATACCGTTATCAAAAAAAAAAAATCAATTTTTTTAATAGAAATTTACGAACCATTACTTCTCTTTCCAAAAAGTTTAAATTTATAAAAATTGGACAGACAGTTAAAAAACCAAAATTAAAAGATTAAAAATCTTTAATAAATTACAAATTGAATTAAAAGTAAAAGCTCACAAATAGTTTCAAAATTAACATGTGTTTCGCTACAACAAAACAAGTTAGAAAATTACTATACCCTATACGATACCCTATACCATGCGTTTGGAGAACTTATCTCTCTCTAAGGTCAACTTATATAGAAAATAAGCATAACCTGCATTTAAGTGGCAGTTTTATTAATCTTTTTGTCTTGGAATATAAAAAAGTTCATATCGAATGCCAATTTATATGAGGACTAGATCCTGGTCCTGGTTCTGGCCATATTCGGTTAGTCACTTATTTTTTGCAAAAATATATAAAAACCGAACTTGAGAATAATCGGTACAATATTTTTGTTTTTTAATAGATTTAAGTGAAGATCATATGGGGCTATAACTAAGAATTGTCCTATAGGGTTTATTTTTGGACTACTGATCTATGGACGTAATAAACAAACACAAGCCCAATTTGACCGAGATCTATACGATATTTTGGATCTCATGGAAATTTAAGTCGATTTCATAATGGTAATTTGTATGGGGACTAGGTCTGAACATGCACCGATTTACAACAATTTCTACAGTGTTCGTGGCTGCTAGAAGCTTATATACCAAATTTCATCAAAAGATAGTCATATTTGCGATCTGTAGTTTGATTGCAATGTTTAACGGAGTAATAATACATGGGTCTAGGTCAAACATTTTTGTTAGTTACAAACATCAGCACAAAATCACGCAATGGTATAGGGTGTAAATTATTTTATTCATTCACTTCAGTTATCACTTTATCTATGTGCGTAAAGAGAAAAAATATTTTTTGAATTCTCTTTTACAAAAGAAAAACAAAAACTACATAATTTGGCCTTCAGGAAGTTGGTGCCTTCAGGAAGTTGCATTTATTAATTTTTTGTGTTTTTTTGTCATGCCTGAAAAAATAACGATTTTCAATAATAAACTATTTTTAAATAAAATCAAATAATGTAATATAAATGATATTTCGATATTTTCGAATTGTCTTCAAAACTTAAAGAAACTTCAGAAGCGGAACGTAAAATTATTATAAATTTATGTAAAGACATTAAAACACCTTATGTAAAATAGTATTGGCATTGTTTTTAATTTTGATGCCTTCGGATAAGAAAAAGTTCATAACGGATACTATATTTATATGGAGACTAGGTCGGAAAATGGACCGATCCGATGAAAATGGAAAGCAGCTTTCTATGGGGGCTATGACTAAGAATTGTCCTATAAGTTTTATATAAATAAAAAAAATGTAAAAGGAGAAAAAATGTGCAAGTAAAAGTAAGTAAACTAAAATAAAATTACGTGCGCCGGCCGCCAATACAAAGGTATTCGCCCAAACCTCAGTTGGATCTGTTAAACATGGCGGGGGTTCAATAATGGTGTGAGGTAAGGAATAATATATTTATGTAAGAAAACTTAGCTAATTTATATTTTTTATAGGTGCATTCTCTAGTGATGGTATTGCTCCCATAATCAAAATAATGCGAAAATTAAGAAAGGTACTTGCATCTATATTTTCAAGAACAACTGGACCCTTTAAGCATATATCAGGATAATTATCCTAAGCATACAAGTCTCTTAACAAGCAACCATGATGTGCAAGTCTTGACCTCTGCAATCTTCCAATAAAAAATTGCATGCGAAAGTAGAATGGGAAATTGTATCCCCTAATCATTTAATTTTCCTTATCGATTCCATGGCAACCAGATTAAATGCGGTAATACCAAAAAATTGCTATGCCACAAAATTTACTTTCAAGAGGAATTTAATAATAAGTACAAACTTATTTTAAATAAAATTTTTAAGTTGGAAGTTCGATTTTTTTCCCATAACAGATTAATAGTATGCATAAATGAGCCAATGCAATGCATTTGCATTGGTTGGAATGGTTGGAAACTCTTTATAGTTTTTAGAAACATGAAATTTTGTAAATTATGTTTTATATAATTTTAAAGCAAGAATCGTCGATATATGGGGCGCATAAACTGAAAATAGGTTCGAATGAATAAGAGTTTTGAGTTAAGTACCAACATTGATGCTAACATTATCAAAAAAATATTGTTGCTGTCAATGTTAATATGCACATGAAAACCTTTTATTTATCGTCTTGGCTAAATGCTCAATATTATTAATGGTATAGAATAGATCAATGTTCTCGTAGCACTTGCGTGTCTGATATTATGAAATTTAGAAAACCGATAAATTATTATACTTTTAAATTAGTTTAAGTGAAGATCGTGAAGTAGCTTTATATGGGGGCTATGACTAAGAATTGTCCTATATGGTTAATTTTTAGACTACTGATTATTGGATGCAATAAAAATACACAAACCCAACTTGACCCAGATCTTTATGATAATTTGGATCGAATGGGAGACTAGGTCTGAGCATGTACCGATTTTCACCACTTTCAATAGCGTTTGTCATATTGCCGATAAGATATTCATTAATAAAATAAATTAATATTTGTGACCTGCAGGTTGATTATAAAGTTAACATGGGCGCACAGACGGACGGACAGGCGATTGGACGGACGAACTGGCGGACATCTCTAAATCGATTCAGAAAGTGATTCTGAAATGGTCGGCATAATAAGAGATGGGTCTGAGTCAAATATTTTTGGGTAGTTACAAACATCAGCACAAAGTCATTATGCCCTGACCACATTGTGGCATAGGGTATAAAAACTATGATGTGTGCACAACAGCCTTCTGTAGAGTAGTTACCAACTGGTGGTAGAGTTGTTGCCTACTAATTCCGTCTTTGGTTATCCATTTCCATCCAACGCCACTGGGCACTTCTTTATTCAATTTGCAATTTTCCTAAAAAGCAAATAAAATTTAAATACGCAAATACAAATCTGTAATATTAATAGGCTAGGCAATTTCTTGTGATCGATATTTTGTTCTACCGTTTTATCCCGATTTTGACCAAACGTATATTATTTGAAAGATATTTCATTTTAGCCGTTTTGCAGATTTACAGATTTTTAAATTTTTTCCTTTATTTTGAGTAAATTGCATTTAAAGTTGCTACTAACCCCATACAATGCTATGTGTGTGTTTATTAAATTTGTTAATGTGTTTGTAATTTTGTTTTTTGTGTTGATATGTGATTTGGCTATAATTGATTAGCATACTTTTAGGGTCTTTATTTAATGAAAAAAATAAAATTTCCTAGAATTTGCACTCGAATTTCGAGGGCTGGAATCTGCTAGTATATCTTATTTGATTAATTTTGGAAATTTCCGTTTACTTGACAAATTTCAATTATTTTTATTTTGTCCGTAAATTAACTGGTTATTTAGCCTAGACAATAAATTATAGTTTGCCCTGGCAAAAATATTTGTTCTGATAATATTAGCAACAATATTGGTACTTAACTCAAAACTCTCATTCAATCCTCTTATTTGTATGATCCTTGATTTAAGTATGTATTAAAATGAATAATAAACTAAACTAAAAATTATTAAAACGTAATGTTTAAAAACTGAGATAAGAGTGAACACTCACATTTTAAGTCATTTTAATATTACCACACTTCAACTGAACATTTTCGCAAAAAAGAAGGTATGATCATCTGATCAAATATGTGCAATTTTATTTATATACACTTAAAATGCACATAAAGCACTTAAACTGAAAAACGAACAGCGACAAAAATAAATAAATTGCACTTTTGGGGACGTTAAATCTAAAATCTAAATCTAAAGCCAAAAATGCTAAGTTGACATGGCTGTTAAGAAGAAGAAGTTTACATCATATGTTATGTTATATTTTTTATATATCTCCATGCGGATTCTTTAACAAACAGATTGGTTGCTCCTAAAACAAGCAATATAGTCTAACTGCTTTCGAAAAAAAAAACACGAACAAATCATAAAAATCTTTGGGGGGTTTTCGAGTTCAGCAGATCGCAAGACATAAAAAATTAACGGCACTTGAAATGCAGTGATTTTGTAATTTTTTGTTGCCTGGTGTAATTATCCCGAAACTTGTTTAATAGCTTTTTCTTAACTTTTTACACTAAAAAAAAATAATTTTTGTTACATGTTTCATAAGAAAACTTCACCGACTAAACATCAATGCTAAAGTCATATTGAAAAGTGGCCAATTCCCATTTACAGATAAACATACAAAAAAAGAAGTAAACAGTTATGATTAAATAATAGACATTAACATTTAGACATAGATCTAAAACTATGGACACAACTTTTGTGAAGTGACACCAATGATGAATGAAATAAATCTACATTGAAAATGGATGAAAATAAAAATCAATGAATTATGAGACTCACTACATTATGGATTTCTGGTGACGATATTTGATGTTGCAGTAATGTGAGTATGATGGTATAAGAAAATTAAAAAGAAAATCATAATATGGAAAATTCTTAAAAGAAAACCATAAAATATTTCAAGAAAACAGTGTGATCATTTTTCAACTTCAACAATACATTAAGACAAAAAGAAAAACTTTATTTGCACATAAATATAAACATTTTGACTTTTTGAGATTAAGGACATTACATAAAAAAAGAAAAATAATAAAAAATAAAAACAAATAATATTCAAATAACAAAAACCATTAACAAGCGTTTTATACTAGAGGAAAAAATAACATAGTTTTGTTATTCTGTGTTTTCAAATATTTTACATTATTGTAACATCAACCTAATTATTAGTACGAGTATTTTTAGAATATTTTTAATTTTTTAATATATTTTTTTTTTTTAATAATCACATTAGTTAAGATAGCTTTTTAAAACAGAGTGACTAAAATGTTGAGTAAAGGTATTGAAAAAGAAATTAAATAAACAAATAAAATGGTGTGTAACAATCAAAAAACGATAGTATTGTTAAAAAAAAATAGTAATAATTCATATTAGTATTCTTTGTTATATTGTAAAAAAGGGATCATTACTCAGTGATTGCCTCTTTGAAGTTTGAACTCCAGCGCC